>CP140193.1:2305000-2792519 GCA_037349495.1 Lotmaria passim
GGAGAGCTGCATCTGGACGCTGGAGGAGATCGACCTGGGCAACGACATGAAGGACTGGGTGAAGCTGAACGACGGGGAGCGGCACTTCATCAAGCACGTGCTTGCCTTCTTCGCAGGCAGCGACGGCATCGTGATCGAGAACCTTGCGCAGCGCTTCATGAGCGACGTGAAGGTGCCGGAGGCGCGCGCGTTTTACGGGTTCCAGCTGATGATGGAGAACATCCACTCAGAGACGTACTCGGTGCTGCTGGACACGTACATCACGGACAGCGAGGAGAAGCTGCGGCTGCTGCACGCGATCCAGACGATCCCGTGCATCCAGAAGAAGGCAGAGTGGGCGGTGCGGTGGATCGGCAGCGGAGCGAGCTTCCAGGAGCGGCTGATCGGCTTCGCGGCGGTGGAGGGCATCTTCTTCTCGGGGTCGTTCTGCGCTCTGTTCTGGCTGAAGAAGCGCGGGCTGATGCCTGGGCTGACGTTCAGCAACGAGCTGATCTCGCGCGACGAGGGCCTGCACACGGACTTTGCGTGCCTGCTGTACAACACGCACATCAAGCACAAGCTGCCGCGCGAGCGCGTGCTGGAGATCATCGTAGACGCGGTGAACATCGAGCGCGAGTTCATCTGCGACGCGCTGCCGGTGCGACTGATCGGCATGAACGCGGACCTGATGGCGCAGTACATCGAGTTCGTGGCGGACCGGCTGCTTGTATCGCTGGGGCTGGAGAAGCACTACAACGTGACGCAGCCGTTCGACTTCATGGAGATGATCTCGCTGCAGGGCAAGACGAACTTCTTCGAGAAGAAGGTGGGCGAGTATCAGAAGGCCGGCGTGATGAGCACGGAGGGCACGTCGAAGAAGTTCTCGCTTGCGGAGGACTTCTGAGGAGCGGCGCAGCTCGTGTGTGCACGGCTGCGTGTCTGCGCGCGTGCGTATGCTTGTGTGAGCTGACGCTCACTTGTACCGTGTATGTCATTGTTCCACGCCACCCTGACACGGCACGACACGGCACGACACGGCACGACACGGCACGACACGCCCCGGCGCCACCACTGCCTCCGCTGTCTACACATATAGAGGCAGGAGCGACACTCGCTTCTGCGTTTGTTTCTTTCACTTCCATGCTTTCTTTTCTCTTTTTCTTCTAGCGGCTCTGTGCGACTGTCTGCATCAGCGAGGCATGCGCTACGCGGCTGACGCGTCCGTCTCCGTCTTTGCCGTCCTCACCATCGCAGCTCTGTCTTGGTGCTTGTTTCTCTCTTTCTCTTCATCACGCAGCTTCAGGCTGCTGTGTGCTGCTTCACCGTTAGGTGTGTGACACACACTCAAAACGTAAGGCGCGCGGAGCCGCACGACGACACGCACGGTTCGCATGTATACGGGAACTGTCTCGTGTACGTCTTCCCGCCACTCCTGTTTTCATTTTCTAGCTACTTTCGTTTTTTACTCTTTACTTTTCTTCTATCTTCATGAACATCCTTCAACGACGTCAGAGTGCCAATCCAACTTTCCGTTTTTCTTTTTTTTTTTTTTCATTTTCTACAGCGTGTGCCTTCGTCACGACTTTTTTTTTCGCCCTTTGGCCCTCTTTCTTTTTCTTTGTCTCTGCTGGCCTCCGCGCTGGTGCTCGGTGGCACGTGTGTTTGCGTGTGCGCGCACCTGCACGCTAGTCCTTTCTACAGTGTTGTGTACACTGAGGGGCTTCGCGTGCGCGCTGCTGCTGCTGCTGCTGCTGCTGCTGCTGCCGCGGCAGCTGTCGCTGTGACTGCTGGTGATTGTGCGAGGACGTGCTCGCACCAGTCCACATGGTCGGCGACGCTGGCCGCGCCGCCACCGCTGCTCCTCTTGTCTCTCTCCCCGCGGCGCGTGCCACATAAGAGTTCTCTTCTTTATTTCTTTTTCGTAGGCTCGCTTACTCTCCGGACGTCACTTTTTTTTTTTCTAGTTTTCCTGTTTCTGTGTTTTGACCGTTTCTCTATTTATTATTATATCCGCTTTCGCGGTGCACTGACTGGGCTACCGCGTGTGCGCGTGCTGCGACGCCTGCGTGGCGCTGGTGCGAGGTGTGTGTGCATGTGTGGGCGCCACTGCCCCCTCCCCTCCCCTCCTCTGCTCCCCGCATCCACGGGCTGTCGTTCGTGCCGCCGCTGTTTGGTGGGAGACGTCGCCGTGCGGCCACGCGGTGCCCAGTATAGAAGAAGTTAAGCAACGTTGAAGACGGACCTATGGCAGCCGCTGGTGCTCTCTGTGCGCAGCGTCTGATGGGGTGTACGTGTGTGCTTCTGCATGTGCGCACATGCGGGGCATGATGGTGCGACGAGGTGTGCTGCTGCTGTGGAGACTGCTACGCTGTTCTCGCGCAGCTGGCGCTGCAGGCTGCATCCCCAGCTACCCCTCTCTTCCCCATTCTCCTTTTCCTGTTTCCCCCCTCGCTGAGAGCCTCGGCGTGTGTGTGGCGACTGCTTGCTAGTGTGCCCTTTACGCGCACCCTTTCCTTCCTCCATTGCATTCTCCCCTCCTTCTCTCCTACCCCCAACTTTCTCTTTCTTGTGCACACACACACACACACACATGTACCCGCAACCGCATAGCCAGCTTAACACGGCTTTGCACGCCACAGCTCCCGCTTTGTCTTTCTGTTCTCTTCTCTTTTTTTCTGTCGCCAGCGCAAGTCCTGCCACCACGCGCTTACGCACTGCGGCGCTCATACAAACAACCACCTACCCATACATACACACACACACACACACACACCACCCTATAGATACGCAACTGCGAGTGCGCACTGCAGCCTGCCCACCACGCCTCTTATACACCACTCTCTCACCACTCACCCACACGCACTACTGCTGAGGAGATGCTTGTGAAGCCGAACACTGTGAGCGGCGTGGCTGCTGGAGCGAAGCGTTTGCGGCCGGATGAGCCTGCGCCGGCGACGGAGGTGTCGCGGACGTCCGGTGAGGCTGCGGCGGACCAATCGCGGTCGGAGGAACGGCTGATGAAGCCGCTGTCGTGCGGCGCTGCTGTGCTGCCGGCGGACAAAGCTGTGGAGGGAACGGCCGCGGACGACGAGCCGCTGCAGCAGGAGAACCCGTTCCGCTTCGTGCTGTTCCCGATCGTGTACCACGACATCTGGCGCAAGTACAAGGAGCAGGAGAGCTGCATCTGGACGCTGGAGGAGATCGACCTGGGCAACGACATGAAGGACTGGGTGAAGCTGAACGACGGGGAGCGGCACTTCATCAAGCACGTGCTTGCCTTCTTCGCAGGCAGCGACGGCATCGTGATCGAGAACCTTGCGCAGCGCTTCATGAGCGACGTGAAGGTGCCGGAGGCGCGCGCGTTTTACGGGTTCCAGCTGATGATGGAGAACATCCACTCAGAGACGTACTCGGTGCTGCTGGACACGTACATCACGGACAGCGAGGAGAAGCTGCGGCTGCTGCACGCGATCCAGACGATCCCGTGCATCCAGAAGAAGGCAGAGTGGGCGGTGCGGTGGATCGGCAGCGGAGCGAGCTTCCAGGAGCGGCTGATCGGCTTCGCGGCGGTGGAGGGCATCTTCTTCTCGGGGTCGTTCTGCGCTCTGTTCTGGCTGAAGAAGCGCGGGCTGATGCCTGGGCTGACGTTCAGCAACGAGCTGATCTCGCGCGACGAGGGCCTGCACACGGACTTTGCGTGCCTGCTGTACAACACGCACATCAAGCACAAGCTGCCGCGCGAGCGCGTGCTGGAGATCATCGTAGACGCGGTGAACATCGAGCGCGAGTTCATCTGCGACGCGCTGCCGGTGCGACTGATCGGCATGAACGCGGACCTGATGGCGCAGTACATCGAGTTCGTGGCGGACCGGCTGCTTGTATCGCTGGGGCTGGAGAAGCACTACAACGTGACGCAGCCGTTCGACTTCATGGAGATGATCTCGCTGCAGGGCAAGACGAACTTCTTCGAGAAGAAGGTGGGCGAGTATCAGAAGGCCGGCGTGATGAGCACGGAGGGCACGTCGAAGAAGTTCTCGCTTGCGGAGGACTTCTGAGGAGCGGCGCAGCTCGTGTGTGCACGGCTGCGTGTCTGCGCGCGTGCGTATGCTTGTGTGAGCTGACGCTCACTTGTACCGTGTATGTCATTGTTCCACGCCACCCTGACACGGCACGACACGGCACGACACGGCACGACACGGCACGACACGCCCCGGCGCCACCACTGCCTCCGCTGTCTACACATATAGAGGCAGGAGCGACACTCGCTTCTGCGTTTGTTTCTTTCACTTCCATGCTTTCTTTTCTCTTTTTCTTCTAGCGGCTCTGTGCGACTGTCTGCATCAGCGAGGCATGCGCTACGCGGCTGACGCGTCCGTCTCCGTCTTTGCCGTCCTCACCATCGCAGCTCTGTCTTGGTGCTTGTTTCTCTCTTTCTCTTCATCACGCAGCTTCAGGCTGCTGTGTGCTGCTTCACCGTTAGGTGTGTGACACACACTCAAAACGTAAGGCGCGCGGAGCCGCACGACGACACGCACGGTTCGCATGTATACGGGAACTGTCTCGTGTACGTCTTCCCGCCACTCCTGTTTTCATTTTCTAGCTACTTTCGTTTTTTACTCTTTACTTTTCTTCTATCTTCATGAACATCCTTCAACGACGTCAGAGTGCCAATCCAACTTTCCGTTTTTCTTTTTTTTTTTTTCATTTTCTACAGCGTGTGCCTTCGTCACGACTTTTTTTTTCGCCCTTTGGCCCTCTTTCTTTTTCTTTGTCTCTGCTGGCCTCCGCGCTGGCGCTCGGTGGCACGTGTGTTTGCGTGTGCGCGCACCTGCACGCTAGTCCTTTCTACAGTGTTGTGTACACTGAGGGGCTTCGCGTGCGCGCTGCTGCTGCTGCTGCTGCTGCTGCTGCCGCGGCAGCTGTCGCTGTGACTGCTGGTGATTGTGCGAGGACGTGCTCGCACCAGTCCACATGGTCGGCGACGCTGGCCGCGCCGCCACCGCTGCTCCTCTTGTCTCTCTCCCCGCGGCGCGTGCCACATAAGAGTTCTCTTCTCTTCTTTATTTCTTTTTCGTAGGCTCGCTTACTCTCCGGACGTCACTTTTTTTTTTTCTAGTTTTCCTGTTTCTGTGTTTTGACCGTTTCTCTATTTATTATCATATCCGCTTTCGCGGTGCACTGACTGGGCTACCGCGTGTGCGCGTGCTGCGACGCCTGCGTGGCGCTGGTGCGAGGTGTGTGTGCATGTGTGGGCGCCACTGCCCCCTCCCCTCCCCTCCTCTGCTCCCCGCATCCACGGGCTGTCGTTCGTGCCGCCGCTGTTTGGTGGGAGACGTCGCCGTGCGGCCACGCGGTGCCCAGTATAGAAGAAGTTAAGCAACGTTGAAGACGGACCTATGGCAGCCGCTGGTGCTCTCTGTGCGCAGCGTCTGATGGGGTGTACGTGTGTGCTTCTGCATGTGCGCACATGCGGGGCATGATGGTGCGACGAGGTGTTTCGCTTTGGGAATCGTGGGGCTACGGTCGTGATGTTCTCTATTTGATGCAGCCGATTGGTTTTCTGTTGACTTTTGTTTTGTGAGATGTGTTTCTGCGGAGGTGTGAATGTTGTTGGAGCTTTTTCGTTGGTGCGGCGGTGGTAGTGTGTCAGTGATCGTCTGCAGTTGAAATGCGGTTTTAGCGGTATTTCCGCGTGTTATTGTGTTGCCGTTGTGTGTTCGCTCTAATTATCCTTCCGTTTCTGTCTTCTTGATCTTGAGTTTTGTTTTCTTTGCGTTTTTTTTATTCATGGGTGTTCACGCGCATCTGAACCTTTTGCTTAGGTCTTCCTGACCCCCCATCCGCCTTTCCACACGCACACGCACACACTTATGGATTCCATTGCATGCTCATACGTCGGTGGGAGGACGGCCGACGGACGCCGCTTTGACGGGCTGGGCCGCTACACGTTTGCCAATGGTGATGTCTACATAGGTGGCATGCAGGACGGTCAGTTGCACGGGAAAGGTGTGATTTTTTTTCGCCGTAGTACGTTGTCAACATGTTCTGACTCCCATGCTAAGACTGGCAGCACAGGATCCTCTGGCATTTCGGCAGCTGCTGCGGACGCACTACACCAGGCGAGAACGGGAAACGGCGCCGATCGGGGTGACGACGGTCTGCGGGCTTTTTTAAACCCATCCGCGTCGGTGCTCTCCGCGGACAGTGAGGAAGTTTGGAGTGGGCAGTACCGCGGGGTGTGGGAGCATGGGCGACACGTGAAGGGTCAGTACGTCTTTGACGACGGCCTTGTCTACGGTAACGACGAGGCCGACGTTCTTCACCATATATCGCAGCAGCAGCAGCAGTTGCACTTCCCCTCCACGGCCTGGAGTTACTGTGACGGCGCTGACCGTCGTCTCTGGGCGGAATATCTAGAGAACGTGGCACCGGTGCTGCCGCATGAGGCGCTGCTGGGCGGGGCCAAGGTTCTACAGGAACGTAAACACGCCCTCGCAGCAGCAACAACAGCACGAACATCAGCGGCATCAGAAGAAGGGGAGGGTCTTCCGTTGGTGTTGCCGAATGCCTTTGTGCAGGCACGGACGGCGCCGGCCTTTGCGGCGGGCCAGCTTGTAAGCGTTCATGACCCCCGTGTGACGCGCTGGACGGCGGCGGCAATGGCAGCGGACGAGGTGGCCAGGCAGGATGACGCCTCTGCGTCTCCGGAGATGATTGAATCCACGATTGCGCTGCAGCTCGCCGTGTCGCATTCCACGACGGATGCACGAACGCAGGAACATGCGGACGAGCGTGAGGCAGAGACGGAAAAAGAACCTGCTGGTGCTGCAGGCGCTGCCGCTCACGCGAAGCTGAATCTGTCCGTGTGCCGAGTGAAAGATGTGGAGGATGTGAACCGTGCGCTGGTGCAGGTAATTGTGGCCCCATCCTAGCCATTTATTATATGTAGAGGAAGCAAAAGTGATGAAAATGTGCAAGAGCTTCAGTCTATTATTATTATTATTGTACGTGGGTCATGAAACACAGAAGCAAGCGCTGGAGTAATGCTGGTTTTCTCCACCTTGTCAAGCAGTACACATGTGCCGAATCTAACCTGTGTGCTTTTTTTTTTTTTTGATTTTCTTTGCCAATCATATGAGCTGTTTTCCACTTCCTCGCGATGTGCGTTTTCATCCAACCAGAGTGAGAAAAATAGGCTTATCTGCTTTGCTTGCCTCTACCGCGCTCGGCGCTCTCCGATGTAAAAAAAAAAAAAAAGTAATAAAAAGGAGTAACTTTACAATTTCTTCAATGTGCAACTACTTTATTCTTCTCCTTTTTTTTTTTTTTGGTTTTTACGAGATTCTCAACAATGCGGGAAAAAAAAAAGCCGATTTTTCTTTCTCAATTCATGACATAAAGATGTCATTTGCTTTAATGGGATAACCTGCAGAAGGCGGTATGTATATTGTGTGAGGACTTGCGTCTACAAGTGTTAAAAAAGAAAAAAAAAAAGCGATCTGTATTTCATCGCTTTACAGGTACCGCTTTCTGAGAGAGCTCCTTTTTCATAGCGCGAGCAAGAAACAGAAGTGGGACGATCGATCACCTTCTGTCGTCCCTTGCGGTTTTTTTTTTTCCTGTTGTTGTTGAGTCTTTAATACTGGTGTAACGCACTCCAAATCTGTCATTTTTTTTTCCTTGCCTTTTCAGCGAACCTGTTACCAACAATTTTTTTTTTTGCTCATATGTCCTCAAACAGCTTTTGACGAAAGTAGTCCTGTACGTCAGTCAGCACATCGCTCACTATTCCTACCGCTCAGACTACGTTGGGTGATTTTTCAGTTTTACCCAAAGAGCAGTTCCTCTCCTGCTTCTCAACAGTCTACACACGTTCGACGAGCTGCGTTCTTAGTGTTCTTCACCGTGCCTCCTCCCCGCCCCCCCCCCTCTCCCCCCAAAGAAAAAAAGAGGAAAAAAGGAAAGCGGTGAACGGAAACTGTCAGTCAAGCGACGAAAGGACAAGGCCAAACAAGCACACACACACACACACACACATACACCAGAAATAACAACTAAAAAAAAAAAGCAAAGAAAAATGATGTCGCAGTCGCTAGCAACCTATCCGCTGCTCCAGTGCGTCGTTTCTGCCGCTCAGTTTGCCTCCGGTGAGGTGTCCTTCTACGACGCCTACGCCGAGCTGATGGCGGCCGACGCGGAGGGCGGCTGCACCTCGCCTCTGCACATCGACTACGACGTGCTGGAGCACTTTCGCATTGTGCGAGCCCAACGTGTGATGCGACTGACACTGCCACACGCCGTCGTGCTGCGGTGGGCGGAGCGCAACGGGTTCGCCTCTCAGCTCGACGCCTGCGATGACGAGGAGGAGGACAGCGGCAGAGGAACGAGGCAGAGGGTAGATGCGACACACGCTACGTCGGCGGTTCTGCTGCTGCAGCTGCGCAGTGACAATATGTCAAGCTTTCTGCAGACCATTGCCCCGCTTGTGGCGGCGAGTCGACGAACGCGATCGGCGTCGCGCATCTCCGTCACGGAGCCGCTGCCGCTCTACGAAGCTATGGTGGACCCGGCACCATACATGCCGAACGACTCACGCGCCAGCAGCAGCAGCAGCAGCAGCGGTGGCAGTCAGTGCGACGCGGGCGACACCGACCTGACGGCCCTGCAGTCACCGGCTCTCGGTGCGGTGGCACCTGCGCACAATGAGCGCCGCAGCACCGGGCTACCAGAGGAAGCCACCACAACGCCGTCGAAGCGACCCATGCCAGCGTTGAACAGCCAGCAGAAGACGCCTCCCGATCTTTCGTCGTCCAATGCAGCTGCTGCTGGTCACCGCGGCACGACGCCTGCGCTGCTCGGCGGCGGGAGTTCATCCATCTCTTCGTCAGACAACAACGAAATCAGAGACTGCAATTCGGCAGACGCCACACAGCATCCGGAAGCACTGCGGCCGCCAGCGGTTTCAGCAAAAACAACAGACCGCGCGGTGATGCCGCACGAGCAACAGCCGCTCGCTGCACGGGATACACTGGAGAGCATCGAGGCTGAGTTGGTGGGGCTGCTGGATGCGACTGAGCTCTCGCAGATGCACGCGACGGGAAACGGCGGCGATGGCCATTATCATGCGCAGCCACTGAAACGACCAGATCCAGTTTCATCAGACGTGCTGCGGACGTTGGACGGAGTTCAGTGTGATAGGCAACGCGATGAGGGCAAGGCTGCGGGGCGAGCTAAGAAAAACAAAGGTGTTGCTACGCAAGCAGCAGCTGCACATTCGCTTTGCCCTTCTCTGGCGTCCTCCGCGGTGCCGAATAGCCATGGTGGTCCTTTGCAGACCACAAAAGGAGACTGCAAGGCCGGCGCGTCCAGCCCTGCAGAGCAAGCAACCGCAGCAGCAGCGGCAACTACAAAGCTTGGAAAACCAAACCGCCTCGTCATCGCGCATCTCTGTGCCTCAGATGGGGGGTCACCCATTTCGGCAGAGGCGCCGGCGGCAGAGAGCGACGACATCGACATAGAGCAGAACGCCTTGGAAACGGTGGCAACGGTCACGGTGCGGAGCGACAGAGCTCCTCGAAGCAAGGCAGAAAAACGACTGGAGAGTCTCTATCAGCCGGCGGAAGCGACGCAAAAAAACGCAAATGCACGCGACGTCGCCACACGCCAACGGGAAGGCGGCGTTGTCACCGTAAAGGAGCAGTTGAACGATGCGAGAGGTGCTGCGGTGCAGGATTCTTCACGTAGTCTTCCCTCACCTCCGCAGTCACCACAGCAGCAGCAGCAGCAGCAGGCCAGGCTTGTCTTTGGCAGTTCATCTCCAGCTTCGTCGTCGGTGCGCTTAGGTGAGATGTTAAGGCAAGACAACACAAGTAAGGTCGTGGAAGGAAACCGATCTGGCGCGGTGAAAGCTGCGTCCGCATTGACGTCTGCGCACCGGCCCATTTCCTCCAACAGTGTCGCGGTAGGCCAAAGAGCAGCGGGGGCTGCAGCAGCTGCACCGACATGCGTAGAGCCGCGCACCTGTGTTCGCTTTGACGACAGTGTCAACATCGCCTCGTCAGCGAAAGTGGCGCAACGGCGACCCTTGAACGCGGAGGTGCAGCGCGATGTGAAGTCGTACTTGCTGGACTTGTTCCCAAAGCCCAGCAAGCTGGCTCGTCAGCCGAACAGAAGAGGTGGCAAGACCTCCGCAGCGGACAGTGACGGAGCAGCAGCAACAGCAGCAGCAGGTGCTGTTGCTTCAACTTCCGCTGCTCCACGTCGACGTGGCCGTCCACCCAAGCCGCAAACGACCGCTAAGGATTTACTGAAAGCAGTTGCATCGAAGAAACAGATTGGTGTGCCGTTGATCGAGAATGCAGCGACTCGCTGTGACGCTTCTTTCGTTCACGATGCAGCGGCGTCACGAGAGCTACGTTCGACGACAATACGAAAGCGCAACCGATCGGGAAGCGCAGACGGCGCAGCACACAGTTCCCCAGGTTGCTCCAGCCGTCGAGCCGGCAACCACGTCGGTACATATGCGAGTGAGCACGAAGTACAGAGAGCTGCGTTGCTGCCCACCGATAACAAGAGCGGTGCCGTCTCATACGCGCCGTGCTCCTTGGTGGTTTGTGACGCGGAGACGCTCGGCCTTGTGCAGCCCACCTCTTTCAAAGCTACTTCTCCGCGTCCAAAGATGCACGCAGCACCGCTGCAAGTGGTGAAGGCGTCGACGGGCAGCGAACGCATCGAAGTCCGCGAGGAAAAGAGGCACTCGCAAGGCGACGGAGAGGGCATCAGGTTGGGCAAAGCAGGCGACACCCATCGTGGCGGGGACGAGACAGAGGCAGCAGCAGCGGTGACGACGACGGTGGGCTTGCTAGAGGAAGAGGAAGTTGCCGACGCAGCGACGCCGACGCCGACACTCACCAAGGCTGGTGATGATCCGCAGATGCCGCAGCAAACCGCTACATCTGGGCGTAAAGCGCGTGCACCGGAGAGTTCTGAAGCGGCCGCACCACCTGTAGCACAGCCTGCTGCGCGACACGGACAACGCGCATCGGCCGAAGCGGTTGCGCCGCCGAACGCAAGCATCGCCGAATGCGACCACTGTGGGAGCGACAGCAGCAGCAAGGCTACGTGTCCGCTGTTTTACCGCCGCGACTCTCGCAAGGAGCGGACACGCCGACTCCTTCGGTACATGAACGTGGTATCGCAAACGATTGCTGCGATGCACGAAACGCATGATGAGCTGCGCGGGCTGGTTTTGACGATGATCAACGAGAATCAGCTGTGAATTGTGATTGTGAGGAATGCGGGATTTCCTTCCTTTTTCCACAAAAAAAAAATGAAACAGTTTTTTTTTTAAATCTGTTCTGTTAGCGGATTTACGATGCTGCTTTTAACCCGTTTTTTTTTCTTCTTCGTTTCTCCTGTTTCTGCTTCTTTCTCTGCTTTAAAAAAAAAAAAATGCAATAACTTCTTTGCTTTGCTGGCTGCAGCGCATGTTTCAGCTCTCTCGTGTTTCCGTCTTTTTCTTGCCCCTTTTTTTTTAGGGTAGCGTCTGACCGTTCTGGGTTTTTGGTGTTATTGTGTCTTTTCTTGTATCTATCATGAGCTGCCAATGTCTTTTCTTTTTTTTTTTTTGCCTGTGTTAGTGTTTCTGCTCGTCTCTTCTGTAAGAACGTGTACACATTCACTCGTGCTTCTCTTTAACACCTGCGAGAGTGACCACGTGTCTTTGAGAACTAGCAGGAGAGACAAAGCTGTCTTTGCGCACATTCACTTGTGTTGGTTCCCGTGACGTCGGCAGCAACGTCTCCACAAAACACAAGCACAAAAAGTAATTAAAAGAACATCTTTTTTCCCTTGCCTTTCTTTAGCAGCTGCCTTCGCCATGTTTACGCAGCTTCCGAATGCACACACGGAGGTGGTCACTTCGCTGGTGTTCTCACCGCACGTGGCCGCCGACGGCGGCGACGGCAGCGGCGGGCTTCTTTGCTCAACTTCTGGCGACGACACAGCGGCGCTGTGGGACCTGCGGGCCGGCAACGGCGCCTCACAGCGGGTGGCGCACCTCACCGGCCACCATCTTGGACCGGTGAACCACGCCCTCTTCCATCCTGTTCAGACCTACATGCTTCTCACGGCGTCGGACGACCGCAGCATCGCCTGCTGGGATCTCCGCCGTCCCGATCGTGCGGTGGGCAAGATATCGGGCTTTCAAGAAGGCGTGAACAAGATGCTGTGGCTGCCGGTGTCCTCTGTCGGCTGTGGTAATGGAAGTCTGGGTAGCGGGTGGAACGTCGTGAGCGCCTGTGACGATGGCCACGTGTACGTGCATGCGTTGGTGCTGCCAGACAGCAGCGACACAGGCGCGACCGCCACCACGACAGCTCCCGGGGGAGCAACCGCTGTGGCTTCTGCTACGGGGATAATGGCCACGACAGGCACCACGCTCGTGCCGCAGATCGGTGCGCTTGTGGACAAGTTTCGTGTCTCTACAAGCACTGTCAACGACATCGTCCTGGCGCCCAAATCCACCACGACGCTCATCACCGCTTCGGAGGATTGTGCGCTGCGCTCGTGGAGCCTGCGGCCAGGCCAGCAGTACACGAACACCACTGTCGGCATGATGGAGGATCGGCTACTAGCCACTCTCGACGAGTTTGAGAACCCGGTGAACCACGTCGTCGTCGTGCCGCCTGGGCTGATGGCCGCGGAAGGTCCAGCGCAGCAGCACGAGAGCCCGGCTGGTGCGGGGGAGGTCGAACAGGATGGCGCGGCGGCTCCTAGCAGCGCCTTCCTACGACAGGACGTCGATGAAGATGATAGTGGGAATGAGGACGAGGAGGAGGGAGGAGGCGCGGGCGGCGTCGATCCGCAGCAACGCGCCCCCGCCGGCATTTCCGAGGCGGCTGGCACGGGCTGCTGGCTGCTTGCCGCGTGCTCGGAATGCGTCTTTGGCGTCGACTTCGCCCTCCGCTCCGGTCAATTCGGCAGCGGGGCTCGCGCGTTTGTGGGCCACCGCGACTACGTCCGCGGCCTGGAGTTCACGGCGGAGGGTACGCTGCTGACGGTGTCGGACGACAGCACGGCAATCGAGTGGAACCTCTCAAGCACAGACCCCATCCGGCAGGTGAAGCTGCATGAGGGGATGGTGATGTCGTCTGCATTGTCGCCGTCACGCACGCTCCTTGCCACCGGCACCGACCGCGGCGAGATCCGCGTGTGGAGGCTACCCTTTGAGACGGAGCGCATGGGCGGACACTAAAAACGGAAAGCGACAACTGTAAAGCGACTAAGTAATCGCTTCTTCTTTTTTTTTTATGTGTGTGTATGGGGGAGGGGCAATTAATGCACGGAATGCCGAACCGGTTCGCTATTTAATAGATGATAACTAAAGATAGAGAAGCACTCGTAGGCTCAACAAACAGTTTTTTTTAATCGTGCACTTCTCGGCACTTCGGCAGATGCACGGCGAACAGAAGAACATCTTTCCTTTGATTGTGCATTTTGTGGCAGAAATCTATACATGTGTGCGCACCGGGCTTCTCGTGTTTCAGCTGCTGTTCGGTGTGTTGTTCACAAGCGTGTCCACTGGAGCTTTCGATTAGCCTCTTTCTTTCTTTCTTTATTTTTTTTCTCCTCCCGCCTCTCCACTTGTGTGCGGTGTGGCTATCAGCTCTTTCATTTGTTTCCCCCCCCTTTTTTTTTCTTTTCCCTATCCAATTTCCGATCTTTCATGTCTCCCTTTTTTTTTTCAGTTTACTAGTGCAGGTAGGAATAGTAATCCAAAAAAAAAGAGCAAAGTTCTCTTTTTTTTTTTTTTTTGATTTTGAGCTCACACAAACGACGTAAACGAATTGCCTAGCTATAGGTTGTTTTAAGTTCTTTTTTTTTTTTTTTACTATTTTCAATTGAGCACCGCTTACTCATATATTCTTTGCTTCGCCGTTGTTTTTTTTTTCTCCCCTTTTTTGCTGTTACTGTTGTGGACGCGATGTGGAGTAGAAGCTCTCTTCTTTTCCGTCGGTTCTCAAGGGAGCTGGCGGCGGTGGCGGCCACGGCGTCGGCGACGGGCTGCCGCTGCGGCTGCAGCACTCATCCCCTTCACCGCCTGAACAGCCTTCCTCCGCTCTCGAGCCTTTTTCGTCTCGCCAGTGCCGGCGCGCTCACGTCCTCCTTGAGAAGTCACCACCACAGCCACAACCGTCTTGACAGCAAGCTGAATCCGCTGCTCCCCTCCACTCTTTTCGTTGCACGTCGTTGTCAATCGCAGAGTTCGCGAGGCAAGGTGTCAACGCAGTGGCAGGACGGCACAGTCGACCCGCGGTACTCGTCGGAAGGCAACATGCGCCAGCTCAACGCAGAGACGATGCCGCACTATGTCAAAGCGACAATTCAAAAGGACCGTCGCGAGATGGGCCTTGGCGAGATCTTCGACTGGGCAGAATTCGCGAAGGACGCCATTTACATCCCGACGCGCTCCGGTCCACTGTGGGTGGGCAGCGACGACCCGCGCGCCGCAAAGTTCGTGCGCCGCCGCGAAAAGATGAAGCGGAAGCCGCTGCAGCGCACCCGGCCAAAGCCCGGCCCCGACCCCGCTAAAGTCCTTGAGGACCATCCCCTGCGTGAGTACTTCACCACACCCACAAATCTGCACGACCCGCTCAGCGTCGCGACAGGGCTGCATCGCGCCGGCCGCATTCGCGAGTACGACATTAAGCACACAGCGGCCAAGATCGAGTATGTAGCACGGCCACCGATCGTTTCCATAATGGGCCACGTCGACCACGGCAAGACGACGCTACTCGACTACCTGCGGCGCACGAACGTCGCGGCCGGCGAGGCGGGCGGCATTACGCAAAACGTCGGTGCTTTTCAGGTGAAGACGCCGGACGGGCATTCCATCACGTTCATCGACACACCGGGGCACGCCGCCTTCACGGCGATGCGCGAGGTTGGTGCGATGACGAATGATATGATCATCCTGATTGTCTCCGCGGCGGACGGCGTGCAGCCGCAGACGCGCGAGGTGATCGAGCTCGCGCAGCGGCAGGGCACGCCGATGCTGGTCGCCATCACGAAGATCGACCGCCAGCCTAACTGCGATTACATCAAGGAGCAGCTGCGCAGCTGCAACGTGGAGCTGGAGGAGGACGGCGGCGACACGCAGCTTGTAAAGATCTGCGCGAAGGACGGCCGCGGCATCGACGATCTCCTCGAAGCGATCCAGCTGCAGGCGGAGCTGAGCGAGGTCTCCACGCCGCTGCCGAGCCGTGCCGAGCTGTACGTGCTGGAGTCGCGCAACCTCGGCACAACGGAGGTGGCCGCTGTGGTGCGCTGTGGCACGGTGCAGCCTGGGCAGGTCTTTGTCTCCGGCACCATCTACGGCACCGTGAAGCGGGTGCTCGACGACCATGGCACCACGCTCGGCTCCGCGGGACCCTCCGTGCCTGTGGTCCTGCAAGGGATTCGCGTGCCCCCCAAGCCCGGCTCGATCTTGATGCAAGTCAGCAGCGAGAGCCACGCCGAGAAGTTCAGCTACTTCATGCGCGACGTCTACAGCACCGAGGGTGGCCGTGAGAACTATCTGCAGATGATGAACCAGGAACGGCAGGGCAACATCGAGGGCCGCAAGCCCGACAACAACATGGTCCGCGCGTACAGCACGCAGGCCTTTATCCTCTGTGTCAAGGCGGCCACCTTTGGCATGCTGCAGGCGCTGATGAAGACCATCTACGAGCTGCCGCGGCTCGAGGGCGTGTCGCTGGAGGTGAAGGTGACGGAGGTGGGTGGACTGAAGGACTATGACGTGGCCATGATTGGCAGCTCTGGCCGTCCGGGCTGCATCCTGCTCTACGGTGACTGCAAGGACAGCAATGGGCTGGACGTGCCGAACCACGTCAGCGTGCTGCGCTTCAACGTTTTATACCACGGCATGGATGAGCTGAAGAGGGTGCTGGTGGAGTCGTTACCGAAGATTAAGAAGACGCGCGTGCTGGCGACGGCGGAGTGCCTGCAGACCTTCAAAGCCTCGCAGGCCGGACGCGGGGGCAACGCCGGTGGCATGAAGGTGACAAGCGGCACGCTGAACGCGTCGCACCCGACCTGCCGTGTAATCCGCAAGCACCAGGACATCAAGGCGAAGCTTGCCGCGGCTGTCGCCGGAACTAAGTCCAGCGTCACCACGAACAGCCTCGACGAGGACGCGTCGGTGGTGCGGGAGGTGGTGTACGAGGGGCAGATGAAGGAGCTGCGCCGCTTCAAGGACCTTGTGCCGACGGTCGAGAACGGACTGGAGTGCGGCGTGGTTCTCTTCGACGATTTCTCTTTTCGCGTAGGAGACGTGTTGGAGCAGTACGAGGTGTATGAGGAGAGCCGCGACGTTGCCGAGGAGTTTGCGGCGGCGGAGAAGCGGGAGAAGATCCTGCGCGAGCAGGCGGAGATGCAGGCACGCATGGACGACGAGGCGGCGGCTACTACGTCTTTGTCTCCAGAGGGCAAGCAGAAGGGCAACGCGCTGCACGAGAAGCTCACCGCTGCTGCTTCGGCGGCTGCAGCTACTGGCACTTCTACTTCTGCCGCAAAGGCCACCGCGTAGCGTGAGCAAGGGACTATTAAAAAAAAAAAAAAGGTCATGTGTTTAAGCACTGGTCCTTTTTATTTATTTGTTTTGTTTTGTTTCTTTTTTTTTCTTTCGTGGTGTTACCACCTTTTTTTTCCCCCTTTTTCACAGAGTCTGAAAACGGTGTCTCTTTAAACACTTATTATTATTACTACTTTTATTGTTTTTATTGTTTACAGAACTGCCACCAACAGTACGTTACTAGTGCTTTTGGTGTGTTTTTTTTTTTTTTGTCGTTGCTGTGGTGTTTTTCGGGCGGCGGCTGGTTTATGCATTCAGCTCTTTTTTAGTGCTCCTTGACGTGGGACAGAGCGCACGTCTTTGATCCTCTTCTGTTTCCTTGTGTTTTTATGGTCTTACATATTTCTTTTCTCACAACAATGACAGATCCTTCAGTTTGCCGTTCTTTTTTTTTTTTTTTTGCACGTTCGGTATGTTTTCCGTGTTTTGGTTCTGTAGTTGTCGTTGTCAAGAAATTACGTTTTGCTGTCCTTTTTTTTTGTGTGTGTGTTTTTGTTTTTGCTACTATTGTTCCCCCGTCAGCTGGGGAAAAAAAAAGGGGGTAGATCAATGAAGTGCTAGTCTTTTTTTTTTTTTTACTTGGCTTTCATTTTCTTTGCTTTTCCCACATTCTCTGCCTCTTTCTTTTTCTTGTTCATACGTTCATTCCCCCCCCTTTCTCTCTCCATAATCAAAGTGCGCAACCGTCTTTCACAAGCGCAACTTCGAAAAGAAGAAAAAGAAAAACGAAAAGAAAGAGAATACGCTTCAATCTCGCAGTCATTTGTGTTGGCTTGTTACGAAAAAAAAAAAAAAGACGTATACGGGCACACAGCAACGGTCTGACTGAAACAACGAAGGAAAAAAAAAAGAAAAAAGAGGGGGTTGTCTAAATGAAGAGGTGGTGGTGGCAGAAAGGGGCTCCTTCGCTTTGCGGGTTGACTGACTGGGTCATGCAGCCGCCGTGTGCAGTTGTTGCTACTGCTGCTGCAATGGAGCTGGCAGAAGCCCGTCATGGCGAAGTCGGTGTAAGTGCAGCCTCGTCTTTCCCTCTTGTCTTTACGGACGGGATAGTGTCTCGCGTGCTTTGTACAAGAGGCTCAGCGTATGCGCTGCATAGGCACCGATCCGGCTCTCGCTTTCTGAAACTCTGCCAAGGAAATGCGGCGACTACAGCGCTGCGGGTGCAGTGCCGCTGCTCCGCGACTCTCTCTCCAGCGAGTGCGAGCGCCGTGTCGGAGGACGAGTTTCGGCAGTCCTTCTTTCGCCACCCTCTGACGCAGCGCGTAGGAGCGGTGACGGTGGCCAAGTATCAGCTCGCCGCCCTCCAGCAGAAACGACAGCAGAAGAATGCAGCGGAGCCGATGGCGGACTACATGCCGATGTTTGACTTTGTCCGCCGCGTGTCGCCACTCGTGCGGGATGAGATCTTTCGCGGCCAGCTGAACGCCGTGCAGTGGGTGGAGGCGGCAGCACCGCTGCTGCAGCTCGTTGACGAATCCGGCAACGCCGTTGCGGCGTCTGCGGCGCGCATCGTGACGAGTCCCGAAAAGCGTGACGACGCTACTGCCCCGTCGTACAATCCGCTGTTGCATGTCCGTGTGACGGTGGACCCGGCGTGGGTGGTGAAGCTGATGGAGTTGCAGCCCGCAGATGGCGGATCGTCGTCTTGCTCCGCTGCCGCGCGGTCCATCCTCGTTTCACCGCGCGGGTCGCAGGGAGAGACGGAGAAGGAGGAGGTGAAGGAGGCGGTTTTGAGCGCGCTGCGTCACTTTGAGGAGCGCGTCATGGGTAACATGGCGACGTTTCTGGGCCAGCAGCGATCGCACACGACTGACGCAGCGGCAAAAGTCACGCTGTGCCGTTACGCGCCGTTGGTCGATTTGCTGAAAACCATCCATTGCGACGCCGCCGCAGAGAGCGGAAACTCGCTGTCGACGATGCCGGCCTCGACACAGGCGTTGCTGCGATCGCTGGAGATTGGGACGCTGGAGCAGGTGGTGGACGCGTGGGGACTGCCAGTGACTGTGGGACGTCGCAGTCGGCGGGACATGGACCCTGAGGTGGCAATGCGCTACATCGAGTACCCGTCGCTGTCGGCGAAGCCTCTGTGGGTGGTGCGAGCCAACAAGCTGCCGGGGCAGCCGCGCACCGCCGTCTTCGTGGCGCTGCGGCGCGCGTCGGACACGGAGGCGCCACGCTTCAGCGTTGCGCAGCCTCGGGTGACGACGGCGACGCCGGCGAACAACTACGGCGGGTGGGGTGGGGCTGACGTGGTGCCGACAAAGACGGACGTCTACGAGATCCTCAAGTACATTCCAGTGAACTGGGGCACCTTCGGCAACCTCAACATCCCGGCCGAGGTGAAGCGGCGGCACATCCGCTGCTCCTCCTCGCTGCAGTGGTTCCGCCGGCAGCCCTACTACTTCGAGTTGCGCAACCTGTGTGGGTCGGTGGAGATACGTCGCAGTGCGGTGCTGCACCCCGAGGCGCGCGGCCTCACGCGCGAGGAGGCCGCGGAGCTGCTGGAGTTGCAGCTCGCCACGGGAGAAGCCAACAACCTTGTCCTCCTCACCGGCGATGGCGTGCCGGCTGACGACAGTGAATCGCCGCTCGAGCGCGCTGCCGTGAAGTTCCTCTTGCGAGTCTGCCCGACCTACTTCGCCCCCATGTCGCTCGTTGCGCAGCGCTACACAAAGAAGAACCTGTCCGAAGCGGCGATGCTGGCGATGGCGCGGCGACGACCGCAGGAGTTCGAGGAGCTCACCACGCGCTTCAGCGACGTTGTCCTGGTGCGGCGGCGCGGTGGCGCGGACAGCTCGCGCTGGCGCGCCGCCTTCGTGGCCGACCTCGAGAAGTATCCGGAGGACGTGCGGGGGATCATGGTGCTGTGCAACCGCATGTGCCCTTCGTGGGACCGGCCGGAGTTCATCTACGTGCGTCTCTCCCCGAGCGAGCAGGAGGTGATCGGGGGCTACGCGGGCGCGGTGCGCATCTTGCAGCGCCACCCGATGATCTTCCGCGTCGGCAAGCACTTTGTCTGCCGCGCCGACCCGTCGAACCCGCTAACGATGCAGGAGGTGGAGCCGGCGCATGACGACGTGACGGCGCGGTCGTTTATGCGGGAGGAGAACCCGTACAACTCAGCGCTCGACGTGGCCCTCGTGTTCCATTACGTGGCGCCGGACAGTGAGCCGTGCACCGCCGCCTACCTCGCCGACTGCGCCAGCCCTGCCATCCGCAGCGTCCTGCCCACGCGCATTGTCACGATTGTGCAGCAGTTCCCCAAGCTCTTCGCCTGCACGGAGACGTCACCAGGCGTCTTTGCGATTCGCAAGCTGAAACAGCGGGTGCGCAAGCCCACCCCGAGCATCACGGGTATCGTCCAAGCAGGCAGGGGCGGCAGCGGCGACAACGGCGCAACAAGCACGGCAACGCCGTCTGACGCGCAGGCCACCTCCGCTGGCGCGAGCGACGACGACGACCTCATCCAGATGCTGGAGGAGGAAATCGCGGAGGAGGAGCACCTGACGCGGGAGGAGGTGGTTGCGGCCGTCCGCGCACTGGTGCCCGAGACGGGCGTGGAGGCGTCGCAGCTGCTTCTGTGGGCGTCGACTAACGTACAGCGCGCCGCCAACGAGCACTTCGGCGGCGTGCTGAAGCTGGTGGAGGCACTGCCGCAGCACTTCCGCGTTGTCACGACCGAGGAAACGAAGACCATCTACAAGGCTTAGTGAGGTAAGGGATGGCGCTGGGCCGGCTGGCGAGTGAGCTATTTTGCTTTTGCTTTTTTTTTTTTGTGTGTGTGCTTATTACAGAATCTAACTCTCGACACAAAGAGAAAAACAAGAGAAGAGGAGAAGAGGAGAAGAGAAAAAGAGGAACAAGCCGTTTAGGAATGCCACGACGATCCGTCCTTCAAGTTGCGCGATTGCAAATGCCGCCTTGCTTTTTGCCCATGATCCCTCCAAAAGGTCGTCCTTTTCCTCCGCCCTCCTCGTTTGTTCCTCCTCCCCCCCCCCTCCCCTCTCTTCTGTGCTTTGGGCTGGCCGGCCGAGCCCGGCCCCCATGGCCCGGGGGCGAAGGGAAGGAGGAGCCTCAACGCCCCGCCGAACGATGCCACACCAAGGACGAGGGAAACACGACGAGAAAAAGGAAAAAAAAAGAAGGGAGAAATTAGTTTTTTTTTTCTTCTTTTCGTTGTTGGTAACGTCGCGACGGCGTTTTGCTCACATCGATGAAGCTCAAGGGACGAGAACAAATGCGGCGCCTAGCACACATACGCGCGAGCGCTGTATAGGGCCGTTCAGCCTCAGCGACTTGCCTCGGACAAATGACGATGTTCTTTTTTTTTTTTTCACTTTTGCCTGTGAGTAAGAGAGTGGAACAGAGAAGACAGCACGACACCTACAGAACAACAACAACAACAACAAAAAAAAAAGGCTCACACAAGCGATGCTACAAGAACAACTACATGAAACAAACAAACAAAAAAAAAAAAAAAAGAAGCCAACAAACAAACAAAAAGAAGAGCAACGCGCCACTGCCATCACTTGCGACGCTCGTAAATCTCGCGCGCCGGGAAGGGCAGCGGTGTGCGGTTGTAACGGTGGAAGGGCACGGAGTCGTAGCCGACGTAGCCGTCGTCCGCCTTGCCCTGAATCTTCGTAGTGTTGCCGGGGTACATGCGCAGCAGCCCCCACATGTGGCGCACAAAGAGATGCTGCAGGTGGTATTCCTGGTACTGAATGCGGCGGTACCACGTCGTCAGCTGCGCGCCGCGGGAGCGCTTGTAGCCGGTGGCGTCGCCGAAGCGCGGAGGCGGCTTACACATGTGGAAGCGGTAGAGGTCCTTCTGGATAACAGCAGTGCGGCGCAACGGGAGCTGATCAATGCCCATCGTGAAGTACATGATCTTGTGCTTCACCATGCGCTCCGGCTCGGCCCACCACTTCGGCCCAGTGCGGATCACCGAGATCGGCGCCGTCGCCACCGACCGAGTGAGGAAGGTGTTGAAGGCGACGGAGGTCTGGTGCAGCATCTCTGCAGAGCAAAAAAAAAAAAAAAAAGCGGAAGGGCGCTTACGAGTTGTTGTGTGTACGCGTTTTATTGTCCAGGAGCGAAGAAAGGCAGAGAGGCAACGATGAAGGGGAAAAAAGAGCTTAGAACATACATAAGAAAGACAACGCACCACGTCTGTCTGCGACAGAGGAAGACAGAGAGAGAGAGACAGTCATGTAGGCCCCGCACAGCTCAGCAAACAAATTAGATCTCTTTCAACTGTAAGTCGTTGATCATACGTGAAGGAACGTAGAAATGAAGGTTACAAGCACGAAGATGAAAAAAAAAAAAAAACAAGAAGAGAAATAGAGAAGAACACACATACGGGCGTAAATACGCGTAGAAGCACAGAGGAGAAAACCCGGGTCAAAAAGAACCTGCTGACTGAGAAGATGTACTATCGCCGTTGCCTGGCTGCGTCGCTTCATCATCGTCGTCGTCGAAGGTGTCACGGCTGCTCTGCGGGCTCGCGTCGTCGTCCAGCCAATAGCCACTGCTGCTCACCTCGTCGCTGGCACCGCTGCCAGGCTGAGTGACAAGCTTCAACGCCGCTTGCTCGCGCCGCTGCCGTTCCAACTCGCGCTGGAAACTCTCCTTCCACGCATCCTCTTCGCTGAAAGCAACACGCGCCGCCTCGCTCTCCTTCGTCACTGCCGCTGCGGCCGCGTTAGCAGGCGCCATCATCGAAGTGCCGAGAAGACAGGTAAAGCTTAGCGTTGCGGCCGGCTGGTGCACAGTGTCCGAGTACTCAGTGCCACAGCCGCGCCGCCGTGCCGCCGCAGCAGCGGCATGTGCACCGCCTTCTTTGGCATCGGCGTTCGTGGCGTGTCTCCGCGTGGATTTCTCCGCTGCTGGGTGAGCGAAAGTCGCGCCTGCTTCCGGTGCATCTGCGCCAGCGGCAGAGGACAGGCAGCCCGCCTCGCCGCTACCACCGTCGCAGCTGCGGCTGCTGTGTATTGCTGCTGTCTTTTTCAGCTCCGCACCGCGTCGCACGGGGGCTCGCTTCACGACGGGGTTGCTGCTGCTGGCGGTGGTGTTGAGTAGGTACACGCGCGACCACTCGTAGATGACGCCCTCCGCCGTAATGGCAACGAGGAAGCGACCGCTCGGTGACCACGCGATGCCGGTGCAGCGGCCGCCGTAGGGCATCGGCAGCGTCGCCAAGATGTGCTGCTTGTTCACACAAGTTGTCTCCGTCACGCTGCTCTTTGCCGGACTCGCCGTTTCCAGGCGGAGAAGCGGCAGCACGCGCACGAAGCCTTCCTCGCACGGGGTAGCCACGACGACAAGGCGGCGGTTATCTGGCGACGGCACCGCGCCGACACCAACGTGCCGCATCCGGCTCGGACCGGTCGTCTTCAGAAGTGGGTAGAGGCGATAGCTTACGCTCGGCGTGGCGGCCACGCCTGCGCCACTGCTGCTGCCGCCCCCGCCACCGTTGCCGCCGTGGCGCGAGGTGCCGTGCGAGAGCTGCAGCAGCAGACCAAGCGAGTATATGGTGTCGCACGGAACCGTGACCAAAATCAGCAGCGGGCACACAACGTCCATTGCGTCACTGCAAAGCTGCTTGAGCAGTTCCCTCTCCGGCAATGCAGCCGCCTTGGAGCCGCCAGTGGAGGCACCTGCAGGAGACGCCGGCGCTTTTGGCGAGGCGAGAGTGCTCGCTTGCCTCGAGGAGGCAAAAGAAGCAATGGAATGACGAGGCAACGTGGTGTGGGCTCCGCTGTGGCTGCCGCCACCCCACAACGCAGAGAAGGTGTCGGACAGACGCGACGGCAGCCCAGTGAGAACGTGAGGGAAGCTGCTGCCACTGCTCCCATCCGCGGCTGTGGCGGTGCTGACCTCGTGCTTCAGCGCCGCGGAGGAGCCTCTTGTGTGACTCTCGCGTCGACTGCGGCCGGCACTCGTAGCTGCCTCTTCCTCCTCTGCCTGTCGCGTTTCGAGCTCCTCGCGACACGAGCGGTTCTGCGCCGCGGTGGCGTGGAACACTTGCGCTGCTGACTCCAATGGATGGTGGAGGGACGTCGCGTGTGCCGCACCCTCGCCCTTCGCCTCCGCGCTCGGGTCCGCGGCGTGGTACTGCGAGCCACACGGGCGAAAGAGGCTGCGCAGCTGCGCGGCATGAAGAGTGCTCACGCTGATCGCCGCGACGCCGCCGGCCTGCGGCGGCAACGCACACGCCGCGACGCGCCGCAGCTCCGGCAGCTGGTAGAGAGGCGAGGGGAAGATAGTGCCACAGCCGCTGAGGGACGACGCGTCGTCGCGTCCGTTATTTGCGCCGTAGCCCAGCGAGTCGATGACGTAAGAACGGCTGCGGGAGTGACGCGCGCCTGTCCCCGCTCCGCCCGAGTTTCCACCGGCACTGGCGGATGGCGAGGTCGCACGCAGCGTGGGCCACGTCACCAGGTCCCCTGCTCGGTACGTCCACAGCACCACCGTGCCGTCCGCGTCACCGGAGACAAAAAACGGAGACGCGATGAGGTCGACCGCGAGGGCGGTGATTGCGCCACCTTCCCTGCTGCCGCCTCTCGAGCCACTCTTTGATCCTGCTGTCCCCATCACGCCTCCGACGCGGGTGCTCGTGCTGCTCATGGTCATGCGTGTCAGCCCCGTGCCGGCCACGTTCGTCACTGGTAACCCGGTAGAGCTGTTGTACAGGTGCAGCTCGCCGCTGTCCACGTAGCTCACCAGCAGGTAGTTATTGTTCTGCGGCATGAACCGCACGAGGTGCGGCGCATGCGGAGCGGAGGTGTTCGCCCATACAGCACTGATGCGCCGCAGCTTTGCGCTTGTGCTGGCCTTCCACACAATCACACACCTGTCCAGCCCAGTTGTGGCGTAGAGGGAACCGTCGTCGTTGAAGGCGATGGAAAGGATAGCTGCGGTGTGACCAGACAGCGGGACCGGCTGGAACGACGGCGTCGACAGCGCAATCGGCATGCCAGGCTGTGCACCACGCGCTGCTGCAGTAGGGGTCGAGGCGGTGCCGACGACGGACGAGGGCACCTCCGTGAAAGCAGCTCCGCCAGGTGAGGGCGCAGGGGTAGCGCTCAACGAGCCGCCTTTGGGCACAGACTGTGGGTGCGGCGGTGGCCACAGGCTGCCCAGCGGCGTCGCCCGCACCGCCTCCTGACCTCCACCGACCGGCACGCGCCAGAGCACGCCGGAGGACGTCCCGACAAGGTACGCGTCACCAGCGGGGCAGAAGCGGACGCACGTGGCCGAGACGGGAGGTGCCGACTCACGCATCCACAGCTGCCCCTCGAGCTGCTGCAGGTCCATGAGCCGGGCCTCCGGTGCGAAGATGTAGGAGACATAAGGAGCCACCTGCCCTTTCTCAATCGCGTCCATCTCCATCACGACGCTCAACTGAGTCGGCACGTTTGTCGAAAGCGTCGAGCTGCGGCGCTGGTGCGTGCCTTTGGGCGAGGCGCGCCGTTTCGTGACGCTGGCGTCGCGCGAGGACGAATGCAGTGCCGCCTTCGCAGCTCGCCGCGTAAGTCCCGCGTCGTCGGAGATAGTGGAAGGGGTGTCGGAGAAGACGCCCGGCGCCGCCGCAGCCTGCGTGAAGTCGACATCCGTGGTGGACGTGCCGGCGGACCACTCCGACGAAAACGGCGTAGAGGAGCGACTCTGCGTGCGCTGCGTCGACGTGGACGAGACGTCGTCGAAGAAATGCGTCGCCGCGGCGTCGCCGTAGTAGCAGCGCCGCAGCGACGGCAGCGGTGCACGCGGGTTGTACCGTCCGTCGGGGCCTGGCGCGGTCATGGGGTAGAAGAAGGCATCCGAGGAGGAGGAGGAGGAGAAAGCAGTCGACGCAGAGCTGTCGTCGTCCCTCCCAGATGGCGTCCAGGAGCTACCGTCCCAGCCGCTGCAGCGGCTGCGGCTGCTACTGCTGCGGCTGCTGCCAGAACACGCGCAGGACGACAGCTTCGAATGCGACTGAGGCGGAAAGAGGGAGCGAAGAAGGGGAGCTTGCCCTGCGGAGGAGAGAGATGACGAGAGCGCCACCTCTGCCTCTACCGCCGCCGCATTCATCGCAGCCGGTTTTGACGCGGAGCGTGCATGCCGGCAGCCGCTGCAGTGGTGGTGTCTGTGACGATGGGTGTGGTGCGGCCGGTATATTCTCGTCGGCGACGTCTCAGCTCGTATTGAGGGCAGTGGGGTGCTGTTACCGCTGGCAGTCTTCAAAGGCTGGCTCGCGTACTCCAGCGGTGTGCGACGTCGCTCTGCGTTTGCCCCTGCGACAGCGGCACTCTCTGGTCGCGGGGACAGAGAGGTAGTGGAGAGGGCGAAGAGGGACGTGCGCTGGCGTGCCTCGGCGGTGCCGTGCCGCGCAGCAGAGCGCAAGGGAGATGGAGACTGCGAGCTCTCGTGATGGCGACAGCGATGGTGATGACGGTGGTGGCAATGACGACGAAGGCCTTGCGCGTCTGCGCGAATGAATGCGGACGGCTTGCTGCAGGCGTGTGGCGAGCCGGACGGCGACCGCGTATGCGCAGGACGAGTCGCCGCGCCCGAGGCGAGTCCCGTGGAAGGACTCGAGAGGTAAGGAAGAGAAGGGGAAAGCTGTTTGTGCGGTACCGTTGTCTCTTCCTCGTGCGCGGAGGCGGCGGCTGGCTCGGAAAAGAGGGATGGCGCACCAGCCGTGGCTGCCGAGAGCAGTCGTGCCGCCATCACGCCCAGTGGTTGAGAGAAAGAGCTGCGCATGACGTCTGCGGCGGACAGCGCCGAGGCGGCGACGTTGGTGGCAGCGGTAGTGGCGGCAGCGTGCCGAGCTGCACGTCGACGCAGCCGTTGAGCGTCTCGCGCCTTCTTCTCCTTGGCCCGCTGCGCGAGAGGAGCGAAGGGCCACTCCAGCGCGACAATGCGTGGTGCGTCTTCCTGAAGCAAAGGGAAGACTTTTCGTGGGTGTGACGGTGTCGACTCAGCGCCTGGAGGTGCGTCGGCGTTGGTGCTCACCCTACGGAGAGCACGAAACACCTTCGCGCGTTGGAGGGCTGCACGGAGGCTGGCGTTGGCACGCTTCGCACGCTCCACTGCATCCGGCGGTGACGAGGAGAGGACCATCTCTGTTAGAGAGGATTTAATGAGAAGAGACCGAACCCAGACTGTACAATAGTATTACACACACGCACACACACACACACACACACACACGTTAAAAGACCGGCTCTGCATGCCTCAAACGCACCGCAACCAAAAGCGCAGAGGTGCGCCGAAACAGTACATGAAGGCACTGCCCTTGGAGGCGAATCCTTGTGAAGACGGGCTTTGACGCCTCTGCCTTCTGCAATTTAAAGTAAATAAAGAGCTGGAAAAAAAACGTGTATTCCTTGCTTTCTGCTGTGCCGTTGACACACAAAAGTAACGAGCGAGCGATACACGACAGATGATAACAAAAAAAAAAAGAAAAAAAAAAAAAGAGAGAGGGAGTGAGGAAAAAATGAAGGACAATAGAAGAAGGTTGTAAAAACGATTGAGCGACATGAGGGTAAACGAAGCTGGCAGAGACGTAGCAATGCGTGCAAGTCTGCCGCACTAAGCAGGCAAATCTCTCACACTTTCAAAGAAGCGCATAGAAATGTTTATTCCCATAGTAATAATAATAATAATAATGATAATAAATATTTATAAATATATATTTTTCAGTCGACAAAGGAGGCACAACATGCGGATGAAAAGGAAAAAACAAAAAAAAAATGAAAACAAAAACACCCACACTCATGTGTATCACTTGAGGGCATAAACTGAACGAGTAGAATTCTCGCGAAAAGAAATGACACAACGACTGGCTTAGAGTTGACGGCAAGCACACAAGCAAACGAGAACAACAACAAAAAAAACGCTTTTATGTTCGTCTTCAGTTTTACTATTTACTGTGTTCTTTTTTCACTCTGCAAGTCGATAACATTACTTTTCACTTGAAGAAGAGAAAAAACATGAAAGTAAGAAAAGTGAAGCAATCCAAGGCAAACAAACAAGCAAAAAGATGACCTGTCTTTTCATCCGCCAAACACAGACATTCACACATATACAACCAAGACAAAGTAGCAATTAGACAATGAATGCGGACCAAAAGATAGAGAAAAAGACCACATGCAACTATTGCACGTAGAGACTTTCTTCTTTCATTTCTTCTTCTTTTCACGTTGTCAGAAAGCACACTCTCTTGTTCTCTCTCTCTTTTACTATTTACCATCACGTTTCCTTTGTCTTGTCGCCGGCTTTCTTTTACACCATTTACAGAAAAAAAAAAAAGAAGAAGAGAGGATTTCATATATACCTAATTCATGTGGATGCATGTAAACTAGCGCATATGAATCGAAAGAAAGATAGAAAAAAAGACTCAAATAAGAAAGAAGGAAAAAAAAAAAAAATGCACGCCTCAGTAGTGAATGAGCACACGCTCGAATAGCACTACATCTCTTTTCACAGATAGTCTTCTCAACCACACAACAACGTTGTTACGCTTCAAAAGGAACTAGAGAGACAGAAGAGGCCATAATGGAAACAGCAAAACTCTTCCCATTACATATACAGCAAAGCAAAACAAAAAAAAAAAAAGGCCGTCTGGCTGAGCTTGAAAGTCGTCCACACGGACGCTTACAGCGGAAGTAGAAAGATAAAAAAGCTAAAAAAAAAAAAAACGTCTTCACTCAAAAAAAAAAAAAAAAGTAGCTGTTGTGTATTGCCTTTACCCAACTGCATCCGCTTCATTTGGCTGCTTTCTTTTGTTAGTTGCTGTCGTTATTCTACACATACTCCGCATTGTTTAACGAAGGCCACCGTCTTCGCCTCATTGCAACCTCTTTTCCGACGGTCACATCCCTCAAACAAAAAAAAAAATAGACAAAAAAAAGGAAGGAGAGAGAGCAGCAATTTACAACGGAAGTTCAGTGAGCAATAACAACAACGACATCAGTAAAACTGCTAAGAAGCACAATTGAGGATGGAAAGAGACACACAGGTATATTTCAAGCTACGGTGGTGGGAAAAAGAAAAGAAGAAAAAAAAAAAAAGAGGGAACGTTTCTTTTTTTTGAATAATGCGTTCCACACCAAACAAAGACAACATAGTTTATGTCCTGCTTCATACACATGAAGACGAGGTGAAAATGAAAATGGAAAAGAGAAAAAAAAAAAAAAACTATCAAATCAAGAAGAGAAAGAGAAAAAACTGGCAACTTAAACACAACTAGTCCAGTTCACTGGTTCACTTCGCGCCTTCCGAGTTATACTTGGAAACTCAGGGAAAAAAAAACACACTGATATTTGATTTGTTTAGAAAAAAAAAAAAAGAAGCTAAAAACAACGCTATACAGAGAAAAAAAAGATACAGTAATTCAGCTTACCGTTCTCGCCTAACATGCATACACTATCTTAGCGCTGCCATCCTCTTCATGGGGACTTTTTCCTTTAAGCCTTTTGGGAAAGTTGTTTGGAACGAACCACTAGCAAAAGCTACTGGCATGTCATACTAACCTTCACTCAAAGGGCAAAAGAAGTCAAAAGGGATGAAAAAAAGAAGAAAAAAAAAAAAAGAGCATCGCTAAAAAAAGTGCATGCTACGAAAAAGGTGAGGCTTGACGAGTTATCATACTTCATGTTGCCCCGTAAACGGGAAAAAAAAAAATGTCAGAAGTCCTCTTTACAAAAGCACACATGACAAAAGGAAGTCAAGACGAGAACAAGAGGAAAGAATAAAAGACGCAACAGAGCTTTATAATAAAAAAAAAAAAGAAAAAAAAAAAGAAAAAGCTAATACTAAGTGAAGTTCGTGTGAGTTGAGAAGGTGTACATATTACATATGTATGTACAAGGTACAGCGCCACGCTTGAAGCAAACACGACGAAAAATAAACCAGTCCACAGCAGCGCCTTCTTTGAGTGCTTAGCTGCTGGAGGAGTTCAAACATCTACTTGATCTGTCCACTCTTTGCGTCGGTGCTCGCAGTCTGTTAAGCTACAGTCTTTCCTTCCAACCTATCCACTCTCCTCCGTTTTTTTTTCTCCCTTTTTTTTCGCCCAAATGCTGTCTTCCTTTGTTTTTTCTTTCCTCACCTGTTTCATCAAGAAGTACCCTTAAACCAAGCAAGGTAAGAAGAAAAAAAAAACGCAAAAAAAAGTCATATTAAAGAAAACGTAGGGGAAAAAAAAAGAGTCCGAAAGAATGTAAAACTCTTTTTTTTTTTCAAATTTATACAGAAATTGATGAGGGCCTCTCAACTTGGCTACTTAGGAAGTCAGTTTATATACGGTTCCTCTTTCTTTGTTGTTGCTCGTTTACCATCTTTTGATTTTCCGCTTCAAACGCTCTTCGTGTGCTGTGAACCTCTCTTCACTAGAGTAGTAAAAGAAGAAAGAAAAAAAAAAAACACACACAACACACAACACGTGCTTTGCAATCGGTTAGCCTTTCCCCTTTTTTCGTGTTCCTTACAGAACACAGTTTAAGAAGAAGAAGAAAAGACAGGATTACAAGAAGGTGCACTCGTGGTCACAGCAAGTTTTTTTTTTTTTTTTACAAGCGAGAAAGAAAAAGACGCAGGTGAGAGCTAGAGGCACGGCAGAAAAAAAAAAAAAGAAGAAGAAGAAGAGTATCGCTGACTCGATTAGAACTAAAAAACATGAGTGCCCCCCCCAAAAAAAAAAATGGAAAAAGACCACAAAAGTATGAGAAAACAGTAGAAAAAAAAAAGCAGGAGTAGATTTAAAAGAGAAAACAAAAACAAACAAACAAGCCAAAAAAAAAAAAAAGAGCGTTTCATCTGACATTTATCTTCCTTTCTTTTTTTCTTTTTGGACAAATGCAGACTTTTAAACTGCTCGTAAACAAAACAACAAAGTGTGAGTCCTCGAAAGAGGAAGATAACACTATTTTTCTGGACTCGGTTTACTCTTCAAACAATAAAACAACGAAAAAAAAAAAAGCAGCTAAAAAAAAAAGAAGAAGCTCAAAAAGGCAAAGCAACAGAAGAAGAGAAAAAAAGCTGCTTTTGGTCGTAAAGCAAATAGCTGCATTTCTCTTCTTTCAAGCACGTGAGTGTTTCGATGCCCTGAACCAATTGATAGGCAGTAACTTAAAAAAAAAAAAAGAAGAAAAAAAGAAAAAAGAACAACAAAAAGAAATATGTTTGAGGAAAACGAAATCGAACGATGACACAGGTCTGAAATGCGCATGTCACGACGACAAGGGAAAAACAAAAAGAAAAGACCTGCTTGTTGAGAGTGGAAAAAAGACAGTGAAAGAAGAGGCAAAAAAAAAAAAAAACATGTGCACAAGCTCATTCAAAGTGAAATGAGAAAAGAAAAACTCTGGCCTCACTGACTCAACAAAGAAAGTACTTTACGTAATCGAGCTCCCAGTTCTTTAGTAGGTATATGTTACTACTTCGCTTTCTTCGAATTATATATCATTAAAAAAAAAAAAAAGAGGTCAAGCTATATTAAAAAAACCCTCTATCATTATTGAAAGCACATTCAGGAAAACAACAAAAAAAGAGCATTCTAGATCACATGTGATGTAAACTAGCAGTTTTCACTTTATCCTAAAAGGCTTTTTTTCCCTTCCCGTTATGTGTGATCGCTTGGTCAGGCACAAGGTCAGAACCAGAAACAGCATAAAAGAAGCCCGGAAAAACAGCGAAAAAAAAGGGGGTGTTCTCATGTGTTTCCTATGCACACGTCATAGAAAGGAAAGGGTGAAATAAAAGAGGGAGAGAATTGAAAGAAAGACGTCTATTGGCGCGTTTTCTTCTCCCGCTTTTATGTCTCCTTTTTTCTCTTTTGCTTGTCCTCTATCAGCCGATGGTGACCACGCGCTTCGCGCCGGAGATGAACTCTTGCTCGTGGCCGCGCAGCAGGCGCTTCGCTGTTGCGTCCAGTTCGAAGACGTGCGAGTCCACCGCACCGATGGCGCGAAGGCAGTCCGCCAGAAAGAAGAGGTACTCGCGGTTCGGTCCGCTGATGCCGCTGCGGCTCAGAATCTCTCGCGCCATCACCTCCATCGGGGCATCGCCCATGTAGTCGTTGTTTTCCTCCGTCGCGATGTAAACGAGGTACATGATGTTCTTGTGCGGCTGCACAGCCGGCGCATTCGGGTGGGTGAAGATGTCCAGCTCTTCCTCCGCCCCGCCGGCCTCGAAGTCGGTCGAGTTAGCGCGGGCGTACACATCGGATGCCTCCGTCTTGAAGGCCTTCGCCGACCGGGCCGACGTCGTGGGCGTGGTGACGTTGCCGGTGGTGGGGTGGGCGTTATAGAGGGTAAGCTGCACGCGTTCATAGCCGCTCTCCCGGACGTCCAGGGAAGTGAAGATCTTGTTCAGCTTCTCTGGGTCAGCCGGGAGCTGATAAGCCTTACCGTACACGCGGGTCTCCTTGTCCTCCGTGGGTAGCAGCGTCACGACGCGGCCCGGCGCACCGGGCTGGCCGCGGTGCACCTTCGTGCCCTGGTAAAAGACGCGTTTGTAGCCCTTGACGTACGTCTCGTACTCCGCCTCGTAGTCGAACTCCTGTTTCCACAGGATCGAACCGTAGCCGAAGACGACGAAGGTGGTTTCCTCGAAGGACGGCAGACCGAAGCGCTCGTGGTAGCGTGTTGCGGTGGCGGGGCGAAGAGCAGCCGCCGGCGCCGTTGCGGCGACGTCGACAGCGCGGTTCACGTGCACGTCCGTTGCCGTGCTGAAGGTGCTGGTGCAATTGTCGCCGGTCATCACGGAAAGGGCAGAGAGACGGGGAGTGTAGAAATGACGAAGGGCACGACGCGGTGCGTAGCGAAGTGGTAGCGAGGACGTGATAGGCGAAGGTAAAGAAGATGACTAGTACGCCGAGGGAAAAGACAAACAAGAAGATGTAAAAAAAAAAAAAAAAGAAAAAGAAGAAAGCGAAGACAAGAAGAGATAAAAGGACTTTTTTTTTTTTGCAATCCCGTTGTTCCTCTTTTTTTCTTTTTTATGAGTTGTTTGGTTGTTGTAGACAGTTTATTCTGAGAGTAGTGGACAGTTGTTAGTTTTGTTATATATATGTGTTTATATATATGTATATATATATATTTTTTTTTAGTGCATTAAACAGCCAAAGAAAAAAAAAAAAACGACAGTAGAGGGAGAAATAACAATAGTAGTGAGGAGACAACCATGCAGAAGCTGCTTCTCGCTTCTTCCTTTTTTTTTTTTTTTATTTTACATTCAGAGAACAGAGGAAATAATGATCAACAGGCTGCTTTCCAATTTCGTTGAAGTTAAGCAGTCGCCTCGACAACCGGTTTTACAAGGATTCGGCGGTGGCTCAGGAAGGACCAAGCCTTTAAAGAAGTTCCACAACGCTCGCATAGAGATTCAATAGTGGAATCGACATTACGGAGAGAAAAAAAAAAGGGGGTTCACGTTATATGAATAAAGAGCTGATACGCAAACACAACGTTCAACAACAAGCTGAGAGAGAAAAAAAAAAAATGTCATAAAAAAAAAAAAGGACTGGAAATCGTCAAATTGTCCTTCCATTCCGACTCTGTTGTGTTCGTTATGCTCACAAATATGAGAACAGCAAAGCAGTCCTTATGGCTTGCTCTGTTTCTCGTCCTCAGCGAGAAGCTGCATGGCGGTTGCCTCCAGCTCGAACACGTGCGGGTCGTTGACGTCCATCGCGCGTAGGCTGTCGGCGAGATTGAAGAGGTACTCGCGATTTGTCCCGCTCGGCCCTCTGCAGTCCAAAATCTGTCGCGCCATCGCTTCCATCGTGTCTGGGCCAAGGTAGTCCTTATTCTCCTTGGTCCCGTTGTAGCACAGGCACACTATACCCTTCCCGTGCGTGTCGATGCCGTGCTCCTCCAGATTCAGCTCGTGCTCCGCGCCGGGCAACTTCGGATGTGAGTCGAAGAGGGTGACCAGGAGGCGCTCATAGCCGCCCTGCTCCCGTATGTCGAGGGCGTTGAAGATGTCCCGTAGTTTTTTAGGGTTCGTAGGCAGCTGATAGGCCTTGCCGTACACGCGGGCCTCCTTGTCCTCCGTGGGCAGCAGCGTCACGACACGGCCCGGCTTCTCTGGGACGCCGCGGTGGTCTTTAGAGCCTTGGTAGAAGACACGCTTGTATCCCTTAATGTAGGCCTCGTACTCGGCAGCAAATTCGAAGTTCTGCTTCCACAAGATGGAGCCGTAGCCCCAGACGAGGAAGATGTGGTCGTCGAAGGAAGGAAGGTTAAACTCCTCGTGGTAGTTGGTGCGTTCTGCTGTCAACGGCATGAGCAATGGCGGATGTGAGGAATATATAGAAAATTAGCGTCGTGCGTGCGTGTATGTGTGGCTTCAAGGCACACAGCTCCACAGACTTGAGGCAATCTGAGTACGTTGAAAATAGAATATGCAAAAAAAAAAAAAAGGAAATTGAGCGTTGCTATGGGTCTTGCTTCACTCGCAACGGTGGAAATGAGGAATGGCACACAGACGTTATGAAGACGATGCAGCACTGCGTGCCTTTTTTTCCCCCTTTTTAAATAATATCTGAAATCGTTTTATCGAAAATGAGGCATAGATTTCAAAAAAGAGGACGACAAAAGAGCGAAAATACCCCCCCCCCAAAAAAAAAAAGAAGAGGCTGTAATGCAATGTAGTCAGAAAGACGACCCTTGACAACGTGGTTCACTTCTTGCTTGGCTTCCATTTGCAAAGCAGCTGTTCGCGGAGAATAGCAACCTCTTGACACACACACATATATATATATATGAACATAGATACACACATGCGTTTTGTAAGCTCTTTGGAGTAAAGAAGATAATTTAAAAAAACTAGTAATAGTTGCGCGCTGACACCTTTTCTAGGTCAGCTTCGAGGCTTTTCTGTGTCAATTGCCACGACGTTGCCGGTTGCCTGATCAATGCGAAAGCTCGGTTGAGGGCGCGGCGGCAGTGGTGGGGTGCCATGCCCGCCTTGCGTGTCACCGCTCCCGCTGCCGTCCAACGCAAAGTGCACTTGCGAAGTCGAGCGCTTGCGTCGTGGAGAACCCGGCTGCAGCGGTGTTGTCGCGGTATTCAAGGACGGACGGCGCGTACTGAACTGCGTGAGAGGCGATGTGAATTCTCGATGCAGTTCGTCGTCGTTTCGCCGTGCCGCAGCCTCCGTGGCGCCATTATTAGTTGAGCCGCGCGCGTGGCTGCCCTTGAAGCCGCTCCACACGGACAACATACGACGAAGCGATGAGCGACTGCCACCGGGTGACTTAGCGGCGTTGTCTGCGGTGAGCAGCGTCGGCTCGCTGACGGTGCGGCGAAGCTGGCCGCTGTTGCCTCTGACAGCCGGTGCATGTGCTGCGGCTACTGCTGCGTCACTCGCGGAGCTAGGAGCGCTTGTGCTCTGATGTGCCGGTGTAGGGGAGACACAGTCTGCCAGTCGATCGGATGGCGACACAGCGGGAGAGGCAGCAAAACACCCAGCACTCGCCTGCACCACCGCCGTGTCTGAGTGGGGTCCTCGGCTGCCACGGCCATCCGCCCCCGGCTGTGTCGTGAGGGTGCCGGCGCTCTGCGCTTCATCGGGCGACTGTGTGGTGAAGCCGTGCTCTACCAGCGCCGCGGCGAATTGATTCAGGTGCCCTTCTTTCCCTTGCGAGTTTAGGTCGAAGCGGTGGGAAAGGCGGAGTGGCGGCAAGTCTTCCAGCAGTGCAGTGGGCCGCTTGGACTTGGGTGGCGTCAGCGCTTGGTCGCTCTCCGCCCTCGGCCGCGACGCGGCCCCTGGAGGCCGAAAGTAGCCGTCGGTATACTGCTTCTTCGACCCGCCGTGATGCTCTCCGGCAGCGGTGGCGCCAGTTGTGCGGGAGAGCACGACGGTGCTGTTGTCGGTGTTGTTGAGCGCCGCGCCGTCGGCCGCTGCGGCACTGGTGGAGGGCACAGAAGAGAAGGACGGCAGCCCTCCGCTGCCGTTCGGGCGCGGTCCGCTGATGTTGTGGTGAGGGCGGATCGGACGCTGATGATCGCGACCGCCTCGTTCCGCACCGCTGAGGCTCTCGCTCCCGCTGACCGTGTTGCTCGTGCATGGAAGCGAAAGGGCGTTGGGGCTTCCGGAGGCCGCGTGCTGCCACTGCGCAAACGACGGCGTACGCGCCAGTGAAATGACGGGGCACGCAGCTCCATCTTCATTGCTGTTGTTGTGGATCCTTGTGCGCTTCTGGGGGCCTTTGTGGTCACCACCACGGCCACGTTTTTGCCGCTGTTGCCGTCGTGGGTGTTGTTGCGTGGCAGATGCAGGTGTTTTGGTAGTGGTGGCTGTGGTGGGGCTGGACTCCGTGTCCGGCGCCGCCTCTGCGAGTGCCTCAGCAGCCAGAACGGCTCGTGCGGCCTGCTCGTGGCGCCACCGCTGTCGGTGATAGGGCACGTAGAGCGTCTTGTCGGAGAGGTAGCCCAGGACGTAAACGGCAGCGAGATAGTAGGCACAGCAGCACACGACGTCGAGCACTACCACCGCGCCGTAGCCACCAGCGTGCCACGCCCGCACTGAACGAGTGAAATCACCTGCGCTGATTGCCTGCCGCGTCGCCGCCGTCCAGCGTGGGATTAAAATGCTCTTGTAGACCATCGTGAAGGCGGTGAAGAAAGCCCGCAGCACCCAGAGTGGAGAGAAGACAGCGAAGATGGAGGCGATGTGGCTCCACATGCCAGCCGTCACAAGGTAAGTGGAGAGTAAAAGGCCCAGCGTGGCGAGCAGCTCAAAGAAGATCATTGCTTCTTGTACACCCATCAGGGCGTACAACGTTGTTAGGCTGTGGCGTTGGCGGGAAAACAACGTCCGCACACTCAGCAGTGCCATGTCTACGGCCGCAAAGGCGAGGAAAAGCGGCACGATAACGTGAAAGGAAACGGCCATCTGCACGGACGTCCACGTGCACGAAACCCAGTTGATCACGTCAGAGCAGAGAGAAAAGAAAAGGGGGAGTGGGAAAGAAAAGAAGTACAAACTTATAGCAGCCTCAGTGTCAATTGTAAGTCTATGTAGCAGGAGAAAAGAAAAAAGCAAAGGAAAATAGAAAAAGAGAATGCACCACTGAGATTTGTGTTGGAGTGCGTCTATGTGTGTGTGTGTGTGTGTGTGTGTGTTTTCTATTGAGTTTCTAATGTCCTAAAAGAAGAGGGAGAAAGACGTGGTCAGAAGAGGTGATGAGTAGCGGGCGACGTAGGAAACTACATGTTGCTTTGACGAACGTAGCCAAAGCAGCCTTAAGAGACGTTTTGCTTAAACGGGTCGAAAGTACCAGCAAGTGCGAAAAGGAAGACTTGTGGACAAGAAAAAAAAGAAAATCACGGTCTTCACTTTTTTTTTTTAAGCACAGTGTTCGCGTTGTAGACCTCTTACAGAGGATCAAGTAGACAAAAAAAAAAAAAAAGACACACTGTCAGCAGGTATGTAGTGTAAAACGCGAAAACAAAAACACAACTTTTGTAAAATTGAATCACGCAGTAGTATACAGGAGAGAAAAACAAAGTGGAGAAAAAAAAAAGAGAAGACAAAGGTGCCAAGAATAATAAGGACAGCAAAGAGAAATGTACATGGAAACGAACAAACAACCAAATAGCTTAAATCCGTTCGTGGAAGAGAAAAGCAAGTAATTTCCTTTTCACATCGGTTTCGCTTTACACCAACAGCAACGACAAAAGATGATGCTCTTACTTTCGCTCCAGCCAATACACATACACACACATACACACATGCCATCAACGTTCACCAAACCACACTCTGACCTCTTTCTTACTCCAGCAGCTCAGTGAATTCGCCTTTGATGAACTGATACGGCGTGGCGGCGTAGGGACGAGTGGCGATAGAGCGGATCGCGTAAGGCTCGCGGTGGCACAGCGGGCAGACCTCTCCATCGGAAACGACGGCGGCTGTACTGCCGCCGCGCTGACGTTCAAAGGAGACGCCTGCCGGAGCAACGGAGGAGAGCACCGCTGATATGGTCGACCGGTGGCGTCCCTGTTGCGATAGCAACGAGGCGTTCGCCGCACCATTACTGGTCATGCGTGCGCTGCTGTGGCTGTGGGTGTGACTGCTGCTGCTGATCTGCAGGCGAGATGGCGGGGTGGGCGACTCGCTCGCCCACGCCACGCCACACACCCTGGCGGCCAGCGAAGGCAGCGTCAGCGAGTCCAGACGAGGATGTCGCCCACCCGCATCTGTTTGTCTGCCAGGCTTACTTCTCTCATCCTTCGCGTGAGTGGTAGAGCTATCCAAGTACGCCGTTGCGTCGCGTTCGTCCCCGTCGTCGTCGTCTTCTTTTGCTTCCTCGTCCTCCTGTTCCACCTTGTCGCTCAGAAACGAACTACCACGCGTGTCGATGGTGACGCTGCTGGAGTTGACTCGACCACGTAAGGGGCTTGGCGCGCTGTGCACCTCCGTCGTCGCAGCTGCAGCAGCCACATCGTAGCCGACAGATGATGACAATCGTCCACGCCACGCTGGAAGAGGAGACGTAGACGACCCAGCAGTATTCGCCGCCGCAGCACCGCCACCAGGGACGGTGTGGCGAAGGCTGTTGTGAGACGACGCCTTCCGCTTCCACGCGGAGGGCGACGGGTTCGACTGCATCGTGCTGGTTGCGGGCGGACTCCGCGATAACGAGTCACGACGGTGAAACGAGTGCGACGACTTGGTAGGTGTCGTGGACGCAGAGTCGTTCAGAAAAGGGGCATGGATAGGCAGGGTGGAGGAGCGGCTTGTGTTGAGCAACGATCGCTTTTGACTCGTCTCCTGGGTTGGGCCTGGTGCGCCATCGCAGGTGACGCTGCTGCTGACGCTCAAGTACATACTCTGCCCGCGTTGCATGAGGGCTCGTGTTTCTGCTTTGTACTGACGACGATGCAGCACGGCGCGGAAGTGGTGCTGGATCACACGCGCCGCAAGGTCCTCCAGCGACTCCATCGACGTTGCGAGCTCAGGACGCCACACTGGCCGACCTTTCGCGATACTTCGTGGTGTCAGGCTCGGACCGCAGTTGAAGCCCCCCATCACACGAGAGTGGAAGTTGGCAGCGTCGCCGCCTGGCGTGCCAGCCTGACGGGGCTGGGTGCCCTGCGGACGGCGCGGGATGAAACTGTCGCCCTCGTCCCGCGTCTCTGGTGCACCGCTGCTGCTGCCGCTTGTCGCGAGCGTCTCGCCGTTGCCTACCGCTGGGGTCGTGGTGGCGGTGGTGGTGGTGACGCCCTCCAACACCCCAAAGGACCCACCAAGCCCGCTTTGCAATACCACGCTGTTGCTCTCGCTGTTGGCAGAGAAGATGGTGGCACGCGATTGCGGTTGCAAGGCACCCCACGACCCGGCGAGTGCGACTGCATCGCCGTCCTCGCTGCCTCCGCCGGTGCCGCGCCCCGACCATCGATTGTGTGCGTCACCACCACCGCGCGCTGTGTTGCTGTTTATGTCGCTCGTTTTCGGATTGAGCGACGACATCTTGGTGTCGTGCTCATTGTTTTTGTTCGTCGCAGTTACGAGGTCGGCGAAGACACTGCGGCGGCAGCCGCTGCGAGCGAGCTCGTCGGCGGCGGCGTCCGTCATCATCTCCTCTTCTACGGTGGGGAGCGACGCGGTAAAGAACGGGTGCGCCAGAACAGCGTCCACCGGGAGGCGGTCCTCCGGCTTGCCTTGCATCAGGCGAGAGAGCAAGTCCAGCGCAACAGCTGGCAGCCCAGGCCGCGAAGGCCGGGTGTGACCGTGCAGAATGTGGCGGAGCGTGTTGGCGCCGTCGTGTGGGTAGCGACCGCGGTTCAACATAAAATAGAAGACCACCCCGAGGGCCCAGGCGTCCGCCAAAAAAGGGTCGTAGGCCTCGCCGCGGAGCACTTCTGGCGCGACAGTGTGCATCGTCCCACGCAGCTCGTGCAGACGCTTCCCTGGCGCGCAGAAGCAGGCGGACACCATGTTCGCAATCCGTACCAGACCTTCGGGGCTGACGAGGAGGTGGTCCGGCGCGATGCCGGTGTGGGCGACGCCGTGCTGGTGCAGAAAAGCCAAGCCCTTCACCACTTGCTCGAAGAAGACCCGAATGAGGGCGAGCGGGACGTGCGGCGGTGTCAGGCTTGCCAGGACCTGAATGGCGGCTGTTGTGGCGACAGAGGTGGACCCAAGAGCGTCAGGAAAGATGGACGCGCCGCCCCGCTTCTCCTCCTCTGCACCAACGCAGCCTGCAGCTCGCGGAGCTGACTCGTGGTCAGACACCTCGAGCCTGCTGCCACTGCCACTGCCGTGGTGGCCGCTTCGGCTGTCTTTCAGCTGCCGAAATGAGATGCAGTCTGTCATCGTGGTAGCGGTCAAGCTGCTGTTGCGTTTGCTGCCGCCCTCATGCGCAGTGACGTCTGTGCTCACCGCACCGCTGGAGAAGTGATCCTCTTTCGCTGCTGCTGAGGCCCGGAGTGAGGCGCGACACAGGAGGTGCAAGCGGTTCAGGAACTCCCCTCGCGCCGCCTCATCAGTGAAGAGCTTCGTGAGGTTGATGGAGGGAAAAAAGTTCATGAGGATGTACACGGACGTGTCCGTCTCGAAGTACTCGACTATCTCCAACACGTGCTTATTGGGTGGCAGCTTACGTAGCACGTGGATCGACTCCGCCACGCGCTCCCACATCCATTGCGCTTCAGCCAGCACGTGCTTGTCGTAGATGCGCACGACGTGCGGCACACCCGTCGTCACGTGTGTGCAGAGGCGGGTGCGGCAGTCAAAGTCACCAGTGGCAAGGACGCGGCCAAGTTCGTAGTTGCCGATGATTTGCCGGTGTGCGTTGCTGCTGGCGGTAGGTGTGGTGATGCTCTGACGTGGGCTGCGTGTTGTGCTGCCGCGCCGCAAGTAAAGGCCATCCTCGTCGTCTTGAGTACCATCTGCTTGGCTGCTGTTGCTGCTGTTGTTGCTGTCGTGAGGCGCGGGAGAGTGCGCGTTCATCCGAGAGCGCCATCGCCGCTGCGGCTGCGGCTGCGACTGCAACTGCGACGGCTGCATTTCGGTGATGTGTTGTCCGGCAAAGCACTCCGTTTACAAGAGAAGATGAGGAGAAGCACCCACTAACTTCGTGCGCCTTCTTCGACGCCACGCTACAAATAACCAAAGCAGGTGTTTAAGTGGTCACCTTTCATAAATTGGAAAAAAAAAAAAGAAAGGAAGTTTCGTAACGAGAAGAGATGAGAAAAGAGGGGAAGTCACGGCTTTACACAGTTTTTTGTGGAAAGAAAAAGGAGAGGGAGAGAGAGGGAAAAAAAAAAACAACGCTTCTTTTTAGTAGCAGTTTAAAGGAGCCTTTCCCCACATTGGCAGAAGCATGGGAGAAAGGCGCAGCACATGAGCAAATCGGCTGTTGATGTCAATCCGCCACTTTTTCTTTCTTTTTTTTTTTTTTTACTTTTGACGTAGTTTAAATAAGTTGTGTGAATCCAAAAAAAAAAAAAAAAGGACGAGATCAACACCAAAATCACGTGCACAACTACGTGAACAAATCACAAACAAAGACTCAATTTTAAAAAAAAAAAAGGAAAAACAAAGACGAAATGCAAAGCAACAGAGCGAAGCAGACGTTATTGGCCCTTTTTCCCCCTCTCCTTTTCGCACTTGACTGTGAAGAATAACCAACCACCAACATCAAAAACAAAAGAAGATTAGAGCAGCTTTCAGATCAAAGGCTGTGAAGCAGTCGTTGGAAAGACGGTCTTTACCGCGGAACCTCGTCTCCAGAGAGCTCGCTGTATGTCTTGCGGCGGATGTCGTCACGAAAGCCGTTGTACCGGTTCATCGCCTTCTTCTGCACACGCTCCGTCAGTGAGCGATCGCCGTAGGTCGTGGCGCTGTTCGGCTCGTTCTCATCCTCGATCTCACCCTCCATCTGATAGATCAACGTCTTGTCAACGGAATCCACCAGCCATGCGGCGACGGGTTCGCCCACCGGTGAACAACCAAAGTAGCGCTCGAAGAGGGAGCCGAACTCGCACTCCACCACGCGACAAACGTTCGGCAGGGACGGACTGCTCCACAGCGTCTGCCGGTAGACGGAGCCGCCGAGGCCTAGCATGTTCACCTCGCGCGAGAGGGCTAGGCGGTGCAGCGCGCTCTCGTTGTCGAGGAAGCCGTCCACAACGCGCGACGAGGCGTCAAAGAGCGTTTTGCCCGTGTCCTCCAGCTTCAGCTTGAAGCCAAGTCCAGGAACGTCAACTTGGTACGGTGACGTATAGCGCTGTGCCGCTGCATCGAAGACGAGCGGCTGACGGCCCGCGCTCGCCTTGCTCGGATCGCCATCCCCGCCGGAGATGTTGACCGCGTGCTTGTAGTCGAGATTAATAGAAAAGATCTTCTGCGGCAGCCGGCCCCAGCAGAGGCTTTTACAGATGCTGCCCGCCAGCCAGCTCGTGCGCTGCCAGTAAATGCGGTCTACTACCATCACCCGCATCGAGAGAGTCGGGTGCGGCGCCGGATCGAGCCACTTCTCCAGCCGCGACTGCTTTGCTGGGATATTGTTGCCCACGATCATCGTCACCAGGCCAAGCGGGACAACCGTGTTGCCCGCCTCATTCACGTAGTTGTTCAGCTGGTTTCCGCCGGGAGATGGAGCGTGCGGAAAGGGTGACGACGGAGGGGTGCCACCACCCGCGGCAGCATCAGCAACAGTGCCGCCTCCAGGTGGGGCGGTCATGCGTAAGAAGTTTGGCACAATCGAGGGCCCACGCCGCCCTGCCGCGGCCTTCACGACGTCCTCGGTGGGCGTCAGCGGTTTCACAGCTGGCGGTGCGACACCTGGGGGCAGAATCATCTCCCCGAACTGTTCCGCCTCATAGCGCTTGTGAAGCGTGTACTGCAAGTTATGCAGTGGTACGTACCAGGTCACCATGGCCGCGTCGACAGTGCGAATAGACGTCGTCACTTGATCGGCGTCGGTGGGCTGCATGACAAGGTAGTTCAGAGGGTCACGAATGCGACGAGTGCATCGCACGACCGTCTTGACCGCCGCGGAGGACATTGTGCCAAAAAAAAAAAAGAAAAAAAGCCTGAGAGCTCTATTGGTGCAGTAAGCTAAACTTCTCACGCAGGCAGACGAATGGATGCTGCACCACTTTGCCTTCGCTTTGGCTACAACCCGTGCAAAAAGAACAAGGGGCACTTAAGGAGAGAGGAAAAAAAAAACAAAAGGAGAGTTTAGAAGGAGAGGGAGATGTTAAAGGAAAAAAGAAAAAAGAGGGGTGGGGGAGGGGGAGAAAGTCACAGCAACAACAGAAGCTGGGAACGCGAAAAAAAAAAAAAGAACTTTTTCTTTTTGCCTCAAAGTGTGCTGGCTTTGTTCAAGAGCAGCACCCCAGAGTAAAACAGGATTACTCATTACTCGCGTAACGCAGCGGTAGGCAGCAGCCACCACTAAGAGCAGCTGCTTTCTCAGTGACCTACGGTGCTTCAAAGAAAAAAAAAAAAGAAATAGCTTCAATGAGCAGCTCCGCAGACACTCAGCAAGCTCCCATATTCCATTTCTCAAAGGCTCTTTTCTTCTCTGTTTTTGTTTCACTTTCGAAGCACAATAATGACAAGAGTGAAGGGCAGTTGAAGAAAGGCAAAAAAAAAAAAAGAGAACGTATAACAGCCATAATAGAAGTAAATTAAATCGAATAACTAAAAAAAAAAAAAAAGGTGTACAAAAAACAAAAAAGTGAATGGAGTGAGAGAGTGAGGAAAGAGAGAAAAGAAAAGAAAAAAAAAAAGCCGTGATTATGTTCTTTTGGAAGAAAAATGGGGGGGGGGGGAAGAAAACAACAATGATAGAGGGAGGAGAAGGTGTTGTTCTGAATTTGTGGCAGCAGCGTTTACTTGGCTAAACGAATGCGGACAGCTGGGCGGCGTGGCCCCAGCGGATGCCGGGGTGTCGTCTTCTCCCCGTTGCCAAGACTCGTCTCTGGCGCGAGAGGTGCCAGACGCGAGCTGTGCATAGATAACAGCGACATGACGGGCGACGGCGGAGACTCGTCGTGGTGCAGCGGTGACATCACACTCGCGATTGGACGCAGCGCTGTGTAGCGCCGCCCATCATTGAACGTTTTGGTGCGTTGCAGCCCTAGTGGAGACGAGCCGGACCGATCATCGATCGCAGGTGGCACGGATGGAGTGTGCATGAGCGCCGAAGGGCTTTTTTCTACCGCTGTGGCGCCAACAGAGGCGTGGCTTTCTCCAGCGGTGGCGACCGCGTTAGGAGAGTGGCTGGCCGAACGGCTGGCACCGCTGTTGTGGCGGCCGCGGTGGTGCTTGCAGCTGTTGGTGTTGTTGTTACTGTCGCTACCGCGTCGCACGAGGGAAGGTGGGGCGGGTCCCAAGAAGCACGACTGCTTCCATGCCTCTTCTCCGAAGGTGCATCCAACTTCGCCGTGCTGTTTCTGACCGGTCGAGGAGCGCTGCGCAGCGTTGGCAAGAGCGGTTGCAGGCGAGGAAGTCGAAACCATGTAGGCCGAACGGGGGCGTGCAGGAGCTAAGCTGGCCGTTGTTGTTGCTGCAGCAGTTCCTGCTGCTGCTGCTGTCATCGATCGTTGGACGACGCTCAGCTCCGCTGTGCTGACGCTCGAGCGACGGTCGCTCTTCGTCGCTGCAGCAGCAGTCGCGGGGAAGGACGTCTCGGAGCGGCAACGCTCCAGCGAGGGGTCGGCCCTGCTCACCATGGCAGCCAGTGCACCCATCTGGCGCGGCATGAGCGCCCGACCATCTGCAGCCTGCATGCTGGGCCGCGCAGCCAAGCTTGCCGCACGTTGCGTCTCCTCGTAGCGCCGCCGCAGTTCGTGACGGCGGCTGCCGTAGGCGCGGAAGAAGGCGTGCTGCCGCAGCTCCTCGATGGTGAGACGATGCCTCGGGTCCGTGTGCAGCAGCCGCATGAGGAGGTCCATCGTCACCAGCCGCACGTCGCCCGCACGAGCCATAGCGAGGAGCAACGACAAGTGCGCGTGCACCATCTCTGAGCTGAGAAAGATGGACAGCTCCCGCAGCCGCTTGCTCTCCTTCGCGCCAACCGCTCCCGCCGCGCCGGCACGCGTCTCGAACAGCGAGAGAACACACCGCGCTAACACGTCCGTGTAGGACCGAGGCAACGGACTGCCATGCTCGACGGACGCCACCGTCGTGCTATTGCGACCGGCAGCGTCGCGGACGACTCGGCGGTACTGCGGCAGTGGAGGCAGCCGGCCGAGCAGCATGCTCCACAGCAGTACGCCGAGCGCGTAAGCGTCGGAGGCCGTTGTAGTGGACTGCTGGTTGACCCAGACCCGGCAGACCTCGCCTCCGGCACCCTCAGCGGCACCGGCAGCGCTGGGGTGGTTGTCACAGTGGTGCGTAGCACCTGTTGCTTCTGGCGTGTCAACGTTGTCGACGACAAGCAGCACGTTCTCTGGCGCAGCGAAGTGCTGCAGGAGGACGGCCTCATAGGCCTCGATCGAAAGCTCTTCCACACCACCCGCAAGAGACGCGCCGCGGTCACCGCTGTCCGTGTCGCTCGTCACCCGGAATCCGCTGATGGTGTAGGACGCGGGGTCGGTCGCTGGGGCACCGGCCGGACCACCACCGAACATGTGCGGCAGCACCGTCGCGCCGTGCGGCTTCAGGCAGGCGTACCCACGCGTGTCGCGTGTGCGCCACCCAGGCACCGACAGCACCGCACCAGGTTCCACCAAGGCATCGGGAAAAAGAGGCAGAAGGTGGTCCGTGAGGCAGACCCGCTTGCGGGGCACTGGCACCGCGTCCGCGGCCCACGGCTTCACCAGCACGTTGTTCGGCTTCACGTTGCCGTGCGCCAGCCCTTGGCTGTGGAGCGCCTCCAGTGCGTCGGCGATGGCCCACGCGATGTCGGCAGCGTCGTGCTCGGTGAGTCGCTGCCGGTCCTCGCCGACTGGGGCGGCAGCGGCGGCACCGAGCAGGGTCACCTCCGCCGCGACCCGCTCCTCCACGAGGCGGCGCTTCCGCTTTTCCACCTTCGCCCGCCCCGACAGCCAGCGCGAGACGTGCTCCTCTAGCCTCCGCACCTCTACGCTCCGCATGACTGTTGCAGCTGCCGGTGCGTAGTGAGCCCACTTGGGAACCACCGTAAGCGGCAGGACGTCCCGCCCCCAGCGTTCCTCGAGGAGGATGGTGAGGCTATCAAAGCCCTCCACGTAGTCACGGGCAAAGAGAAAGACCGTCGGGTGCGGCGGTGCGAGCGGCACCACCGTACCCGACACAGTGGATGGAGGCGTTGATGCGCATGCCAAGGGTAACGCGGCGTGAAATGAAGGCGAGGCCGCACTCGCCATTGTCCAGCCGCGCTTCTCCATTTCGCTCCGCGTTACCCTTGGCATACGCACTAGCTCACCAGACAGCTCTTCCTCCTGCTCCTTGTTCCGCAACATGCCAGCCAACGTGAACACGTCCACCACGCCGGCTACGTGGGGCACCGCCTTGCCGACTTGGTTGAATAGGGTGGTGGACGCCTCGGGAAGCAGTTGTGCTTGCGACCAAGCCGTCATCGTCGCTGTGTCTCGCTCCGTTGCCTGGCTCAGAAGATTGCCGGACAGGTCGGAGCTGCGGTCAGTGGAGGAGAAGCCCCCAAGGCCGGATGAAATTGCGGTGGTAGCCGTCGTGATGGTGGTGTTGTTGCCATCGCGGCACGAAGGCAAGGTTATCGCCACCGTCTTTAGCACGACGACTTTTTCACCTGCGGGAGTCTCGCAGCGCCGCACACTGACGGCGCCACGCGCGCTCGCGGTGAAGGAGAAGGCCATTTGTAGCGCCGGTCCCACCCACCGCTGCAGCTCCAACTCCATCTCGCGCTGCGTGTCACGTGCAACGGGCTCTATTGGGAAGCGGACGGAGCGGGTGCGTTCGTGCGTGGGCCGCTGTGTCCGCCCTGGCGCCGCGGCGGAGGTGGACTGCACTCGCGAGAAGGTTGAGTGAAACGACATGGTGCTGCTGTTTGACAGTGCAGTTAGGTGTCTGAAATCTGAAGAGTGCTCTTGTACGAGAATGGGGGAAAATGGGGCTACAGAGAAACAACAGCAAATGCAACAATGGTCTCTTGTCGGCTTTAAGGCTCCTTATTATCATTATTGTAGAATTGCCAAGAAAAGCAAGGTGGACATCAAAGAAGAAAAGGGAGGGGGAAAAAAAAAAGGAGCAGAAAGCTCAAAAAGAAGGGAGAGAAGGTGGAGCGAATACAAAGAAATGACAAAAAAAAAAAGTAACTGATGCGAGTCCGTGCGACTCCCTGCGTGCTGGAGCGCATCACGACAGGTGACAGTTGAGTGCAGGACGCGCACGCATTGCTGTGGTGGAGGTAAAAAAAAAAAAAAGAAGTAGGAGCAAATGAATAGCGCATGATTAAAAGCACCTGACAGTTGTCGAGATCTTCTTAAGAAAGCACCGCGTCGTCAGCCACGTTTTGCACAGCATCTCTAGCATGGCTGTTGGCTCCTAAATAACCTTCTTAATCGGTAATATCTTTCCTTTTAAAATTGTTCTTCTTTTTTTTTTTTTTTGAATGGCAGCATTAAACAGAAGAATGACGCCTGCATGCGTGGGTAAAAGAGGTAGAGAGACACAAACGCAATACCAAGAAACGACGGCAACAGAAACACACAAAAAAAGACAAAAAAAAAAAAGTGATGTCTCTCCAACACGCGGGAGATCACTTGACCGCAACAATCAACAACATATGAATAGATAATATGGGCAACACGAGTAACATGAACACACACATATACACACACACACACACATACACAAAGAAGCTAAAAGTAAAGATGACGTTATGGATTCGAGCAGCGGGTAGCCGGGCAGAAAGAGAGGACAGTGGCGAAATATAAAACAACAAAGAGAGAGAGCGTGTGTGTTTATCCTGAAGGTGCATCTTTATAGAAGTTCTCGGACCTTTTCTATCTTCTTGATAGACTCTCAGTCTGTGCGGATCTCGTAGACGCCACTCTGCGTCATGTAACGCACCCACGGTATCGCTATATAGTTTGACTTCTCTGTCACTTTCACGTAACGCACCTGGAAGCCGGAGGCGGCAAAGTAGGGAATAGCAAAGCGCACCTTTACCGGCATTCGCGACAAGTCATGCGCGTCGCTGCTGCGAATGCTTGGCAGGTGAAATTCGGCGCTGCAGGAGCACTGACGGCCACCGGCAATCTTGCCAAGGCTCCAAATCAACGCATTCACTTGCGGGGCGTACTGCAGGTGTCCAGTCTGACTGTTCGACTGCGGCCGGTCCGCGTCGGACGGAACTGGGATGTACACCTCCATCTCATTTGCTGTCAAGGAGGATCGATACTTGGTCTGCAGGACGCAGTGGACGCGTACGCGCGACGTGCCATGGTGGGTAAAGGTGCAGCGTACCTGTACCGGCTGCTGAATGCGCTGGTTGAGGCGGTACGACAGAAGGGTGAAGTCTCCGTCCGGCGGCACAAAGGAGATGACGCGGTCGCTCTCAAATTGGTTCAGCTTCACACACTGGTGGAAGGTGATGTCTTCCATCTCGACCGTCCTGCCGGTGCGGCCGGTGCGGTCGAAGAGAATCTTGTCGTTGAGGCCGACGGTGCAGGTAGGCATGCCGGACAGCCGACTCTGCATCTTGACGGTGCCTACCACCTCGCTCGACAACGTCTCGCCGACTTGGTTCGCCAGCAGGTCGACCTTCTCAATAACGTCGAGAAAGACCTGATTGTGTTTGTATTTGTAGTTGCGTGGCAAGCGCCAGGGCGTGGAGCCGGCCGCGCCTGTCACCGCCGCCGGCAACTCGCTCGCCGACAGCGTCGTCTTGGTGCCCATGATCTTTGTGAGAAAGGTGCTCTGCATGATGTACTCGCGGAGCGCCTTCTCCTCCGTGAACTGCGGGAAGCCAAAGTCGCACATCTCGTCTAGCAGCTCGTAGATGATGACGAAGTTGTCCTGCACAGTCTCCTGCGTCACGGTCTTGAAGTAAGCGTTGAAGACAGACACGCAGCGATGCAGGAATGCGATTTGCTGCAGGGAGCAGGTGTTGATGTTGCTCACCATGAGGAGGTACACGTCGTTCTCGCGCACAAAGGTGTAGGTATGACCCAGCTCCTCAAAGACAGGGGTGATACGGCTTTCCTCCTCATCGATGACGCGCTTTTGAAAGACAGCTGGGACGTCCTGCGCGACATCGCCGCGATAGCTGCGATAGATAAGTGGGCTCCCTTTAGAGTCCAGGATGAACAAAACAGACGCCATAGACTGCAGTTTTTGAAAGAAAGAAAGACAAAAAAAAAAAAGTAACAGCAGCGGACGCTGGGGTTAAAATGGTGGGCAACGACGAAAGGTGAAAAGACGTGAAAAAGAAGAACAGCGTTGCCGCTTCTAGGTAGACAAGGAGAGGGAGGGGTGAAAATGGGAAGTGAGTTAACCATCGAACTCGTGATGAGGAGAGTGGGTCCTTTCACCACCCAATAATGCCATGAAGCAGCACGTCTCGTGGCGCTGCACGAAATATCAACACCATAAAAACGGAGCATCGTCGCTACACGCTTTATGCGTACCGTCTTCACTTTTCAACATTTTTGTTTTCGACCAACGGAAGAGCTGCATTTTTTTTTTTCTGATCTATTACATCAAAAAAAAAAAAAGTGCAAACGAACGAAAAAAGGAAAAGCAGAGAGAGAGAGAGAGTGCAAAGCGAGCATGCAATTAAAAAAAAAAAAAAGAAGAAACAGAGAGAGGCTTTAGAAGGAGAAAAAAAAAAGTAAAAAAGCAGCAACACTACATTTATATATGTGTCACACAAACGATGAAGCTATGTCGTATAGTAAAAACAGAGAGTTTGAAAAAAAAAAAAAACTACGACTGCAGTTTTTCTTTTCCTATCCATCGTTACAACGGACAATGAGCTCAGACATAGTAGAGACACAGTTGGAAGCCACCTTTTTCTTTTTTTTGGCCTCAAGTGAACTTAATGTACTTGCTTGCTTTCTCTCTCTCTCTCTCACTCGCTCCTTCTCTCTTTCTCCCTCTTTCTTGTCTATTACGCGTCAATATCGAGCTGCTGCCCGTCAAAAGCCAATTCCATCGAGACGGTTTCGTCCAGAAAGCGACGCTTCTGTGCGCGCAGCGCCGCCTCTTCCGGTGAGCAGGTGCTCTGCGCCGGTGTGCGGTCCAGTTCTTCTCGTAGCTGCGCCTTCAGGTCGACCAGCTCCTGCGCCAGCTGCGTGTTCATGCTGTGGTGTTCGATACTGCAGAACATGCCTACGAAGTATGTCCTGCGCGGGGCGAGCTGTACTACCATCGGAATAGCTTCATCCGCGCAGTAGTGCGACGCAGACGATGATCCGTGCTCCGCCAGGAGGTCCAGAATGAGCACGTCAATCTTGACCAAGTCAAGTAGAAACGCCATTGAGTTGGCTGGGATGGAGCTGACGTCGGAGATGTACACGACGCAGCTGCCGGGCGGCTGCAGTGGTAGTGGTGAGGCAGGTGACGACGACGACGAGGACGGGAGTCCTGCGCTGCGTTGGTGACTTTTGAAAGCAATCCCGTGTCCAAAGGCGAAGCACATGGAGATATACTTGGGACCGTGCTCCACAGGAAACGAGTAAAATGGCAGCTCTGCCTCCGCTTGCATCGACGTTGGCTGTGACAACTGGTGTGTGTTGGGTGACCCTATTCGTGGTGGTGATGGCGCATGCCCCGGTGCAGAGTCGGATGGCACGGCGAGGGGGCCGATCGGCACGAATATGCGCTGCGGCGCCTCCTCGTTCAGGAAAAGTAGATCCAGGACGGTGTCTGGCGCGCTAAACACCGACGTCTCCGCGGCGTAGGAGGAGACGGCGTTATCGGTGTCCTGCATCATCTGCGCATATGTCTCCTGCGATGCGGGTGCGAGGCCCACATGAAGGCTCGACCGTGCAAGGTCGCGTGACACCATTTCGATCTGTTCCAAAGTGGGGTAGGTGAGGTAGGTCGGGATGCGCCGTAGCGTGCGGGGGATCTCGCCCACACCTTCCTCCTCGACCGGAAAAGACCCTTCGGCCGCCTGCCGGGAGGAGGAGGCAGAGGAGGCGAACGCCTTCAAGTCGCGTGCCGCCTCGGCTTGCAAGCCGCACAGCTCCTCCACGCAATGCATGGCGTCGGCGTGGCCGTGGGTGAGCAGCAGCGCATCCACAAAGCGCACCCGCATAGGCGCCAGCACGCGCAGGTACGCGTCGCGGAACGTTTTTCCGCAGTCGATGAGGACGTGGTGCCATTCCACCTCCTCGCTACTACTACTACTGTTGTTGCTGCTGCGATGACGGAGATTGTTCTCGGCTACTTCGTGCTCCGCAGCGGAGTTGGAGGAGGAAGACGTCGGAAAAGGAAGAGAGATGAGCAGTGCTACGTTGTTGCGGCGATTGGGGCCGCCTGGGTGGCGAATGGCATCTCTGCACGCACAGCTGGTCGAGATGTGGCCAATGACGGGAATGGCGCATGACACGCCCGTCCCCACAAAGGTGAGTCGCATAGCCTTTTTCTCCCTATCCGTTTCGTCTTGCTTCTATGTATAAACACACACACACACACACATACATACACATATATAGGTATATGTATGTGTGTTTTTTTTTTTTTTGATGTGTGATCTAAAGTAGTTCTTTACTTGAGGAATAAACTGCCCAAAACTCAAAAAAAAAAAAAGGACGAGCTGAGAAAGTAGGGAGTCGTTTTTGTAACTTGAGGTACAGGACCCAACGCCGCTGATGGCAATCGTGAGAATCATCATAAGAGCTGCATTTTACCTTGAGTGAGAGAAAAAAAAAAAACACACACACACAATACTGCCGCACGCATTGCTGTGCATTCCTTTTCCTTTTTTAAGTAATGGTAACCCTATCGTTCTCCTTAAAAAAAAAAAAAGAAAAGCAGCCTGTGCAGTAAACAAATCGAAAAAGCCAGCGTCTGTCCTCATTATTACTTCTACTACTTACAACTGAACTGAGTGCAAGCAACAGGTGAAGCCCTTTTTTTTTGCTTCTCTTCCTTGCGTTGACGACTAAAAAAAAAACAACAACAACAACAACTGAATTGCAACACGAAAAGCCACTTGTAATCGCAAAACGACTAGAAACAAAACAAAAACAAAAACAAACGAACAGAAAAAAAAAGAAAAGAAAAGAAAAGGCATCGGGCGCGGTGGTGCTCAGAAGACTCACTCTGCCTTGCCCGAAGCGCTGAGTGAAATCGCCGTTTCGCTACTGCGGAATTGTGATCTGCATTCCGTCATAGGCCAGGCTAATACACTCCACTTCCCCCTCCTTCAAAATGCCGGAGGCGACGTAGCCGTCCAGCACCTGCTGCAGCACCTTGCAGCTGCTTTCGTGCTCCATCTCGCAGTGCATGCCGACACCGAAAACGAAGCGTGGGCGAAGCGCCAGGGTCAGGGCTAGCATGTCGTCCACGCAGTAGTGCACCGGGCTCGACCGGTTCTGCGAGGCAAGGCAGTCCACGTAGAGGATGTCGATCTTCACCAGATCCTGTAGGAACTGCATCGAATCGCGCGGGATGATGCTCACGTCTGAGATGTACACCACACAGCTGCCCTCGGGTGGCGGAACGCCGTCCTCCTGCTGGCTTTTGAAGACCGTGCCGCGACCGAACACGTAGGCCATCGAGATGTAACCGTGGCCGTGCTCCACGGGAAATGTATAGAAAGGCAGCTCCGGCTCCGCTGCCGCCACCGCGCCGGTCGCTGCCGTGGCCGTAATGGGCAGGTGAACCCGCTTCGGCTCCCCCTCGTCCACGTAGTAAAAGTCGAGCGCCGTGCTGCGGCGAATGCCGATGTTGCGCCACCCGCCCTCTTTTTCCCCGTTCTTGGCCGCCGCCGTCGCCTTCGCTGCACGCTCCTCTAGACAGGCGGATAGCTGCGCGGCGTATTCGGCTGGCGACGACATGGCCGGGCCGCTCTCCACGCTGTTGCGCACAATGTAATCGACGCTGCGCTGCAGTGTCTCCATTGTGGTGTAAGTGAGATAGGTCGGGATGAAGCTGTCTACCACCCACTCCCCGGTGGAGGTCATGTGCATTGTCTGCATGTCGCGCAGGTCGTCCAGCCCGGCGATGGCGTCGGCGTGGCCGTGCGTGAGGAGCAGGGTGTCCACCACCCGGATGTTCCAGCGGATCATCACCTTGAAGTACGCGTCGCGGAACGTCTTGCCGCAGTCAATGAGGACGTGGGCAACAGGCTTGCCGTGGATGTAGTTGCCTGGCTGGTCCACCGTGAAGTGCGCGTGGGACGTGCCGCTGCTCTTCGGCGCTCCCTCCGCCGCCTTCACCGCCTGTGCAGCGGCGGTGGATGACGCTGAAATGACAGCCTTCTCTTCGAGCACGGGCAAATCACCGCGCGGCAACGTCAGCAGAACGCTGATGTTGTTACGATTGTTCGGGCCGTTCGGGTTGGCCACGGCGTCCTCGCAGGCGCACCCGCGGCCGATGTGGCCGATCACTGGGATACCAGTGGACACGCCGGAGCCGACGACCGTGAGCGTCATGAAGCCTGCTGATGGCGCGACGACCGACTCCCCAAGAGGAATAGGTTTGATGGGAAAAGAGCTCATTGTCACCGCGTGCTGTGGTCCTCTACTGTTGCGACGCGGCGTGTGTCGTCCGTTTTCGAATTCTGGTTGTCAGGTGGGTTCGTGAGGGGGGGGGGGGGGAGGGAAGAAGCTACTCCAGAAGTTTCTCAGCACAAAACTGGTTGCCTTCCTTCTTTTTCTCTTAGGTGGACTGGTTGAATGGAAACGAATCGATACCACTGCTGCGGTGACATACACAAGACAATAGTAGTAAAGGAAAAAGCTCCAGACGTTGCATGGAAGTGTACAGGTTCTGTTTTCATTAACAGCTGCGCCGTTGCACAAAAGCGTTATTAAAGAGGAAGCGTAGGTCCAGAAGGAGTGTGTTGCCGCACGCAGACGCAAAAAAAAAAAAAAAGGAACGGAGGATTGAAAAAAAAAAAAAAGAACAGTAAGGTTAAGTCTTGCTCTATAACAAGGCTCCTTTTTTTTGTTGTTGTTGTCTGTGCGCGTGTATCGGCAATTGATGCCAAAAGTGACTGGAAAAAAAAAAACTCAACGTTGGGACATTCACAACATTATACCCCCTCTACTCACCGCCATCAGGTATTCGCTTCCCGACTCACTTTTTTTCTCCATTTTTTCACCAAATCCTTGAATAAGCACATATGGATGTAGTCGCTTTTTTTTTTTTTCTTTTCTTCTCTAGTCGTTAAAGCAACACAATTTGTTGGCAAGAAGAGACTTTTATCTTCCTCTATGGTATTTATAGTCGCCCACATCCATACATAACAACAACAACAACAAAAAAAAAAAGCAATCGTTTGCACACCAACAAGAAAAGATGCACAGAGACGCAGAGGAAAAAAAAAAAGAGAAAATGCATGTCTTCGAGAGCGTTGAGCTGTTAGGATAACAGCCTCAAAAAAAAAACAGGAGGAAGAAATGTCAGGTTCTATTCTATTGAATAACAATGAAACCTCTTTTTCCAAATTAGCTAAGGCAAGCGATGCACACGACTCGCTATCCAAAGTACAAAAAAAAAACGAGCAAAAGGTGAAGCAGAAGTCACCCCACTTGAGCATACGTGCGTGCGTTGCTTAGTCCGACGCGGTCCAAGCGGCGAGGCAGACGCCACGTTCGTACCACGTGTTCACGCCGAGTTCCGCACTGGTGCGGTCCGAGGTGATGGGCACGTCCAGCACATCTAGCAAAGACTCGCGATTCTCGGTGATGTAAAACGGCAACAGAATGCTCTGCTGCCGATCGTGCTGCTGCGAGAGCCGCTGCGACAGCAAAGTCGTTCCGCCGCTTACACCGCTACCGCTGTCGCTTCTCGCCCACTTCCAGCGCAGTGCCACGCTGGTGGAAAGTGCTGGCATGCCTGCATCACCATTGACCTTGGTCGACGATGTCAATGCACACTTGCCGGCGCTGTCCACCTGCGCGGAGTACAGCGTCAGCCCAAGAAACACCATCTCGTTCGCGCTGCGAGGCACGAGGTCGGCGGCCGCGCCACCAGCAGTCGTGTTGGAGGTGGAGACGACCTCAATTTGAGGGATGAGGCGCTCCAGGGGCACCTGATCCGCCCTCGCACATCGCTGCTTGAAGGCCGTTAGAAATGCACCAGGGGAGAAGAGCAGGCCGAGACGCACCGGTGTCTGCGCCAGTGTGCCCGACGCTGCCGCAGCAGCCAGCTTCAGCAGGTGTTCAACGCGCTGCTGCACATCTGCGATCCAAAGCCCAACAAGGAGGGAGCGGGAGACGGAGCCGTGTAGGGCGATCAGGTGGGCTGCCCACGCCACCGGCACGTGGTCCTTCATAAGCTCCTCCACCAAGCCGCGGTGGACCGAGCTGGGCGTGCGCTCCTCCATCGCCACCTCGCGCAACTCGCGAATATCGGTCACGAGGTGGCGCAGCAACTCCACCGCCGCCACCACCTCCCGTTGCATCGCCAGCACCAGCGGCGGGGCCACCGCGCCCGCTGACGCGTCGCTAACGCTGCTGCCGCCGGCACTATTGTTATTTTTGATGTGATGGTGGGGGCTCGCGGCGTCAGCGACGCCGAGGTCGGCATCGGCGCTCTCCCGACTGTCCTGCTCGTGCAGCGTGACGGCCTGCGCCACAAATGCGTTCTTCAGCAACTTCTGTAGCAACGCGAGCAGCGGCGGGTGCCACGCGAGGCAGTAGGACTGCACCTTGGCAGCCCAGCGAGTGGCACGCAGCGCACCAGCGGCCGGATTTGGCGATGCGGCATCGCCCGTCTTCTTCAGCTTTAGCGGCGTGCCGGAGATGTCCGACTCCGACCCTGCGTTTACGTAATCGCCGTCGTCGTCCTTGAAGGTCAGCTCGTCGTCCAGCGTGCTCTGCACCAGCGACAGCCGCTCGACGGTCGCGATGGCGCTACGTGAGCGCGTCATGCGATCGGCGCCCGCCGGCAGGGCCAGCCACGCCGGATCGCTGCTGCCGCCGTCGAGTGCGCGAACCCACTGCAGCAGCTCGCCCCGCGTGCGTCCGATAATCGGCGGCAGCGGCGACGACGCGGAGGAGTCCGTCACGGCCTTCGCCACGAGCTGAGCCCCGTCTCGCAGCACATCCGTGCTGAGCAGCCGCCGACAGAAGGTGTTTAGGACGTGCTGGTCGAAGGCGTTGCTCACCTTGCCGCCGTAGACGGTGGTGGAGACGATGGCCCGCAGCGCATCCCACGAGACGGTGAGGCCGCCGGCCTTGACGGTCGACCACGCCTGCACCGCCTGCACCACGCGGTGGTACTCCACCTCCGTGTACTCGTAGGCCTCGCACCAGCCGAGGGGCTTGTAGGAGATGCGCTCCGTGACGACGGAGTGCAGCCACGCCGCGGCGAGGTACAACCGCTGTAGCGCCGTGTTGTTGCTCGCATCGGGTGCGTCTGCCACGCCCTCCGCTGCAGGATATTCTCCGTAGGTCTGGAGGAGAGACGACTGCATGCCGGGCGGAGCTTCGTAGACGATCACAACGGACGACTCAATGAGGTTGATGGGCAGCACCTTCGGCGCGGACGCCGCCGCCGTGGAGACGGCCACCACACGAGACGAGACACCGTCGCGCTCCGCCGTGAGGAAAAGGCGGAAGTTTTTGTGGATTTGCCCCTCGCTGCGCTGGAAGTGCAGCTGCTTCTCCAGCTTGTCCATGTACCCGAGGGCCAGATGGACGTTCTTGAGCAGCATCCAGCCGCCTTCCCTCGTCGTCTGGACCAGGTAGGCGTCCGCGTTTTCGATGCTCTCCACGCTGCCCATGGCAACGACGTAGAGCGCCGTGTTGGTGCGCCGCGCCAGCTCCTCCACGCGCGCTGCCGGGTCGAACGTCGTATCCGCCACCATCAGCAGCGGCGTCGCCTCCGACAGCTCCGCCATGACGTCCTCGGCCAGGTCGTTGGTCTGCGGAGCAAAAAAGTCCTCGTCCAGCAGACTGCTGTCAACGTTGCTAGCGCCGCGGTCGATCTTGCCAGCCGCTGCAGCGCTCGCCGCGGAGGACACCTGCTGACCCACCAACACCTTTGCCGAGGCGTGCATCTCTTTTGCGGAGAAGTACGCGGACAGCAGCTTCCGAGCCGCCTCATTGAAGGCGTCGCGACGCGTGTTCAGCAGCACCAACGCCAAGAGCAGCAGCCGGCGCACGTGCGAGATGCCGCGCGGGAAGCAGTCGCTCGACAGCATCTGCGCGCTGGTCGCGACCGGCGCGGACGAGGTGAGGACGGCCTCCCAGGCGGCGGATTGCGTAGTGAGCGACGCCCGCACCTCCTTGAAAGCGGGCTTTGCGAGTAGGAAGGCCAGCGCGTGGCGGCTTTGCGTGCCTAGAGCGGGGCAGGCGCGGCGCACGACGGGCGGCAGCACAACGAAGTCCTCCGGTGCGGCGGAGGTGGTAGGGGTTCCGTAGGCCTCGCTGTTTTTTGGGATGCCTCCACTAGCGCCGCCACCGCCACCGCTGCTGCTGCTGCTGCCACCTGTGCGGGTGACGCGCAGACACGACAAGATCCACTCCCACTCTTCCGGCGACACAGCGGAGCTGTAAGTGGTCGTAAGCGCTTTCACCTCGGTGCTGCTGGCACCACCCGCCGTCGCACTCTTTGCGTCGAAAGTACCCATCATCGCAGAGCGCAGCTGCGCGAGCCGGAGGGCCCACACGAGGTGGTCCTCGTTGAACATGCCACGCACCACCCGTCGGTACAGCAGCAAAAAGATCAAGTAGGTGAGGCTGTACAGCCGGTCCACCTCCGCAGCGGGCTGGACTGGCATGGGAGGTGGGATAAGCATGTTCAGCGCGTCGTCCAAGACGCGCAGCACGAAGCGGACGTCGTAGTGGTAGTACGGGCTCAACTCGGCGAAGCGCTGCAGGGCGAAGTGCGCCTGTGCGACCGCCGTGGCAATGGGGCGGTATTGCTCCTCCACCAAGCGGATGTCGCGCAACGAGTCCTCGCTATCCGCGATGTCGCGCGCGATCCGCGTCGCCTCCTGCTTCAGCTCCGCCAGACTCTGGATGAGCGCGTCATTGTCCAGCAAGCTCCCCTCCGAGTCGGCGATGCGGGTGAGCAGCTTCTCCTCCAGCACACGCAGCCGCAGCTGGTACTCGCCCTGCGTCTTGAGCAGCTTCGACCGCTTCTCGTCCACATCAGGCCGCTCGTGCAGCAGCATGTAGTGGAGGCACTGTGACTGCAGCGAAGAGAGCGTGACGGTGAAGTTGACGATGCATACCTGCCCGGCGAGGTCCGGCGGTGGCTGGAAATTCGGGTTGCGTGTGTGCAGGAAAAGGCGGAACGACGGGGCGAGATCGACCTCGTGTGGACCGATGCGGGTGATATAACGCGTGCCGTGGCAGCGCACCTCACCGTTCAGCAGCGGCGACACAGCCGGGTCCAGGTGCTCGGCGTCCTCCATCAGGATCGGGTAGCCGAAGCGCACTGCCATTTCCAGCTGCTTCGCGTAGCCGGGCCGACTGAAGGACGCCTTAGTGATCTTCTTCTCGGCGTAGAAGTGCAGCACAAACTGCACCGCCACGCCGGTCGGGTCAATGAGCAGGACGTAGCGCTGGCAGCGCTGCATGATGGCCGCGTTGTCGATGTCGAGGCGGTCCTTCGGCAGCCCCGCTTCCTCCCACGACAGCTGCTGCGTCGCGGGGGATAGGTACTCGGTCACGCTGAGGCCCTCACGCACCGGGATGGAGGCGCGCTGTAGACACTTCAGCCAGCGAGGAATCAAGACCTGCTCGCGCGTGTACTCGTCGTAGTAGCCCGCGTAGGTGAGGAAGACGGCGGACATGATACAGTCACCGAGCGTCGTGCGGGCCTCCGAGTCGGAGCTCTCCACCTCGGCCTGCCAGCGGTCGCGTTCGTCCAGCAGCTGACGCAGGATCGTCTGGGCGCGGTTGCACTTCGCGCTGACGGTCTCGATTCGCCGCTTGAGCTCGCCGATCTGCGCCGTAGCCTCGTGATACTCTGTCATTAGCTGCTGCAGCGATGCCTCCTTCGCCTGCACCTCCTGCTGTGCCCTCTCCAAGCCCTGCAGCTTGACGTCACGCGCCTTAATGAGTCTCTCGATCTGTATCCGCATCGGCGCCACGCGCTGGTAGATGGCGGAGTATTTCACCTGGAAGAAGACCCACTGCATGAGCGGCCCGGCCGCCTTCGAGGCGCGGTAGGCCGCCTCAATGGTGAACTTGCTATCCTTCATCATGGCGCGTACCTGCTCGCGGGCCGCCGCGTTGATGTCGTCCGGGCGAAAGTTGCGCACGCTGGTCACGAAGTCGTCGCGGCGAATCTGGTTCTTGAGGGTTTCCCAATCCTGACTGTTGCGCTCACCCATCAGCACGCACACCGCCTCCAGCGTACGCTTCACCATCGGCGGCGGCGTCGTGTAGGCGCGGATCTCGCGCAGGTATTCCGGCTTGACGGTGCTGAGGGCGGCATCTGCCTCCTTCAGTGCCGGCTCCGCCTCAGCCAGCTCGATAGACATGCGCTTTGCATCATCGGAGATCTGCGCGTGCTCCTCCTGCAGCTGCTTTTCCAGCGCCACGGCGGCCGCCTTCTCCTTCTTGGTGACGTCCGTCTCTGTGACAATGCGCTCCAGCATCTGCTGCGCGCGCTTGCTGCTCGCCTCCATCTCCGACTCGCTCTCCCGCAGCGTCGCCTGCTGTGCCGCCACCTCCTGCGAGGTCTGCTGCAGCTTCGTCAGGCCGTTGCGCAGGTGCACGAGGGCGTCACTCGAAACCTGCTGCTTCTCGCGGAAGACCGTCACGAAGTGCGAGACGCAGTCGGTGAAGTGGCGCGGCGTGATGAAGGAGCCCTGATTAGCGTGCCGCACACGCAGCGCGTGGTTGACGCGTTGCGTCGCCTGGTGGATCGTGCAGAGCGACTCCACCACCGCTTCCTTCACCTCTTTTTCAGAGGCGAAGACGCCATGGCAGGCCGCGAGCAGCGCAAGGTCGCGGATGCGCTCCTGCAACACCTGCTGCAGCGTCGCCAACTCCCAGTCGCCGAACCAGTCGATCGTGCAGCGGTTCACCAACGCCGGACTGGCCACGGTGCGTGACGTGAACTCGCCAGAGGACGGGTTGATGGTGAGGACGACATGCAGGTACTCCCGCACGTTCGTGAGGAACCAGTGGTAGAGCTCCCCCTCGTTGCTCACGTCGACCAAGTCATCCGCCGGACTTTTGCTCATGCCGAGCGTGGCGCTCGCTGTTGTCGTCGCGGCGAGGGTGGCGGCCAACAAGTCCGTTCCGTCGTCGTTGTTGTGAGTGGTCTCGCCCAGGTTGGCCGTCCGGCGACCGGCCGAGCGGCGCGGCGAGGCCGAACCTTCCTTGCCGCCGCTGCCGGTGGTGGTGGCGGCCGCGCCGCTCGGCTCGTCTCTGTCGTTGATGTCGTTGCGTGTACTGCGTGAGTTGCGGCCTGCGGCGCAATAGCTCTGGTTCAGCAGCACCGCCTCCCGCACCTCCTGCATCAGCTTCGGCCACTCCTCACCGTCAAACAGGCCTGGCACCTCGCCGGAGGCCAGCAGCGCATTCATGTACTCGAGAAAGCTGGGCTGCAGGATGTTCGACTCGTCAAACAAGAAGCAGATGCGCTCCCGCTTGCAGCCGGAGCGCCGCAGCACCGCGCGCAGGTCGTTCTCGAAGTCGTCGAGGTCGTAGCCGCGGTGCACCATCAGCGCAAACGTCGTAAAGCCGCGCATCCACGCCACGAGCTTCGTCAAGACGGTCTTGCCCACTCCGGATGACCCGGCGATGAGGAGGTGGCCAAGTGGCTGCCGCAGGACGCGGTCGATGCGGACGACATGGTCGATCATGCTGTCGTAAATCACAAGGTCGCCGACGCTCTCCTCCTCGTTGAAGGCGGCCAACCGCTTCTGCACATGGGAGCGTAACGCCTCCCGCGGGCTGTCGGTGTAGCTGCGCGACAGCAGCGTTGAGAAGAGCAGTGGCCGGTCGTAGGCGTGCGAGTCCACCTCCTGGAAGTGCTCACGGAAGCAGTCGTCAATCGTGCCGTCCGTCCACTCCTGCTCCTCTATGGATACAAGACGGTCCGAGAAGACGCGCAAGCCTTCGTGCAGGGCGAGCCGCACGAGTTGGCTCACCGTCAGCTGCCGCTTCGCCGCGTCATCCCAGGTGAGGATGCCCTCGTAAAGCGCACGCGACCAGCGCGACAGCTCACGCGGCGAGTAGAGGTAGTGCGGCTGCTGAATCGGTGTGAACTTTGCCTGCGAGACGCGGTACATCTTCACCATCGCCGCCGCCAGCCGCGTCGCCACCTGCCCGCTCAGCCGCTCGTTCCACGCGAGAATGGCTCGGCAGTAGGTGGTATAAATCGTGAGGAGCGACTCCGGCGACGGGAAGTCGACGAGCAGCACGGGTGCCCAGCGCAGAAAGCGCGCGCTGAGGGGAACGCGACCGGGGTCGGTGGGCGGGTTGCAGGCGCCGACCACTTGCACGTCCTCCACGTTGATCCACATGTTGTCGCGGGCGCGGAAAAAGCCTTTGCGCTCGATGAGCTGGCGCAGCAGCTGCACCACCACCTGCGTGCCGTAGCGGTCCAGCGCCGGCAGATTGATCTCATCACAAAAGAGCAACAGCTGCTTACCGGAGCTCGGCACCATTACCAGGCCACGCGCCGTGTCGTGCACCGTGCAATACTGCTCCAGCGCCTTCATGATCGTCGTCACCGTCGTGCCACTGGAGAAGTTCAGAAACACCACCTCGTACTCAGGCAGGCTGTTCAGCACGGCCGTGATGGACATCGTCTTGCCCGACCCCGGCGGGCCGCACAGAACTGCTGAGCGGCCGGCGCCGAGCCAGGCGCTCAGCACGTCCTCGTGTCGACATGTGTCTACCGTCGTGATCACCGTGTCGTTCGCACCGACTTGCTCGGCCAGGATAGGCGTTTCCTGCACACGATTGCGGATGAGCTGCCACTCCCCCGTGTTGTAGTTCACCTCCACCTCCACCATCGCCTGCGCCACACCATCCACTGTCGGCCGCAGCTCCAACTCCTTCGCTAGCTTCGCGCGGTTTTCAAGATTCATGGAGGAGGAGAGGCCCCAGAAAACGGCGTACGACAGCACCCGCGCGGCGATCTTCTCCACCACGGTGGTGCTGAAGACGCTGCCGTCGTTGCGCTGCTCCGCCTCGAAGGTGCGCCACACGCCGTTCGTCAGAAACGACAAAATGCTCTGGATAACCTCCAGCTCGTTCAACTCCATCACGCACGCGTCGCGGAAGGCGGCGTCTTTCACGAGACGCAGACCGCGCGCTACGGCGCCGTCGCGCTCAAACGCGCTCTCCCACGCGTTCACCATAATTTCCTGAATGCGCTCCGCGTCGGGGTGGCTGCGGTGGTTGACGTTGTTGGTGCCGTACAAGGCGGAGGCGAGGTCGAGCTCGGCGTTCCCGCTCTCGCCCGCGTTACGTGGAGTGGGCTCCTTCGTGGCGAGCACGCTGCGCGGCGGCGTCGCCGACTCGTTGATGTCGGCGTTCTCCTCGTCTTTCACCGCGATCGTGCTACTGGTGCTCTGCCGCAATGGAAGCGGGCCGCCCACGACCTCCTCCAGGGCGTCCTGTGTGGCGCTGGACAGGATCAGCTCGTGATAGATCTTGCCGTAGCCGCCGGAGAGCTTGTGGTCGGCAGCGAGGTAGCGGCGAGGGCCTGCGACGCCGATCATGGCTTCATCCGTGTTCCAGTGCAGGTGGCGGCCGCGGGCGTCGACGATCGGCAGGTCCTGTAGCTGATGGTAGATGTGGGAGAGCACACCCGAGAGAGGCACGATGCCCTCGCTGAACCACAGCATGCCACAACGCGACACCGTGGCCGGAGTGGCGTAGCGCAGGTCCTGCACCTCAAAGAGGATGCGGACCGACCGCGGCAGGGGCAGACGCTCGCCGTTCGGCAACGTCAGGAGGCGGTTGTCGTCGAGGACGGAGTTGAGGTTCTCGACCCACTCCGGGTCGACGTCACCGTCAAAGATGATCCAGTGCTCCTTGACAGCATCCGCACCAGAAGCTTGTACGCCGCTGTTCTTGATGTGCAGGGGCTTGTCGCCATCCTTCGCCACGGCCGCAGCCGCCGAAGCAGCGCCTTGCTTGTTGTCCGCCACCGCAGCAGCGCCTTCGCCATTGGCGAAGAGACTCTTACTCACCGCATCAAAGGACCCAGGCGCGCCGGGGTACGCGTTGCCGGCGCTGCGCTCATCGTGGTCGTCGTTGCCCGCGAGCGCCATGTCATCTGGGATGTGCTGCTGCTGCTCCGCGTCGATGATGCGGCGCAGGATGCTCGTCAGCACACCGTCGCGCCACTCGCGCGTCGTGACGTCGAGGGTGCCGAAGAGCTCGCCCTTGCTCAGCACTTTTGGCGAGATGACGTACGCGTGCATCTGCAGCGACTTCTCGATGCGCACCATCGCCGCCATAAGCACCTTCCACGCCGTCGTCTTGCCCGTGCCGCTGGGCCCCACGATCATGACGCCATGCCGGGTCAGCTTCGTGTGGTACAGCTGCAGCACTTTCTCCACCCACCCAGGCGCTGGGGCGAGGCCGCTCTCGGCACATACACTCGTCACAGACTCGCGCAGCTCGTCCATCGGCAGCGTCGGAAGAGCACGCCCGGGAAAGAAGTCGCGCAGGAGGAGGTAGAAGAGTCCGACGTCCTGCGTCACCAGCTTCGGCGCAATCGTTGCGATGACGCTCTCCAGCAACATCGTCCGCTCCGACTCCTGGGCCGCGGCGTCGGACAAGCCCTGCGACGTCGTCACCGCCGCAGCCTTGGCACCGCGGGCGTCTGCCATCACCTGCCGCTTGCGGTCGCCCGCGGCGACGAGGACCGACTTGAGCGCGCGCAGACCAAAGTCGTAGTGCGCCTGGTGGGTAAACTGCTCCTCGCACAGCCGGAAGAGTGGGACCACCTTCTGCGAGAGCGCCTCGGCGGTCGTGAAGCCCTGCGCAAACAGCATCACCTCGGCAATCGTCTCGCGATCGGGGATCGTCATCGTCACCGTGCGGAAGAGCTGCTTCAGGTTGCCTGGCAGCTTCGAGCGGCCGGCGTAGCCCGGATTCATCGTGATGAAGATGGCGACGTTGGTGTGCAGTGGGACGGCGTGGTGATTCAGCTGCACCTGCGCCTGGCGCTCGCGCAGCGACTGCTGGATGACTTGAATCTGCAGCGACAGCGCCGACAGAATACGCTCCTCGAGGCGGTTAAACTCGTCGAAGCAGCCCCACGCGCCGACCTGGCACAGTCCGAGAAAAATGCGGCTCACCGCCTGGTAATCGAAGGTGTCGTCGCAGTTGAAGACCAGGACGTGGCGGCCAAGCTGCATGCCGAGCGCCTTCACCGTCTCCGTCTTGCCAGTGCCGGCAGGGCCGACCGGTGATCCGCCGAGGCGCGTGTGCAGGGCCTGCATCAGCGTGAGGTAACATTTGTCGGTGAGCGGGGTCTGCACCAGCCGCTCGTACGCGCCGATGTACTCAAAGCCGTGGTAGACCGCCGCGGCCGCCATGCGGCACTCCACCGTCTCGTTGGACTGGTACGCTGAGCCGCCGTGCTGGTTAACAGGGACGACGTAGAGGCGCAGCACGCTCAACCAGTCAAAGTCAGAGCTCGACGTCACCCTGCGCGCTGCGAGGGAGCGGGAGACGTCACGCTGGTACACCGCGATCGTGATGAGCTGCTCGCAGCGGTACCGCGTGCTCGGCTCGATGGCGTGGTTCACGACATTGCCGGCCAGCTTCACCAGCAGCTCGTCCATGCTCTTCGTCACGGCCGACGACGCCGCTGCCGCAGCGGACTTGACCAGCGTTGCAGGCACTGCCGCGGTCGAGGTGGCAGAGGCGTTGGCATTAGGGTCGTACGGGGCTGTCAGCAGTCCTTCCTGCTGCCTCGTCCACATGAGCTGCAGGGCCAGACACACCACCTGCGCCGGCTTGCGCTGAATCCAGTCCATCGACGAGAACGGCGCGTAGTGGGTGCGGTCGCTGAGCAGCTCCGCGTAGGTGTGCAGCGTGGACTCGCGGAGCGTGTGCGCCACACCCTGCTCCACCTCGCCAAGCCATTCGTGCATTGGCCGCTGCCGGTATACGATGGGGCCCGGCTGAAAGCGAAGCTCCTCGCCCTCGCTGCTGGTGAAGCCGGTCAGCCGCGTCGTGGCGTCCTTCACGCTGCCGTCCAGCTGCAGCGAGGCCACGGCGGTGAACATCTTCTTGAGGTGCTTGTTCAGGAAGAGCGGGTTCTTGCTATTGCCCATGATCTCGAGCAGGTCGTCGTCGCCGACGAAGAAGAAGCGAGGGAAGCGGCTGCGCTGCGTGTCGAGGTAGCTCGTGAGGGCACGCTGCACCGCCGTCAGCTGCGAGAGCAGGCGCTCCAGCGTTGTCTGCAGCTTCTCGTCCTCGAGGAAGAAAGACGCGCGTACCTCGGGCAACTCGCCGGAGGAGCGCGGACGCGGGAGAAGGTGCAGCAGCTCACGGCTCGTGCGGTCGAACTTCACGGTGTCCTGCGGCAGCTGCGCGCGCACCTCTGCGTTGCCGGCAAAGATACCGTCGAGGTAGACCCACCGCTTCTGCACCTCGAGCAGCGTCTCCAGCACCTGGCGCAACCGGTCCAGCCGGGCCTCCGTCTCGTTCGCCATGGACACTAGCTGCGGCGAGATAAAGTAGGGACTCGCCCGCATGCCGCCAAAGGTGCTGAGGTCTTCCGTGAGCCGATCTAGCACCTCATCCCATCCACGGATAAGCACAACCTGCTTCTTGTACGCGATGACGCTGAACTCGAACATGTTCCAGTAGTTCGTAATGTTGTGCAGCTGCACCTCGATGCGGCGCTCGCCCTGCGCCATCTCGATCACCTCGTTGTAGGCGGCGGCGTTTGCAGCCGGGTCGCTGTTCCAGATGTCGCGCACGCGGAGGTTGTTCAGCGCCCACGAGGCGTGCAGTTTCTGCTGCAGCGCGGTCCAATGCCGCAGCGCACGCTCCAGCGGTGACATCGCGTCGGAGCGGAGGTCCTGCATGAGGCGGTAGTAGCCGAGCACCGCTTGCACTTTCGCGATGAGGTCTTTGCACAGCTGGTAGCTCTGGACGGCGGCGGGGTAGCGCTCTGTCTCGTCCTCGATCGCCTGCAGCCGCTCGTGCAGCCGCCTCGGCACCATCTCGAAAAACGGCGTCGCCCCCAGCTCGTTCAACTCCTCGTAGGCGTTTGCCACGTGGCCCCACACGTCCTTCACGCGCGTCACGTCGTTCAGCAGCTTATCCAGCGACACAAAGTTGTGCGGCGTCTCACCTAGCGCCTCCTGAATTGCCGTGATGCGCCGTGCCTCCTCGTCGAGGGTCGTGGCCTCGTCGAAGACGTCGGCCACCATCTGCTTCGCCGCCGCCGGGGCATCCTTCGACGCCGTGTCTGCGTCCAAGTTGCGGAAGCGGGTGTCGAGCTGCTTGATCTTTGTCTCCAGCGTGTTGGTGGTCGTGCGGGCCTCCTCCAGCAGGTAGGGCCGGCGCACCTGTACGGCTTTGAGCTTGCGGTCGACCAACTCCGCCAGCGAGGTGTACTCCTCCCGCACGGCGGCGGCGTACATCCAATGCTCCGGGAAGACGTGACCCAGCTTCGTCAGGTTCATCTCCGCGTCACCGATTAAAGTGATGTCGGCGTCCATGCGTTGCAGCTGCGACTTGAGCCCTGGCGCAGCTGAGAGGAACGTGGCAGCGTCGTGCACGTCGCTGATGACGTCCAGTGCGTCGATCTTTGTCCGCTCCTGCGTGATTTCGTGAAACGTCTTCTCCTGCTCGCCCTGCAGCAAGTCCTTGAACTTGGCGTGTGCGAACTCGCTCACCTGGTCCAGCTTCCGCCCCAGCTCGATTTGCGCCTCCTGTGCCAGAATGACGATACCGCCAAGCAGCTTGTTCGGCTGTGTGTAGTCCATGATGTTCGACGTGACGGTCTGCATGAGACTCAGCGCGTGGCTCCAGCGGCGCAGGTCACCGCCAAAGCGTTGCTGCATCAGGCTGACGTCCATGTTGAGGAACTGCTGTCCGCGACGCCACTCTGTCTCCGTGTCGATGGCCTCCTGTACGCAGCGCTCAATCGCGTGGAGAGGCTCCGCGAGCGCGGAGGCGGGGAGGCGCATCAGCAGGTACTGATACCCGTCGCCGCTGTTCTCGCGAGCGCCCGCGGCTTCGCCTCCGGCTGGTTGGCCAGCGCCAGCGCCGCCACCGCCATTGCCGCTGCCAACAAGGTTTGAAATGGAGTTGACGTCGTTGGCGGACATGCGCATGCTGAGCACGCTGCCACGACGGCTGCTCGACTGCAACGTCCCGAGATTCAAGTCTGCACCTTCGACCCCGTCCACCGCCGCCTCCGCCTGCGCTTCTTCCTCTTTGTAAAGCCGCGGCAGGATGTCGATCCAGCTGAGAAAGCGGTTCAGCTCGCTGATCCAGTGCTGCCGCCACGCAGAGCACGGGGAGTCGAGGCGCACCTCCTTGTACACCACGCGCATGCGCACACGCAGCGGCGTCAGATGGAAGACGTCCGTCTCCGTGCCTTTGTCCAGGAAGCGCACGTCGTTGCGCATCGACTGGAAGTCCTCTGTCCAAGAATGCATGAGGTACTTCATCTGCGTCAGCAACGCGTCCTCCAGCAGCGGTTGCATCTGACGCGTCCAGAGATGCGCGTGCACGCAGCGCAGAGCGAGGGCATCGACGATGCGGCGCAGCGCCTTCACCCGCTGCAGGATGGCCTCCGGGTGAAACGCGCGTACGTGAAAGGCCTTGATCTTCTTGTATACGGACTCCGTCTTGCACCGCACCTGCTGCACCGTGGAGGTGAAGGTCTGCATCGTGTCGGAGAGCTGCTGCACGTACGCGAGGAGGCCGTCGTCGCTCCACCGCAGGTGCATGCCGCGCTGCAGAAGGCGGTTTACCTCCTGGTACTCATCCGTGGCAAGCAGCACCAGGGCCGCATCCTCGCCCTTCACCGTGGCGTAGTAGACATGGATCAGCTCGACCAGCGTCTGTGCTAGACGCCCTCGCACCTCGTTGCCGCGCAGGATGTCCCGCAGAAAATTGAGCCCCGCTGCCGCAGCTGACCCCCGCCCGCGGGGGGAGGGCAGATTGCCGCTGCTGCTGACACCGCCACCGGAGACGCTGTTCGCGCCCAGGTTGCGGCTGGAGAGCGCCACCTCGCCCATGGTACCGCCTTTGGCAGGGCTGCTCAGAATGTACGGCGTGAGCTGCGCCGCCTCCAGGTAGCGCAGATCCTCCGCCGTGGTGGAGAAGTTCCACGGGTAGGCTACCTCGATCATCCACATCGACGTCCCGGCGGCCACGGCAGCGGCGGCAGCAACTGTGGCGTTGGCAGCGTAAGGTGCATTTGCGAAGGACTCGCCCAGCGGCCCTGAGGCGGAGCCGCGGTGCGACGGGGAAAGGCTACGGGTACGTGCACGGTTGAACGAGAAGGCAGCCGGGCTGGCTGACCGCGATCCGGCGCCGTTCAAACCACTGTTGTTGCTATTGTTGTTGTTGTTGTTGCCGAGGCTGTATAAATTGGCGATGCTCGCGTTAGTGACGCCCATCGTAGTCGACACGTTCGGGATAATGCTGTTGTTGTTGACGCCACTCACAGCTGTGCTGTCACACATGCCGCACACGTCCAGGTCCGCCGCGATGGCACCGCCGGAGGCGATGTAGGAGGGGCCGGCGGGACCGCAGTTCACCGCCCACAACACTGGCCCGGACAGCAGCATTGTTTGTGTGTCAAGGTTGCTGCCGCCGACAAGCCTGTCCACCTCCGCGTACCAGCTCGTCGCGTGGGTAGCGATGCGTTGCAGGATGATGTCGCGCGAGCTGCGGATGTCGCGAACGCGCGCAGTCGTCTTGTACAGCCGCGGTGCGCCGCCGATCAGCATGCGGTCGCGCGCCACTGCCAGCGCAGCTGGGTCGTGCGTGTCCACCAGCTCCTGCGCAATCTGCAGATACTCGTCCTGTCCCCACTCATTCGCCTCCTCGGCGTAGTGCAGGTTCAGGCAAGCGAGGGCCACAGCGCAGCCATGCACCTCCGAGTCGAGGTGCAGCTCGTCGCACGCGAGCAGATTCAGTGGGAGACCAATAAAGTCAGCAAGGGCAGCGTTGAGTCGCCAGTAGTGCTCGACGTTGCGGAGGTAGAGCAGCTGATGCCAGCCGTGCTCGCTGACGTAGTCGAAGCGGACCATGGCGTCGGAGAGCGCGTCTGCCAGGCGCTGCTCCCACATTATCTGCGCCACCAACGTGGAGACGCCGAAGCGCGTGGTGTTGTAATGCACCTCCTGCTTCGTGAGGTGGACGTTGACGTAGGACTCCTGGATGTACGTCACGTAGGCGCCGAGCTTCTCGGCCATGGCGTCCTTGTAGCTGTGTACGACGCGCTGCACGCGCTCCAGCGGCAGCATTTTGAAGCTCTTGTACGTCCGGAACACGCGCAATCCGCGGCTGTCGGCGAAGTTGGTGACGGGCGGCGCCTTCCCCTGACCAAGCGACGCCGCAGTGTTGGCCGCACTCGTCAGCACTGCGCGACCGTCGATTGGGGTGTGCTGCTGGTTGCTCAGCAGCTGGCTCACCACCAAGGCGATCTGCTCGTCGCACTGGCCGCATCGCTGCTGATAGGTCTGAAGCGCGAGGGTGAAGCGGTAGGTGGCGGTGGGCGTGGTGCGCCAGAGAATGTTGTCGCGGGTTCGGTAGTCGTAGGCGATGTCTGCGGACTCACCATCGTCCCTCTTATCACTACGTTGGTTGGCGCTACCAGCCAGCTGCGCCGATGCGGTGTTCACGTTTGCCAAAGCCGCGTCGCGCCGCAGCCCGCAAACGGTGAGGACGCAATTGTTGTACGCGTCTCGCACCGCGAGTGCGTACTCCTCTCCGGGCTGCACATCTTGCGCACTGCCCTTCGACTGTGCAAACGGCAGTCGTACCTGCGTAGAGAAAACGATGCCAAGCTGCCGCATGAGGAGGAGGTGGCTCTCGAGGAAGTCGCGCACGGCAATGCAGCGTTGCAGCAGCGCCTCCACCCGCGGATGCTCAGTGCGCTCGCGCGGGCTCAGCACGACACGCATCTGCTGCCGCAGCTCCGCGCTGTGCTCGACGTAGCGTGTCTGCAGGGTGCGCAGGGCGTGGATGGCAACCCGCAGCGTCTGCAGCGAGGCAAACGGGTCAAAAGCGGTGGCGCGCGCTGCGTTCATGTCTGGCTGACCTGCAGGGTGGTCATCGTTGCTGCTGTTGCCGCTAGCGGCAGTTGTGCTGGCAAGCGTCGTGGCAGCAGCGTTGGCGTCTGCGCTGTCCTCCGCCTCCTCGTCGAGCAGCAGGACCGGCTGTGTCTCCATCACGCTGACCCACCGCCACGCAATCTGCGACACAAGCGACGTGAGGAGCGTGAGCTGCAGGCGTGGGGCGAAGCGTGTAGGCCGCGTAGCAGCGGCTAGAATCTCGTCTGCTACAGCGTTGAACTCCTTCATGTCGCGCACCGCGAGCAAACGCTTCTCCGGAATGGTGTTCAGAAAGGTAATATACTCCTGCACAAGTTTCATATAGCCTACGTACTCGGCCACGTAGTCTGTCTCCACGCGCTGGCCCAGCAGACGATGTAGCAAGCGCCACTCCCGTCCACGCAGCTGCTTCAGCACGTCTTCCATCCACGCGACGACGCACTGCCAGTACACAATGCGCTCTTGCACCGCCCAGGTGCTGTCGTCGTCGTCTCCGCTGCCGACGTCTACATCTGCACTCGCGGCGGATGCGCTCGACCCGGCCGCGCCGAGTCGGCCGCCGGCAGCCGCAGCGTCCACGGTGCGTCCGACGATGTCGACCGAGCCCGTCGCGTTTGAGGCGCCGTAGGACCTGCTGTTGGTGTTCTGCTGCTTCTTGGTCCGCTCCTCCTCCTCGATCCTGCCGGACAGCAGCGGCTCCATGGACAGAGCCTCATTGCACTTATTGCGTACCGCGAGGATGCGCCGAATGAAGCTGGGGTCCTTTGCGGGCTCGCCAAGTCGGTCGATGAGCTGCGGCACGTCGAGCTGCGGATTGGCGTCGCACAGATTCAACAGGTCCTCGTGCACGTAGCGGGTAATGTCGATCTCCGGCAGCACGTGGTGCATGGAGCGGATGCCGGTGAGCAAATCCTGCACCTGTGCGCGGAGCGCCGACTGCGTCTTGTGCGAGCGCAGCATCGGGTCGTAGATGCTCTGCAGGATGCCCTGCAGCGTACTCAGCGGCTCCTGCAGGTCCATGGACTGGATGTAGAGGTCCCGGACGGAGAGCGGACGCAACCCGCTTGCGCCGGCGTCCGTGCTGCTGCGCCGCTCCAGCAAGATGCAACTTAACGCTTTAGCTTTATTGGCGGTGAATACGCCTCCACCGCCGCTGACGGGGCGGCGTCGCGCCGCCGCCGCGACTGCCGCCACACCATGCAGCGCGGAGGCCGGGTCCTCTGTAAACGACACGGAGCGGAAAAAGGCGGCGGGGTCGGTGGTGGCGATGACACGCGACCCGCCTGCGCCGTCCGCGTCGTCGCTGACTTCGCAAATCGCGACGAAGGGATTTCGTGAGGTGAAAAAGGCTGTTGACGCCAGCGCCGCGTTGTCAGTCGCCGCATCCACACTCGAATTTTTGCTGCCACCGTTTCCGTCAGAGGCGACCACGGCGTCTGCAAAGCGCATGACTTCGGGGTTTTCGCTGATCGCGGCGCGCACCTTTTCCGCCGTGCCGTGCTGCGTCAGCATCACGACAAACTGCACTACATCATCGGTAAAGGGGAACATCTTGTTGCTGTGTGCCACCTTTTAAAACACCACAATTCGAAGAGAAACAAAAAAAAAGATGAAATGAGGAAAACGAGGATCACAACGCAGCAATAACAACACAAAAATGAGACTTATTCGGGATGCAATAAACTCAGAAGCTAACCACCCAACCCAAAGTGGGGAGAAAAGAAAATGTAATCAGCAGCACTCTTTACCACAGAAGAAAAGAGAAAAAAAAAAAGACGTAGTTTTCTTTTTTATAAAGACACAAAGCAGAGAAGCGAAAAAAAAAAAGACAATAAAGCTCGGAGAATAATCTACCTAATTTGTATCAACAACAATTGCGAGACACACATGCACACACGCATGCACATAAAAAAAAAAAAAAGAGCTTAAGCGCCAAAGACAGGAAGAGACACAATGGAGAAAACACACAGGTTGTTGATCAAACGCGGTATAGCGATGCGTGGAGAGAGAAAAACAGAACGCTCTTTTTAAAGTACACTCTCAAATCGCTATTCTATTCAGTTCCCTTTTACTTGCTCAGTAAAAGACTCACTTTTTGAAACGATAGACTTTTACGCAATGCCGCAAAGCACAAGAAAGGCAGACGCCGAGAATAAAAGTAAAGGACTCTACCGATCGAATAGAAGAAAGAAAAACAAAGCGTGCCTTTCAATTCTATTTCGCCGGCTTCGCAGATCCTTGACTACTGCACTTCCTTTTTTTTTTTTTTGCTGTTATTGTTGCTACACCAATGTGGATGCGCACTGCGTAGTGACGCACAGATATAGAAAAGATGTAGAGACGAAGTGAAAAGGCAAAAAAAAAAAAGAAGAAAGAAAGCTAAACACCTAAGTCAATTCCACGGCGCGCTGACCTGTGCGTCTATTTCACCGCCTCTTTACCCCGAAAAGGCAAAGAAAAAGCGCGCAGAATTGGACTTGAGAAAACTGCGTGCAGGAAAAAAGAGGGAAAAAAAAACCGACAAATAGAAAGCCATTAAACGGTCGGCAGAAGCAAGAGAGAGAGAAAGAAGAGAGGGGTGGGGGTAAGAGGAAAAAAAAAAAAAAGCGGCGCAGCTAGCGGAGTAAAGGTGTTTTACATGCGAGAGAGGGAAGCAAGAGGGAGAAACAGCTGTGTGTCTGCAAATCAAAAGATGATCTGCGAGGCAGCTGCTATAGAATACCCATGGAAGGCGCCAAAGCGAGAAACAAATTAAAAAAAAAAAAGTAGCTCATGCGTACCTCGTAAACCCCCTTTCTCAGCGGTTGTTCTTATCGTTACTTTTTCTCTCTTTTTTTTTTCCTCTCTTCTCTCATTGACTGTCGATGAAGTCAAATGGACGCAAGAAAATAATAAATAATAAAAAAGCAGAAGCAGTTAAACAACAAAAAACACAGCTCACTTAGTGCACATGTATAACTTGCTGGCTGACCCTTAGCGTCGCTACACTCTGATTCTCCGCTTACTGCTCGCGCGCGCTGCGATGGTGCCGCGACGACGGTCCGCCTTGCCGCCGCTGTTGTGACTATTGTGATTGGTGTTGCTGCTTCGGTGTCGCGGCGGGACGCCGCGGCTTTTTACGCTCGAGCAGCACTATGCTGGACAAGATCGGGGTCTTACATACACAGCAGTCCGCTAGCACCTCCGCGCATTCCTCACAGACCGCGTAGTGCCCGCATGGCAGGAAGATGACCGCTGCCTCGGCACTGAGGCACCGCCAGCACATATGCACCTCTTGACGCCGCGCACCAGGCCGCACCGGCGCAGACCCGGCGAGGGAGTAGGAAAGGTCGCCGAAGTTCATCGTTGACACGGCGCGGCGGCGGTGGTACAGCCGTCGACGCTGCTGTCGCGCGGTTACCTCGTGCTGATTCTGAATTGCCTCCAGCGCCGCATCCAGCGTTGAGAATGGTGTGTCGGAGAAGGAGGTGCTGAAGAGGCTGCCGGCGCCGTTGCGTGGCTGAACATCTTCGCCGCTGTCAGAAGAAGACAAGGCACTGCATGAGACGGAGGCTGCGTCGACGTCCCCTGCCGCGCCGTCCTTCGCGTGCGCGTGAATCACGCGCTCCTCGCGATACTGCAGAAAGGTGCGGTCCACTACCTCTGTCACGGCGTAGAGGTCATTTCCGATGCGCACGTAGGTCAGGGCGACGCCAACGGGGACGCCGTCCGGGAAGCTGGAGGTGTCGCGTAACACACCCACCACGCCATCAGTCGCAGATGGCGACGTGGCCGGATTCAACTCTTCGTCTTGCTCGTTACCTGTGTTGTTGTCGCCGTCGTCGTCGCCGATGCTGTGTGCTATTTCTCTTGCCGCAGCGGAAACGCTATCGTCGTCAACGCGCAATGAGTCCTCTTTCACCGCACGACGTGCGTCGAGGCTGCCGGAGCTGTCGACGAAGACCGAGGTGGGCATGCGGTCAAGTCCATCGGCGGTCTTGCTGCGAGCGTGTGCCGGGGAAGCGTAGTAGTCACCCTCGCCGCTCGCAACGCTGTCTGACGACTCTGTGAGCAGCAGCAGCGGTGGCAGCGGCGGGCTCTTTTCACCAGCCGTCATCGCAGCAGCCCCACCACCACCATCAACATCACCGTTGTCCGCAGCGGCATTCTTTTCGACTTCCCTAGCAGGCGAGTTACTGCCGCGCCGTACCGCTGTATCACTGTCGTCGCGTTTCATGTGAGTCGCCGCAGCGGTGGGCTCATCCGACGACAGCAACGACGACTCATCTCCTGCAAAGGTCGCCGTGCCGACGTCGAAAGGCGGCGGTGGCTGCACCGCCAGTGAGCTTGGAAAGCTATCCGTGCCTCTCATCCGGCCTCGCGTATGCAGGCTGTCGCTTGGGCTTGGCGGGTTCGTGTTCATCAAGGAAGTCATTCGTCGAACAGTCGCGGTGTCGTCGTCGTCGTCGTGGTCGTTGCTGTTACGACAATTCGTTGAACTGCTGAAACACCGCTGACTATGCGACGACCGCTCCCACAGCTTATCCGCCCAGCTGCTGCGCCGCTGCCCCGTACCGCTACGCTGGAAAAGGTGGTTCGAAACAAACGAGTTGTCAAGGGAGTAGGACGAGGCTTGCAACTCCGCTCTCTTGGTCAGCCGCACGGAGGTGGCCATTTCACTGGCAAGGAGCAGCGTCCGCGCCACCTGCTCCGCGGTGGAGGTGTAGATAAGCGTCACGCAGACCGACGCAAGCGGCGGCGGTGCTGGGGTCATCTGTTGTTGCTGCTGCTGCGGCTGCGATGACGACGACGAAAATGGCTGTTCAACAGTCGGGTTCTCCACCGTGTGCCGTGGTGCGGCTCCAGGCGGCGTGCCAGAGACTGCGACACTCCCCTGCGCCCATGCGGGAATCGGCAACGCAGCCTGCTCGTAGGTGGTGCGCTGCGCCTGAAGGCGGAGCAACAGCTCCATCGGCAGCTGAGGTGGGGCGGTGAAGAACAAAACAGCGACGGAGACGGGAGAGATGCCGGCGCGAGTGGCCGCGGCTTGCTTGCATACGATGCGTCGACGCCACACAGCAAGGCGTCGCTGCCGCCGACGCCGCCGCTTAGCCCGGCTGGCCGCTGCGGCGCTGCTTCTCGCCTCGCGCCGCGACGCTGCCGTTTTCTCTTTGCGTGTGCGCTGCCGTGAAGTCGAGCGACCTGCGGCGCGCTGCTCGCTGTGGTCTCCCTGCCCATTTCTCGAGGACTGCCGGGTATCCCGCTCTTCGCCAGTGCCTCGCCTCGACATCCGCGAACCCCATTTTCGACTTGAGCGTTGCTGTTGCCGCCCCCTCTTGCTTCCGTGTTGATAAATACTGTCGTCATCAACATCATCATCGCCGTCGTCGTCCGTGTCAAAAGAGGAACGCGTTGCTGAAGAGAAGTCGTCGTCACTACTACTCTCAGTGCTACTAACCGCGTCGCTGGCTTCATCGTCATCGGCGAAATTGCTGCGCGTGCTGGCAGACGGCTCCCGTTGCGGCATAAAGGGGCCCAGTTGGCGACTCAGCACATCCAGCGAAAGCTGCGCCACCTCCACCTGGCCTTCCAACACACGCTCCATCACGCCGCCGTGTGCGGAGTTTTGATTGCCGGGCAAGGGCGCGTCTCCCTCGCCGTGTGTGTCGCGCAGCAAGAAGACTTGCTCAGGAAGCGTGACACCAATGGCGGCGTGGTAGCGCCTCACGTCGTGATCGCCGATGGTGTCGGGCAGCTCGAGGGTCGGTGATGATCGGGCAGGCGAGGCTGGTTGCGCGGCCGCAGTGGCGGCAGCAGCTGCTTTCAGTGACTTCTTACTCTTCCGTTTTGTGTCCGCGCTTTCCATCGTCGCCGTGGTCAGTTTTTTGATGTCCTTCTTACTGGATCGCTGTCCTTTACTAGCAACCACGACAGGGGTTTTCTTGCTCTCCTCTTCGTTTTCCTTTCTCTGTGCAGCTGCTTTGCTGTTCGCCAAGAGCGGCTGCGACGCGACGACGGCTTCGGCCACCCGAACTTCGGCTTCGGGTATTTCGGGCGTTGCGATGGCGTTGTTCCTGGGGCTCAGTGGTGCGGTGGCGGAGACCTCCACCTTCAGCATAGGATGGGTTGGCGTGTCCGTGACGCTGGCACCTCGCTCTGGAAAGTGCTGTGTCACGCTGTCGATGGAATGCAGCGAGTGCTCAAAGACGTTGTCGGTGCTGTCCAGCGATCGCAGCTGTGGCTCCCCTTCTTCATCGTCCTTGGTCACCTCCGCCGTTTGGGCCGCTGGCGTCCGCTGGACTGTCACGTTGCTGCTCTGGTCTAGGCGGTTGCCCACCTCCCTTGCCATACCTGTTATACTCCCGCTGTCTGCCAATGGTGCCTCGACTGCCGTCGCAGCGGCGCTTTCGCGCCGCGGCGGCAGGGACGCAAACGAGGTGTCGGGTGACTGCATCGACGACGGCACCGACGCTGCTGTTTCGAAGCCGTGCGTTTCGCGGTACTCCGTCGCGGCAGTATGAAAGTCGCTCGAATCGGCGCGGAAGACGCCGCTGCCGCCTGGTCCCACCGCGTGCCACGACGTCATCCGTGTATGGCTCAGCGGGCCGCTGCTACTCAGTCCGCTAGTTGTGCGAGACAGCGACGCTACGGCGGCTGGCGGGGACTGTATGCGATACGACCGCAGTGCTGTCTCGCCAAAGTCACTGTCGCTGTGGTTGTCGTCCACCAATGACGGGTGCGGCAGCGCGCCGTCCTGTCCAGCAACCGTCACACTCGTGCGCTCCTCCAGGCGCCGCTGCAGCTCCATTCGACGCTGATAGTCCATCTCCTCCAGATAGCGCCGCCGTGCGCGTTGCTCGTCCTTGTGCGTGAAGAAGCACAGGAAGTTCTGCGCGCCAGCTGAAAAGGCCTGGGTGGCGTGTAGGGTGAGGCTGCGCAGAAGGGTGGCACGATCCGCGCCGATCAGGTATACCATGCGTAGGTCGCACTCCCGCGGACCACGTGGCACGGCAGCTGCTGATGGGGTGGTCGCCGTGTCCGCCGCTACGTCTTTGCTTTCTGACGGCGACACAGCGGGCACTACACGTGGTGCGCCGTCTTTTGGGCTCTTATGACTCGGCGAATGTGCCCGCTGCGCATCCCGGTCACTGTACACGCTGCTGGCGTCGTGCCGCAGCGAATGTGAGTGCCCCGAGTGCTCCGTCGGGTCGGCGCCGCTCCCATTCGCTGACTCCGAGGAGCGACGCTGATGCCCTTTGGAAAGGGGCGAGCTCCACATATCTCCGGCACCCTCCTCACCGTTCTCGCCCAGCTGTGTGTCGTACTGGCTGGGCCGGCTCACCGACGAGGTGCGTGAGAAGTCTGCGCTGAACTGGGGTGAGTCCGAGTCTTTCTTCAGGCGGCGACTCGCACGCAGAAACTCCATCGCGGCATCGTTGGCGCTGGTGCTGCCGAGGGGCGTGATCGATGCCGTCGAGCCGACATTGATGTTCGGCAGGATCGGCTTGACCACCTCAGCTGACAGCGTGGACGACGGGCGTGGCAGCGTCTGCAGTGCAGAAGGCGCTGTCGAGGCCGGCCGCGCCTCCTGGTCACTCGTGCGCGACGACAAGGACGTGGTCAATGCACTCACCGCGTCCTCATCTACCGCGGCCGCCGCGTTAGCAGAGTCGGCGCTTAGACATCGACGCATGGGCAGGCTGGTTGACTCGTCCGGTGACGGTGGCGATGCCTTGCCGCCACCTTTTCTGTTCCGCACCGCGCGGCCGTCGGCGACGCTCGCGAAGGACGACTCGCGCGCAAACTCACCGGAGGCACTTACGCCCGTCGCGGAGTCCGAGTGGTTGAAGTTGAAGACGCCGGAGCTGGAGACCCACGTGCTGTTGGACCCCCTGCGCGACTGCCCGTTGGACCCCTTCAAGTGGTAGCTTCCGCCACCACAGAGGGTAAGGGAGTTGGGGAGACGTGACCCGCCCGCCACCCCACCACGACTCGTCGGCTGTGCCGAAGCGTTGGCTCTTTTCGCTGAGCTGCACGACGTCGACAACGCTGTCCACGTCGGTGAACCGCTCGCACCGCGCCGCACGATGAAGCGCTCTGCTCGAAAGTTGACGGCACAGAGCAGCGTGCGGTACCGCGGCCGCAACGTCTGCGCCTGCCGCACCCGCTCCACCAACGCTTCCAGTGCGTCAACGGCGGTGTCAGCGATGTCGGCCGCTGCCTCACGTCGCTTGCGGGTGCTGCGCCGCGACTCATGCACCGGTGATGGCGGGGCAATGCCGGTCGCCTCAGCAGCAGCCGCAGCAGCTAGCCCTCCCACGACTGGCGACGTCTCGCCGACTTTCGGCCTCTTCGCCTTATTCTTGTTTCGCTTGCCCGGCACACACAGTGACTGCGGTGCGGTGGTGATGATGGTGGTGGACTGCGAGCGGGACTCCGGCAGCCGCCACGGTGACGGGCTCACCCCACCGGGGCTGGTGGTGGCAGGGCAGGGTTCAATGTGACGCCCCTTGCCGCTTTCGCCACCACCGCCGTCTCCCAGCAGCGGCACCCACGGCAACTGATTGCGCCGCCGTCGTGTGAGTGTGACGGCAACCGTCGTGGCGGAGGAGGAGGCCGTGCCGCTGCTCGTGCCGGCTGCTGCCGCTGCTGCTGCAGTTCCGCGAAATCGGTGCACTTCACTGCTGCTTCCGCTCTCGAAGCCGGAAGAGTTCTGCGATGCGGACGTGTCAGGGCTGCAGCGCGCACTGTCGCCCTCGTTGCCTCTGCCGTGCTCCTCCGCCGTGAAATCGTCGTCGACGATGTCCTCGTCGTCGTCTTCGTGAGTGTACTGCAGGTACTGCATCAGTACTGCTGCGATTCGCTGCGCGTGCTTTGCGGACTTGCGGTCGTGCCGCCCACGGTGTGCCATCGCAGTCTGTTCCGCCACCGCCACCTCGAGCAACCGCTGATTGTGTCGGATGTAGGCGTACTTGATGGCGTCGAAGTCAACCGCGCCAGCCGCCACGGCAGCCATGCGGGGATGCTGTACAACTGAGGCCGAGCACAGCAGCCGCGGAACCGAAGCGCTGGCTGCCAGGCGTGTGCTAACCTGCATTGGTGCGGTCGCCAGCTGTGCGGCGACGGCAGTTTGCTGCTCCGTGAAAACGCTTTCATCAGCATAAGCAGGCTCGATTCTGCGAAAAGGGGAGCTGTATGGCCCGCTGTGACGCTGCCGTGTGTCAAGCCGAGATGCGTGCCGCAAGTCGGAGGTTGCAGAGCAGGGGCTATCAGCGTTGAACGACTTTATTGTCAGTGAGAGCGGCGCGGCGGAGGTCAGGCGGTACTGCCGCAGCTGGAGGCTCACTGACGGTTGTCTGAGGTGGTTGCCTGTCGCGCTGAGCCCGCCTGCATTCGGTCCCCCTCCACCACCACCGGAGACACCACCGCCGCCACTACGCCGGTTGGGCAACGTCGAGGTGGGAGAGTTGGAAAAGCTGCCTCGATCGGCCCTCGATGCCGGGGCTGTCGCACCACGCATCTTCTTCTCAAGCCGCACCGCCAGCGAATGCGAGGCGGCGGACTGCAGCTGCAAGGGAAGCCGGAGGCCAAGAACGAGGTCCTGCCCTTCCAACTTCGGTGACCACCACGACAGGTTGGTTGCATCGGCGGTGATGGTCCGCGTGGCTGAGTTTAGCGGCGTCGGCTGCAGGTGGACGGGCACCTCCACCGGTGAATCTGCCTCGACGTGGCCATCGCACGTCCCGCCTTTCTGGGGCACTGCGGTCCTTGTCGCATTTTGCTTCAGGTTTTTGCTGTCGTCGGTGTCAGAGAGCGGACTGACAGGGGAGCCGAGAAGCACAGACCCGATGGATGAGGGAGGTGCGGATGAAAGTGTCGGCGAGGTCGTTGAAGGCGCTACACCGGGATGGACGTATTCGGCAGCTCCGGCGCTCGTCGCACGCTGCTTGCAGGGCACCTCGCCACGCTGAATTGCCTCCGAGGCCAGAAATTGCGGAACGGCCAGCTCGTGGAAGAGCCGCGTCTGCAGCGGGACAAACGGAATGGTGAAGATGTTCTTGCTGTGACGACGGTAGGCGCTGTACATCACCAGCAGCTCCACCGCCTGCGCGACGTGCGCGACGATCCACAGCCCGAGCAGCACAAGGCATGCCAAGGTGATGCTGTTGATAAGGGCTTCAAAAGCCATTCGTTTTTAATAAAGCCGGTTCTTTGCCTTATTTTATTTTCTTCTTTTTCGCTGTTGTTTAGCTCTGCAATTATTATTCTTATTGTTTTCTTTTTTTTTTTTCCCTCTTCTTCCTCGTCTGTTCTGCGCGTGGCTGACGGGGAGCGATGTAGGTGGCGCGATTTTTCCTGCACTTGCTTGAACGGGGAAAAAAAAATACGGAAATAATAGTAAAACAAAATCCAAGCTCAGATGAAGTTCTCAACAGCTACAAGCAGAACGGTAAAATGTACAGAGTTTTTTCCCCCTTTTTTTTAGTACGTTGGCGATTATTGCTAAATAAAAAAAAAAAAGAAGAACTTAGAGGAAGAGAATAACGATTCAGCTGAGGTGTCAAGCGCGACTAATAATAATCGTAAAGACTGTTATCACTTTTTCTTCAGTGTCACACATACCCAAACAAACAAAAAAAGATAATAATAATAATAATAGAACACCACAAGAGGAACTCGAACGACTTTTTTTTTTTTTTACATTAACAAAAACAATATAAACACACGCGAACAAAAAAAGAAGGAAAAGCAAGAAGAACAAATATTAAAAAAAAAAAGAGGTGAGGCAGGGTGACGTTTTTAAAAGGGGAAAAAAAAAACCAGTGAGTACGCCACATGTGAGCTGCTCCACCACTCTTTTTTTTTTTTTCTCTGCACCTTTCGCTTCTTTCTGCAGCGCCTCAATGAATAGAGCCGCGAAAAGAGCAAAGAGCTCTTTCTTTCTGTCTACCTGCAAGCAACGATTTACACCAAAGAGTTTGCCTAAAAAGTGTGAAGCTTAGGAAAAGTGGGAAAATAACATGGTCAGAGGCCGTTTTTTTTTTTTTGTGTGTGTGTGTGTTTAATTGTGTAAAAGAGAAGGGGGTAAAAAAAAAAAAAAATGAGCGCAGTAGGAAAGAAAAGAGAATAGGCAGTAAAAAGAGGAGCAGGGCGGTAAACGAAAAGACAATCAAAAAATCTCACACGCGGCGTATAACGCATTGAAGTGGTCTAAAGAACACGAGTTTTATGGACTTGCTTGAACGGAAAAGAAAAAAAGGAAGAGCTTCCTTTGAATTCACTTCCAGAGAAGGGGAAAAAAAAAAAACGCTAAGATGATAGCAAAAGAAAGACAGATTGAATCACAATTTCAAAAAAAAAAAAAACAAGAGAGAAGAGAGGTCTGCTCTTTTCTTCCCCTTCCTTTTCTTTTAGGCTTCCTTTTTTGTTTGTTTAGCTTGTTGTACAGGAAAAGAAACACGAGCATGTTGGTTCGTCTCACATTACGGCGCACTATATGTATATATATATATATATATATATTATACAGAAGGAAAAAAAAAAGAAAATTAGAGCAACGAACAAGTCATTCCAAAAGCGCTAAGTACTGTAAAGGAGACTCGAAAGCACACAAACAAGTGAATAATAATTAAAAAAAAAAAAACAGCAGCGAAGTTCAGCACGCACGAGTTCAAAAAGCAAAGAAGTGGCAAATATATACAGCGCTTTCACTTCATTGCAACGGAAAGCACCTTATTTCCGTTTTTTTTTTCTTTCTTCTAACCTTCTACATCATCGACGCGTAAAGAGATGCGTAATAAGCGACGAGGAGAAAACAGCGACCAATACGACCTCATGGTAAGTGCGCGCGCCAGCCTACATGAAGCTGCAGCAGCCGGAGCTGACGGGTTCGCGCTGACACGGCTGTGCGAGTGCCATGGCAGGCACGGCGGACGGCGTGCTCGTCGCGCCCTCAAACGCGGTCAGCGTCAGGTCCAGCAGCTGGTTCAGCGTCGGTGGAGCCTTCTGTCGCTTCCTCGCAGCCTCGGCCTTCAACAGAACCTCCGCCACGAGCACGTTCAAATCTTGGTGCTGGGCGGCCAGCTCCTTTTCGATGGTGCTGGCGTTGCGCAAATCCAAGGTGACGCCAAGGTCGCGAAACTGCAGAGCCTGCTGCGCCTGTACGCGACACTGACGCTCTCGCCGCAGCGCCGCGATAGCTGCGTCGGGATTTGCCGTAAAGCGCAGCACCTCCTCCGCCGTCACAGTCCCTGCCGCTGGACTCGTCGTCGGAGCAGCAGCCGCATTCCCACGTGTGCAGTTTGTCTCCAACTCTCCCTCGCTGGCGATGGACGCCGACGCCGCAGTGAACATCTGCGCCGTCGTCGCCCCGCCGTTGGAGAAGCGGGAGCCGGACCGCTCGTTAGCAAAGTCGCTCATGTTGCGTCCGCGCTCGCCACCACGGTCATTATTGTCATCGTGGTCAACGTCATCATCGTCGTAGTCGTCCACACCGGACAGCTCCGAGCAGACGCCGTCGTCGGTCACCTCCTCCGTGTGAGCAGGACGCGCGCCTGTGCTGCTCTTCTGCTCCTTGCGTGACCCCAATGGACCGCTGATTGAGTTGTCGCGAGTTGTAGCAGTTCCATCTGCGCTTTTCAGACCTGCAGCCGTTGCAGCAGCAGTAGCGGGTGCCGTGTTCCTCTGTATGTCGCGTTGCGGCTGCTTGAAGACCTTTCCATCCCCCCACACCGATGATAGGCCGGTTACCACCACGCCGCTGAGGTGCTGCAGTTCGATGGTCTGCCGCTGACGTGAGATGAGCTGCTGCGTGGTACCAAGCGGGGGTGGCGGCACGTACAGCGGCCGCTGGTAGTGTGCGCGCCGCTCCAGCCCCTCCTCACTGTCAGTGTCAACCTTTTCACCATCGGGGAATCCCGTCGCGCCTGCGGCGTTAACGAAGGCTGCAGCTGCTGCTGCGCCGTTCACCGAGGTCGCCGAGGAGAGTGAAAAAGTGCCCTCCTCCTCCATCTGCGAGGTTAGCGTGAACCAGTGGCGCAATACTGCCTCGGAGAAGTTCATCGCACTGCCCGCCACCTGCTTCTGCCCTCCCAGCTCTACAGGGATGGTATGCGGGTGCATAAAGCGGGGAAGATCGGCCCGGTCGATCATGCGCACGGCATCCCGAACATCGTCGGGACTGTTGCCCACGCAGGCTTTGATCGCCATGCGAATCTCAAAGGAGGCGCCGAGGACGAGGACGGTGCCGAGCATCATCGGGTAGTACTTGGGAAACATGCTGAAAAAGGTGCCGGAGTTGCGAAGAAAAGACTCGTGCGTCCCCCATGGCGCGCCTTCTTCGTTGATGAGAAGCGTAAATTGCTGCAGGTGACGAGTCGCCTCCTTCTCGGCCTCGTGAATGGTCTGCGCTTCAGGTGAAGCACCGCCATTCGACGCCGCCGCACGCTGCTGCCGCGTCTCCGCGTCGTCTTCGTTGTTCTTCAGCAAGCACTGGGCCTGCATGAACTCGAGCAATATCACCAGCAGCCGTTGCGCCTCGTCCAGCTCCAGCGTGGGCAGAGTAAAGGCGGACATATTCACGTACAAGACTGGACGGCCCTCCAGGTCGTTGCCAAGGAGGTGCAAGGCACCACTGCGCAGCGCCGCCACCGTTGTCGGCGTCACGCTGATGGTGGGCAGCGTGCGCTCAAACACGCGTCGGCGGCGAAGCTTCGCGAGGGCGTCGTCGACGCTCAGATGCTTCGAGCGCAGGTAGCGCAGCAGATAGGCGTTCACAGCTGTCATAGAGAGGCCGTAGGTGTCGTAGATCTCGCGTGCGGCGGCGATGCCCTCTGGAGTGTTGAGGGCTGCGGCGGCGGCGCGGCCATCGGCGTCCTTTGCGGTGGACGCGGGTGTGACAACAGGTGAGACGGCGGACTTTGCGACAGGGAAACCGAGGACCTTTTTCGTCTCGGCGAGGATGACCGCCTCCCGGTGGATCTTCTTCTGTCGCTGCTGCTCGGCACTCATTTTTTCTTTCTACAAAAAAAAAAAAAAGAGAATTACGTGATTGTAATTAAAAAAAAAAAGGACTAGGGAGAAATAGAGGAGGAATATACAGGGTTCCTGTGCATATGCTCCGCGTTTTTTACCGCCGTTAACGTGATGGATTTACAATATAAGAGACTCGGTAAAGAAATGTATGTTTGAGTGCACTACAAACATTAGCACGGTACAATGCGAAACAAAAAAAAAAAAAGTGAAGCGGCTCGCACTTTTTTTTTCCTTTCCCAAATTGTATGTTGCACTCGCTTGAGTAGAGAGGAGGAAGAGAAAACGGTCGTTCTGGTGCTGAAAGAGACTAGTTTCGCTTTTGCGGAGAAAATGTGCGCTTCTGAAAGGGAAAAAAAGAACGACGACTTTAAAGCGCACGCGTCGTCGAGAAGAGGTAACAGGAGAAGTGCTCTCTTTCTCTCTCTCTCTCTCTCTTTTTCGCACGAACAAGAGAACTACACTCACACATAAAGACATAAAGCAGCTTCATAATCCTGCCTGAAAAGCTGCACGTTATTGCGTCTTAGATTTTGAGCGTCAGTTAACGCCTATTTCAGCTCATCTTGTTTCGAACGCACCGACACCATGCTGTTCTTTGGCAGTTGGGTTGTGACAAAACACGTGTGTTTGTTTTGAATGAACGGCATCATGGCACCCATCCTTCGTATTCTCTCGCTCTCTTTTCGCTGGGAATCTGATTTCAGTAGTTTTCGTGTGACGACCAACAAGACGAAGACAAAAAAAAAAAAAAACTTACGACAAGACCTTCGGCCAAAGGCGATAAGAACAAACATACAAACAAAAAACAGCTCATGCGATCTCTGCACGCGCACCAGCCAGATCGACAGATCAAATACACAGAAAGAAAAGAAGGGGAGTCTTCGACACTCAACCATGCAATTATTCTACCAGTAAGTTGTACACGTGACGAGTAGTGTAGTAGGCGACACAGCCCAGCCCCATCCAGCTACTGTAGCCGCACCACTTCAGCCGCTTGTGTACCTTGAATTGCTGAAAGGAAGCCAACATCCACACCCACGAGGCCACCGCCTGCGTCATGAAGATCTTGCGCTGCTGCTCCGCCAGCTTTACAGGGTCTTGCACAGCGGGCACCATGGTGGACGTCACAGCATTATTCACGTTACTCGCGGAAGGCGGCACTACATAACTCGAAGTCTCGCCGTTTTTCATTGCGCTGTTGCTACTGCTGTTGTTGTCGTCACCGTGCAGCTGCGACCGCTGTTGTTTCCCTCCAGCAGCCGCACCGGTGGTGTTCGCCTTCTGTATCGTCGGAAGTGTACCTAGCAAGGCGTCTTGCAGGTATTTACGCTCGCCCGCGTCCACTAGAAAAGTGGTGCCGACGGTCCACATGGTTAACAGGGTGAGTGCGTTGCTTTGGCCCTGGATATGCTGCAAACCGCTGAAGGTGTAAACGGCGCAGCCGAGAAACCCATCTAGGTACATGTGCCGCTTGTTCGATCCAAGAAAGGCGGCCTTGTCTTGCGCTGCCGTGTCGTCCAGCCGTGCACCCCCAACTAGGAGGTCCAGCTGCTCTGCCTCGCTCAATGCGGGCTGCTCGGCCGCAGCGGCTTTCGCCTTTGCAGCATTGAGCGACTTGTCAGCGTTGGCGGGTGGAGAAGCAGCCTCCGTGCTTGCACAAGTGGTCGTTGCGCTTTCTGTCACGACGTCAGATGTGTCAGTCGACGCGGTTGCATGTGAAAAGGAAAGCCAGCCCATGATGTCAAACAACTGTCGATGTTGCTTCACCTTTCTTTTTTTTTTTTTTCAATTTGCAAACTGCACAGCGACGTTGTGTATTTCCTTCCCCTCCCCCCCCTTGTTGAAGCACAACAACAAAAAAGAAAAAAAAAACTGGTGTAGTGAAGACGAAGTGGATGAAACAGGGGGAGGCAAAGCCAAGCAAGACAAAGAAGTGAGCATTCAAAAAAAAAAAAAAAAAGAGAATACGTTTGTCACGGAGTAGGGGGGGGGGGAACAAAAAAGAAGGTCGTTTTTTTCCCCCCGCTTAAAGCGAGCTTGTTTACTTGCCTCCTCCCTCTTTATTGGTTGTAATAACTTGCAGCGCTGGCACAGAAGTAATTCTCTACGACTCAAGCAGCACGCCCGCTCGCTCCAGATTTGATCAACAAGTACGCGTACGACTCCTTTAGCAAAGGTGCCTTTCTTCTTTTTTTTTTTTTTGCCTTCTGGTAGCTTGTGGACGTCAACGACAATTAGAAAGGTGAGAAGAAAAAAAAAAAAAAGAACATTCTATCGGCAAAGGTTACATTTCTATAATGCAGATATATCTGCGGCGTGAATGCGAGACGTGTCATTGCTGCTGTCTAGCTGAGTGAGCTAAAAAAGGGAAACTCCTGTTTGTTACTTGTCCCCAGGCGCGCTCCCTGCCTCCCCCTCCCCTCTCCCAAATAGCATCCCCGTCTATACTCTTACGGTGGCTGGCGCGTTTGTAAGAACGAGCGCCACCGCGCGGTCTCCGCAAGCACCCGTGCCTCATCCGCTGCAGCCTCGGCGCGGAGCTGCTCCAGTCGGTGGCGCTCGTGCAGCTGTTGCTGGGCTTCCTGCCTCTGCACATGCGCATTCCACCGGCGCGTGCCTTCCGCAAAACGGTCCCGCTCCACTGCGATGGCCGCACGCAGCTGCTGCACCGCCAGCTGCCGCTGTTGTTTAACGGCTTGCTGCTCAGGTGACAACTGAGGGTATGCTTGGGGAGAGATTGCACTTCCTGTCACGCCAAGTCCCACTGCACTGGTACTGGCAGGCGGAGGGGAATTTGCATAGGTGTGTGTAAAGGCGGGGGCTGCGGAGGCAGCGGCGGCACTGTCAGCACTGGCTGCTCGTCTGCACGCCGCCGCCTCCTCCTCGCCTTCTCGAATCAAGTTGTCCAGATAGCGCTGCACCTCCTCCCTGTACCGCGCGTCCGTGCTGCTCCCCTGCAGCGCTGAACTCGGACTCTGCACGAGCGAAGGTGAGGAAAGCACAGCTGATCCTATCGCGCTGCTTGCAGCGGCGGTTCGCTGCTGCCGCAGCGCTGCCTCTCGCTCCAGCAAAACGTGGCGAAGAACGTCTTGAGTGGCGCCTGCGCTGCCCGCATCCATCGTAGTCGTCGCAGCCACGGTAGTAGAGTTACTCGGTAGTGGCGGTTGTGTGACGGCCGGCGCGGCGGTTGGCGCTGGTGCAACTACTGGAGGAGCAGAAGCCGACGGCGGTGGTGGCGACGATGACGCTCCTTGCAGCGCGGTGTACACCGACGCGACGGCGGGTGGTAGACACGGAACTGCATTTGCAGAAGCCGCTGACGCTGGTGGAGGTAGAGGTGGAGGTGGAGAAGCGGCATCCGCTTGTCCGCTTGCCGTTAGAGGCTTCTTATCCGTCAGCTTTGGCGAAGAGGACGGCGACGATGCGGACGACGTGGAAGACGACGACGACACAGGTGGTCGATGCCTGTGCATCGGTCTCCCGCGCGCGAACTCCAGCAAGCCCTGCAGCTCGCTGTTCTGGGCCAAGAGGGTATCACGGTCACGTCGCAGCGCCGCACTGCGCGCGTCCTTCTCCGCTAACTGCTGCAGCATTGCGTTGTGATGAAAGGCGCGGTGCTTCACCTCCTGCTCCAGCTGCCACACGTACTTGTCCGCCTGCCTCAGCAGCATCTTCTTTTCTGCGTCTACCTCCGACTCCTTCGCTGGAGGAGCGGCAGCGACCGCTGGCGCCACATTAGCTGAGGTCTTTGCCGTTGTTGGTGGTGGTGGTGACGGCACCGACACGCCAGGCGGTGGCAGCGGCACGGAGACCGCAGGCAGAGGCGGAGGCGAGGGAGGGACCGACACGACAGGAGGCGGAGGGAGGGGGATGGCTGCAGACGGTGACGGGGTTGGCGTTGATGTCGGGACGGGTTCATCCGACTTTTTCTCCTCCACTGCCGTCGCGGTCGGTGTTGGAGTGTGTGCAGGTGGTGGTAGGGGCGGGGGGACTACTACACCTGGCGGGGGCGGAGGTACGACAACGGATGGTGGTAGCGTCGGCATCGGCGGTGAAGGTGGAACAAGTACAGCCGGCGGAGCCGGCGGTGCAGACGGCAGTGCAGACGGCGGTGCAGGCGGCAATGTAGACGGCGGTGCAGACGGCAATGTAGACGGCGGTGCAGACGGCAATGTAGACGGCGGTGCAGACGGCAGTGCAGACGGCGGTGCAGGCGGCAATGTAGACGGCGGTGCAGGCGGCAATGTAGACGGCGGTGCAGACGGCAATGTAGACGGCGGTGCAGGCGGCAGTGCAGACGGCGGTGACGACGCCGCTGGACCTCCATTGGTCGGTGCAGCGGGCATGGCCGGCGTGTTGCTACCTGCTGCGCCGCCAGTCTGCACGGTACCGTTGTCGCAATGCACGTAGATGTGCAGCGGCGGCTGAGACACTGGTGCCGAATTGGCAATGGCGGCCGCTGGCGGGGGCGTTGGCGGCGTTGGAGTGCGGTATCGTGCCATGATGCGCTCCAAAACCTCCTGGTCACGGTATGGCGAGAGGGAAGGCGGCGTGATACCAGAGGCGAGAAGGGCGATGGCGCTGGGAAAGATGTTCCCTGCTGCGTTGCCGACTGGTTTGCTACCAGCGGACGTTGCTACTGAAGAAGCTGCTGCAGCTTCCTCACCTGTACCCCGCCGCTCGTGTCGAGAGGAGTGACGACGCCTGTGTTTTTTGCGCTCGCGACAGCAGCAGGTACACGGGCAGCGGTGGTGGTGGTCGCGATCACATGTGGCACCGCTGTTGCCGCGCAAGCCGTGCTGCTGCTCCAGCATCGGCTCTCCCGCTGCCTCGGCTGCGGACCGCACATCCTCCGGAAGCTGCGCCATGCCAGTGCGGCGCGTCACGCCGCGCGCGATGCTGTACTGACCGGCGGTGATGTCCACCTCCGCCATGTGCGCCACACGCATGACGGCGGCGTGCAGCTGCGCCGACCACCCGGCGACGTCACCTGCTTTCCTCGACTCCTCGTTTTTCACAGAGCTAGGCGAGCTGCGACTATCATTCGACAACGGGGCAGCATTGTCAGGCTTGCGTTGAGGTGACGACGGGACAGCGGTACTCAGCGATGGACTACTTCGTGAGGTGCACCTACCGGAGTGGCCGCCGTCTTGCGGACGTGGCAGCGCTGTGAACGCAGACGACGGCAGGGGCGAGGAAAAAGCTGTCTGCTGCTGGTGGTGGCCTGCTGCGGCTTCTGCGCGCAGCTGCATTCGATGTTGCAAGCTGCGCAGCGCACTCACGTGAGAGTGAAAGGGTGCCGCTGGACGTGCGCTGGAATACTCCATTTTTGCCGTCTTCGCCAGCGCTTTCACCTCTCTTTGAAAATGTAGTTGGTGTTGCTCTTCTCCTTATTCTAAAAACAATCTGTTTCTTACTTTTTTTTTTTTGCGACGCCGCGTGCCAAACTGAAGACTTGAAACGGGAAACAAAGAGAGGATCTGTAGTTTTAATTTCTTCCTCTTCTCTTGTGATTTTTAGCACTATAAAACGTCACTCACGGCAACACACACTCCTGCAAAGGGGTAGCCACGTATGGCCTAGTATGGGAAAAGTGTACTGAAATAAAAAAAAAGGGTGTTAAGGGAGATGGAGGAAAACGACAAGCGTCACTAAAGCCTAAAAACATGCAAGCACGCTTAATGCTCCGTCTTCGTTCTGTGTCCTGTCTAAGTACAATTCAGAAGGCATCAAATATCTAAAAACAAGAAGGAAAACAAAAACCACACAACGGTCATTAATTCACATGGAGTCAGTTTTTTATTGTTGTTGTTGTTCCTTCGAAAGTCAAAAGAAGAGGCGATGTGTTGACGAGAGTATATTCGGCAGTTGCTTTTTGCGGACCAAATAAGAAGAGTTTCTCGTTTCCTTTTTATGTAAAGGGTACTTCTTTTATCTTTGTCATACCACACCTGAATGGCCTCCATCTGAAATCAGAGTCGACCGTTCATGTTCAATTTTTCTTTTTCTGGCACAATCTAACAGCACTGTTTCTTTTTTTCTTCTCCTCTCCTTTTTTTTTTTTGTGGGTTATTCTCTTCCCCCTCCCCCCCCCCCCTCTGATTAACGTCAATCACCGTTCCAACATGCATCTAATGAAGAAGGACAACAGAACCTTCAAAAAGGAAAAGGAAAAAAGTAGCTTGCATCCAGCGTGTCACCTCAAGGTCGCATACAAACTGAACAGAGAACAGTCCAGTTGTATGCGCTCGCTCACCACACGCAACCGCACCTCTCACAGCATATGCAAAGTCGCGTTGCTGCGAGCACACACCAACACATTTACTTCTTGACCGCGTGAGGCTTCTTGGAAGATGCCGCCTGCTTCAGCACATCGTACGTGTTGAGGCTCTCGGGCATGATAATGTAGCGGATCGTTCCACCACGCACCATGTACTCCTCCACCTCCACCGGATTCTTGCCCTTGCTGGTAATCTTCGCATGCGACATGTAGGTGTTCATGTTCGCGTCAACGTACGCGATTTCGCCAGAGACGATGGATGAGTTCTTCAGCTCAATTTCCACCAGTGTCCCACGCAGCTGCTGAAGGAAGGCGATGAGCGTGCCGCCAGTTTCAGAAGGGGAGACCGATGCCATTGCGTACCGGGCACAGACAGCAATGGTCAGAAAGGAGAAACGAAAACAATGTGTGTGTGTATGTTTAAGCAGAGATCTGCTCTGCAATCTGGCGCAGGTACAGATCGAGTTGTGCGACGAGAAAAGCACAGGCGCGTTGCAATTAAGTCAAACCATGGAAAAAAAAAAAGGAAAGGAGAAAAAGGAGGAAAGAACGAAAAGATAGAAGTTGATCCAAGGCGAAGGTGCAGCGCACGAAAACACACATTCGTAAGTCCACGGTTCACCTTTTTGATATACGTCAGGAGGTGAGTAAAAAAAAAAAAACCGAACGAGAACAACAATAATAACAACAAAAAAAGCAACTACTGTCGTTTCGTTGAATCTTAATGCCTACAATTCGACGGGAAACCATGAAAAAAAAAAAAAAACAGGATGAATGTCAGCTTCTTTTGTGGTTGTTGTCCGCTTGGTATTCCATATCTCAGGGAACAGTTAAAAAGTGAAAAAAGAAAAAAAAGGTCTTCAAAGAAAAAAGAAAAAACACTACGATTAAGCTCGGCAGGTTGACACTAGCAACTCGTTAACTATTGCCGACGCAGCAAAATGGATCGAGTAGTCTAGGCAGAAGAGCGGAGCAGAAGCAAGAACTACCACTACAGAAAGCAAAGCTCCTCAACTCACCAGCCTAGGTGCGCTTTCGCCCTTCTCTCGAGCTTTACAATGCATCTTCTTGCAAAACAGCACGCGCGTAACACCGCAAGCAAACACGTAAAGGGAATTCAGCATCAGCAGCCCCTCTCCTTCCGCTCTACAAAACAACAACAACAAAAAAAAAGACGACCAGGTAACTCCTTCTCATAAAGCGCGACTACAGCAGTAGAGGCCTTAATACAAAGTACAGAGAAAAAAAGAGAATGTGATTAGTAGCAAATAATAAAAACAAACTTTGTGTGTGTGTGTGTCTGCGTGTGCATGCGAGCCGCTTGATCTGCACACTTGAACGGTACCTTTAGCATAGAAAACACGCAGAACGCATCAGCACTGGCACCAAAAAAAAAAAAGGTGAGGAGGAACTTCAAGGCAAGTTCCCTTTTTTTTTTTTTAATTGAGCTTATTCGAACAGCACTCCGCCTACTTCGATGCATGAGAGAAGCTGTTGAACGGAGCGCTGTTGTGGGTACTGTTGCTGTCCTTTTTTTCTTTCTTCTTCTTCACCAGCGAGCCTCCCTTCGGCATTGGTGTTCGTCGTTATGGCCTCGTTTCTATTGGTCAACGTTCAGCCGACATTGCCGCTTGCACTCGCTTTCCTCCGTTGCATCTAAAGCCACGACCGCACGAGGTCCACGCTACAGGTCTGCTCGGTCGACGCCGATAACACCTGCGCCGCGTCAGGCCCCAGCTTCAACAGCTCAAGATCCTCCACGGCTACCAGTGGCATCTGTGAAGGGGCCGGTGGAGCGGTGGCGGGGCCTGTGGCATGAGTCGCGTTTGCGGCGCTGCGCAGCGCTGTTGGCGGCACCCTTCTTGGATAAGCCATGCCGGGACCTTGCAGGTTTGACCGAGTTGTTCCCCAGTTGCGCACCGCCCCCCAGAGCGACAAGAGCTCACATTCCTCCTGTTACTGTTGCTGTTGTTGGTGTGGCTGCGAGGGGGAGGTGGGCTGCGAAGCGCTCGCTAGGAAGACAGCGGAAAGCGGGGAGGCAGGCGGCGGGGACCGGGACGTGCGGGTGAGCGCCGCCGGCGGTGCCGCTTTACCGACTGGCGACGCATGGCACACGTTACCGCTGTTAAGCATGGTATCGCCGTCAGCGCTGGCGGAGCTGCCAAAGGTTGCGAATTCCCTTTCCCGCGTCGCAGCAGGCAACTCCACTGTTGTCCCGCCCTGCGCAGCTTCCACAAGCGCACTCCTCTCGCCGTGCAGCGCTGCCGCCTCTCCATCCTCGCCAGCCTCGCCAGCCACGTTGTTCATCTCATACCCTCCTTCCTCTTCCTCCAGCGCAGTCGCTGCCTCTCCTGGAATGAGACCCTCCCCTTCACCGCTGTCCAGTGCGTTCGGCAGCGCTGTCCCGCTGACAACGACGTACAAAATGCCGAGCAGCGGCAGCACGCCCAGCGTGCTGGATAGGAGCAGTGTGATGATGCCATACCGCAGGTTCCCCGTCTCGTCCGTCACCCACCCGCACACAAGCGGACCGGCAAAGTTGCCCAACAGGTTATAGACCGTCTGCGAGAAGGCCGCGCCGGTCGAGCGGAGGTGGTCGGGCAGGGAGGCCATCGTCAGCCCGGCCCCTGGCGGGATCAACGCCCCACCGCAGAAGAGGACAACCGACATGACAAGCAGGAAGCTCTGTGTCGTGCCAGCAAAGATGCAGACTACAGAGAACAATACCGCAAGGCCGCCCCAGGCAAAGAGAAACAGCGTGACACGGCGCAGGTTGCGCTTGTAGCCGCCGATGCGGTCGAGCAAGACGCCACCCGTGATCACGCCGCACACCGGCGCCGTCACCACAGCAGAGCCGAAGCCGACCATGATGGTGACCATCGACGCATTAAATGGCGGCTCACGCAGGTACTGCGTCACGAAGTTCTGCAGCCCGGTGGCGACAAAGTACAAGCTGGTGAGGGAGACGACGCTGCACATGTACACTACGTTGCCCACCAGCAGCCCGACAGAGGGGAAAAATCCGAGGAGGAAGCAGCGGGCACACTTCACCACAATGCCGGGAATGTCACTCAGTGACACACGAAGGGCACCATCGACCATTTCACGTACGCGCCGAACAATGGGCACGGCGGCTGCGGTGTGGACCGTCCTGGAAGCTGCCGCCACGGCGATGCCAGGGATGTCGCCGATCGGGGTGCGCAGGGCACGATTCATGGTCTCGTGTGCCACGGTTAAGTACGACGGCGACGCCAACGTCGCAGGTGAGGCGGCTGGCTGGGCCCCGTCCTCGTCCGCGGCGTGGCGGCCTTCCTCCAACACGTCCGGCACCGCCAATGGGATCGCAGCCGCGGTGGTGGACTGCGGCATCGTCGCTGCCGCCGCCTCAGCTCTGTTCTTCTCGTTGTCCGCCGATGTCTTTACTGTGTTGATGGTGCGCGAGTCCACCCGGGCCACGTAGGCAACGGTCGGCAGCATCAGCAGGCACTTGATGAAGAAGGCCCAGTTCCAGCCGATGCTGCCAAAGACCATATGCGGTCCGACGGCGAGAAAGTAGCCGAGCATTATGCCCAGCGGCACCCCCGTGTTGTGCGACGCCATCCACACCGACTGTCGATTCTTGGGCGCAAACTCATCCACCCAGACAGGGGTGTAGACGACAATGAAGGACAACGTCAGGCCGATGAAAAAGCGGTTGACGAGGGCAGCGTGGAAATATGGCATAGAGGCAAAGAAAAAGGTGAACACAGTATGGATCACGAGCGAGCCGCACAGAACCCGCTTCTCGTTGTAGCGCGAGAAGAGATGCCCGGCAAGCGGGCAGCCAATGACGTTGCCGAGAAAGACGCTCGAGGTCAGCACGCCCTGCCTCTTCATGCTCAGCTCCCACATATCACCAATGCCGCTGTCGGCGCCAAGAGCCGCGCTAAAGGCGCCGGAGTCGAAGGAGCCGATCGTCTTGAGCCAGATAAAAAGCCACAGGTTTTTATACACCACATGTGGATCGGCCGCGACCGAGTTGCCGAGGAAAGAAGCGCTGCTCCCGCTGATGAGACGCGATCCACCTTCTCCATAGACGTAGCCGTCATCATCCTCCACGTCCTCGACGTCGTTGTCGCCGCACACGCTAGGGGTCTTTTTAGCAAAAAGGGGCGTGTTGCGAGCGGATTCGCGGCTCTCTCGAAGTGGTTGCTCCGAGTGCGCGGTGCGCTTGTGGCCTTGCATAACTTAGCACCTGTGTGTGTGTGTACGCGTGTGTGTTTACAGCTATCCTACCACTTCTTACTGTTTTCTTTTTTTTTTGTGCTTTTTTTTTTGTGTGTGGTGTATCTGCTGTACGTACGAAAGTAACCCGCACGGACGCCCGACGCTGTCAGTGCAGCCTCACACTAAAAAACGCTGGCACAGGTTTTAGTTGGTGCGCAGCTGCAACAACAATCAAAAAAAAAGGGGGGGAGTAGAGGGCAAAAAAAGGAGCAAAAAGAGTCACTTTTAATACGCCAACAAGCAGAAACCAAATAAAGCGATGACGGTTCTCGCTTTCTCTAGAAAGAAGAGGGAGGGAAGGGAGGAGGAGGAGGAGGCAGAAACTAATCGAGCAACAAAGCAAACAAAAATGGGGAAAAAAAAAAAAGTTGAGGCGCACGGTTCACTACATAGTAACGATAATATTCAAAAGGGGAAAAAAAAAAACAACTTCAGCAGCGCAGGTTGGTTTTCGCGTTGCAAACAACAACAAATCAAGAGCGCACACACACACACACACACACAAAAGAAAAAAAGGAAACAGTAATGGAATGAAGAGAGAAAAAAAAAAAAGAAGTGTATATGTAAGGCTAACTTGGGTGCAGCCACAGGAGATGAAAAACAAAGCCTACATGAAAAGGAAAAAAGGGGAGAGTTGTGCACAAGACTTCCGAAATACAGCAGACACAGAGCTTCAAAACGTGTTGTAAGGGACAAGAAAGAAAAACGAAAGCACTCAATAAAGCAACGAGTCAATAAACCTTTAAAAAAAAAAGGGGAAGAAGACACTGTAAAGGCAATTACTTATTATTGAAGAGAAAGCTGTGCTCTTTAGAAATAGGGTGAGTTTTCGGGGCTCTTTAAAAAGAGAGCACAGATGGGCTGTGGAAACTAAGTGAGTGAGGGGCAAAGGTGCACCAATAAGGAGAGAAGCAACTCCAAGAATATCTTGTGTCCAAAAAAAAAAAAAGCGCCGACTAAATAAAAAAAAAAAGAAAACGCCGGCGGTAAAGCAACACGAAAAAAAAAAAAGGCAAGTATGCAAGCAAATGACAATGATACTAGGCGACTGCACCGCAATGTGTTGAAGGAGTGAAAGGGGGAAAAAAAAAGAAAAGGGAAGGGTGGAAGGGAAAGGGAAGACGATGAGATAAAAGAGAGACCGCAGCAACACACACACACAAAAAAAAAAAAAGAGCACGTCGACTAGCATCTCCTACGGAAGGACAAGAGCAACCATCAGTGAGGGGGGGGAGGGCCTCTATCTGTCGCGTTTCCTCATCAACCGTAGACACAAAACGAAACAAGCGATTTTACTCTTTCCTTTTCCTATTTTAAACAAAAAGGTGAACAGTTAATTGTCCTTTTGCTGCTGCTGCTGCCTAAAGATCGAAAAAAGTGGAAGGACAATTAACACCCTCGCCAGCACCAATGATATCAAAAGTTGCTTCTTTCATGGTATACGCAGCTTCTTTTTTTTTTTTTTAATGTGTATCTTAGCGTGTCTGTATCTGTGAAACAATCATAGTCACTTTCTCTTCACTTCGCAATGCAGTTTCTCTCCTTTCAACGCTTGTGTCACACACCTGGTCGGGGTCTTTACCGAAGCAAGCACGGTTGCCTTCAGCAAGACGCTCCTTCTATTGGGCTTTGTAAAGAAGAAGAAGAAAAAACGTGACGACACGCGCCAATAAGGTTCGCCGCAAGTAAATAGAAAGAGCCGTAACAACAACAAGCATAGCAAACATCAAAAGTAAAAAGTAAAAAAAAAAAAACGGAGAGCACTAGCTGCTGCGCCACTGAGGCAGCGCAGGCGTCTGTGCCTCTTTCTGAGGCGCGACGGTCCTTTGTGGCATCGGTGCAGCTCGTCGCAGCGGTCGCGGCGTCTGGGGAGACTTGCGCTTGGGCGCGACGTTGGCGACCGGGTTAAAGCGTCGCACCGTCGCAGGGGACGGGTCGACGGATGAGTTGCCCGGATCCCTCGCCTCACGCTCCGCACCCATGCGGTACAGCGCAGGGCCACGGAAAACGGCGCCGCCTCTCTTGCGCTCGTAGCGCCAATCGATGTCGCCCGTCGTCGAGTCCCGTACGTGCCACTCTGGGCCAAAGAAATAGTCGTAGCTGCCGTCGCCGTCCACGTCGTGCACGACCGCGGACGACAGGCCCCACTGGTAAGGTTGCATAATCTTGTCGCCCGCCTTCAGCACCTGCTTGTCCATGTCACCGCCCGCCGCCATCTCGCCCATGCCCTGCTTCGAGTACTTCTTCCCTTGCGCCATGCTCATCGCGACGTGTTTCGCGTATAACGGGTCATAGGTGGCTGCGGCATCGAGACGAGCCTGATGGATGGTGCGGAAAGGATCCTCGTAGTGGTCCTGCTCGATTGTGTCCCATAACTTTTGCTTGCGCGAGGTTTCTGCCCGCGTGGCAGCCAGCGAAGACATCGATGAAGACGATGCGGACGGCGAGGAGGAGAGAGTGCTACTGGCAGCTCTGTTTTCGCTCTCTGCCAGCTTGGCGGAAGAGTTCGAATCAGTGGCGGTCGCTAGCGACGAGGCCTCGTCCTGCAGGCGGTCCGCATCCATGAAACCAAAAGCGTTCGGCGCAAGTGCGCCGGCGCGTCCGCGGCGTCCGCGACTCTGACTCTCTTGCTGCGACTGCAGCAGCATCTCCTGCCCTTCCCGCATTTCCACCTCGTCGCGGAACTTCTCGATCATCTCCAGGTATTGGTTCTTCTTCTGCTGCAGTACCTCCCGCTCCTGCACCTGATACTCCGCCTGCCGCCGCGCATGCGCCTCGAGCTGGCGCTGCCGGGCGAGCTGCCGGACCTCCTCGGACGTAGCCCCGCTTCGACGCAGCTCCGCCGCCTCTTGCAGCGCGGCAATTCGGTCTGCCTTCTCCCGTGCCTTGCGCTCTCTCTCCATCGTCTCGTGTGCCTCGACAAGCCGCTCGCGCTCCTTCTCCATCTCCATCGAAGCCTTGAAGCGGAGCTGCGCCTGGTGCACACGCTCGACATTGCTGCGCAGCAGCGCGGTGCGCCGGCTCTCGTCGTAGCGTGCGCTCTGGTCGATGAGCTGCTCATACACCTTCGCAGCGGTGTCCAACTTCTTCTCGTAGGCGTCGTCCTTTGCGGCCTGCAGCTGGGCCCAGTGCTGCTGTCCGGCGATGCCGAAGCGGCTCTTGACGTTGTACTCGATGTCCGCCATGCGCAGTGAGAGGCTGTGGTAACGGTTTGCCTCGTCCTCGGAGACCTCGGGCAGCTCTGCCGCGCTGAGCTCGGCTTCGTGCTCGGCCTTCTCTTTCGGTCCAATAAAGCGATCTTCGCGTTTGCGCTCGTACACCCACTGCATGTACGCGCCTGGCTCACCGCGCAGCGCGTCGGACACCTCCGCCGCCGCCTTCGCCTGCCGCTGCGGGTCGCTGCTGCGGTAGTCCGCATCGATCTGCGTCCACACATCACGCAGCCACCGCAGCCTCTCCTCTACGGCATTTTTCACCTCCAACATGACCGCCGCCGTCCACTTCGTGTTTCCTTCCTTCGCCTTTCGTTTGAAGGCGTTCACCACCTCTGCTTTGTGCAGCTTCGCCGCAACGCGAAAGGCGCGCTCGACGCGCTGGTCAAAGGCGTCGAAGTACTGCTTCTGTCGTTTTTCCTTGACGTACCGGTCGAAACGGTCGTCCTGCTGCCGCTGCCACCCCTCCATCGTGCTGAACTGCTCCGCGAGACGGAGACGTCCAACCTTGATTCCGCTCATCATTTCGCGCGCGACATAGCTGCGCTTGAGCATCTTCGAAAAACAACGAAAAGGAGATGAAAAAAAAAAAAAGGAGGAAACGCCAACTGTTAATATGAATGTCACAATGCAAACGCACTACAATACAGAGAGAGAAGAATCAAACGAGCCCCGCAGCAAAGACCAACGCTGCTTTGCTTACTCAAGCAAGCACAGTCACTCACTAACAACTCCTATTTAAAATGAGGAAAAAAAAAAAAGCACACAAGGCACGTTGTGTTAAAACAAATAATACACAAGAAAAATGAGAAGCGGAGGGAGAAAGTGCAGACAAAAGAAAAGAGTGCGGCAATAGTGAGAGAGATAGACAAGAGAAAACGAAAAGGACCGCATCGGACACTACAGATCAGCGCGGAAGCGACACTGAAGAAGACCCTAAAGCACGACGCTTTGACTTCTGCTTTAAAAAAAAAAAAAGTAACCTCCAAATTAAGCTGAAAACGGACTAGAGAAAAAAAAAACGAGAAGCAGGAGCGACGAAGTCGAGCACGTTTCATTCCAACTTTTTAGCACCGGCTTTCGCTTTAGACGATTGACGTTGCCGTGAATCAGTCATAGACTTCTTTCGCTTGCTAGTTTTTGTTGTCACTGTTGTTGTTGTTGTTATGATGCGCAAAATAGAGACGGTACATTGAGAAGGGGGCAACGTGGAGATAATAGTCAAGAGAGAAAAAAAAAAAGTGACCATATACTAAAAAGGATACAAAGGAAAAAAAAAAAAAAAGACCGGTGCCGTCGTACGTTTTCACAAAGTAAAACGCTCTTTTTTTTTGGTTGTTGTTTTTACATCTACATCGCGCAAAGAAGAAGAAAAGAGGAAACACAAATTTAGCTTTACAAAGCGGAGAAAACGAGGTAGTAGAATTTAAGGGATCATTAAACACAAACACACAGAAAAAGAGAGAATAAAGGGCGAACTTAGGTTAATATAGATAAAAGCACTACAAATGCAAAAAAAAAAAAAAAGAAACACACAGCAGCTGAGTCCCCTCAAATTCAGGTATTATTGACCTAAATCGGTACTCGTCTTCTTTCGCACACGCGACCAAGTTGACACTAGACAGGTGCAGAGGAGTCCCATCGAGCGGCGTACGCGGCCTTCGACTTGATCTCCTGCGTTGGCTGCGATGGTGGCACCCATGTGGACGAGCCAAGCTCTCTGGCAACGGCGTCGATATTCTGCTTCTCCTCGTCCGACAGGGATTGGTAGGCTGCGGTGTAGCGCACCTCCGCGAAGCCGGACACGGCCGTGAGAAGCGCAATCTCCTCCAGCAACGACGCCTGATACTTGCGCGACAGATAGTAGAAGGTGCAACAGGTCTGGTAGTTCACCTCCTCGCGCGCCACGACTGCCTCACAGAGTGCCTGTAGCTCCGTCAGCCCCAACTGATGGGCACCAAGCATCACCTCAAAGGCCAGCTCACCGGAAACTTGCAGCTCCTGCGTGTACAAGTAGCGAAGGATCGGCTTGACCGCAGGGAGGGGGAGGGGCACCGGGCCTATCAGCACCGTTCGCTTTGATGTGCCGGTGAGGAGGGCGACGGGTGACTGCGCTGCCGTCGCACTGAGCTTCGCCGCGAGCGGTCCCACCTGATTGGATGCCTTGCTGCTGCCCAGGCCAGCGCTGGCGCGGTACAGCGGGCGGAGGAGGTCTGTGAAGAGCCCACTAGCAGCCATCAGCATGCTGGCGTGCAGCACGTGCGCGGCCTTCGCCTTGGTGTGCGGATCCACGACCAGCATCGTCGTATTCGCGTTCGTTGGCGACTGCAGGAGGCCCGCGAGGTCGGCATGGAGCTGCTCGCTGCAGCGCTGCCGCGCCAGGTGCATCGCCTCGCGGTTGCCCGACAGCAAGTCGGCGCACAGCTCCGCCAGCGGGCTGAGCTGGTACGCCTCGGCGGCCGCCTTGACTGTCTGAAGGGTCTGCACCAGCTGGCCGCGATACTCCGCTGAAAAGCTAGTTCCTCCGTTCTCGGTGGAGACGCGGCCGCCGTCGCCGCGAGAGGCCGCCACGGGATTGACAGCGCCGTCCGCCTCGTCCTTCTCTTCCTCCAGCAACACGCGATATTTGCCTTTCAAGCCGCCCCAATAGATGTAATCGACGAGACACTGCAGAGCCTCCGCGGTGAGGGGCTGCGCCAGTCCAGGGATACGCGTGGTGCCGTTCGTGTAGTAGACTGGCAGCCCCTCCACCGTCCCGTCCGACGCCGGTCTACCGCCACCAGCGCTAGCGGAAGAAAAGCGGCCGCCGTTGTTGCCGCGGCTGCGATTCTCATCGCCCTCGTTTTTCTGCGGCGTGGCAGCGGAGAGGCCGCCACCGCTGCCGCCGCCAACCTCCCGCAGCAGTGCGTCCACCTCGTCTCCCGAGGCATCGCCGTCGTTGCTGTTGTTGTTGTTGTTGGCGTTGCCCGGGGTGCTGCCGGCTTGGGCGGACCCCTTTTGCTTCTGTGGCGTGCTGGTCACCGAGCCTGCCCCGGCAGCGGCGCCACCACCGCCAGCGCAGGCACTCCCGACGCGGTAGGAGTCGCTGCGGCAGCGCTCCAGCTCCTGCAGGAAGAGCGGCGCGCGCTGCTGGACAATGGCACGGTGCAGCCCGACGATGGCGGCGCCGGATCCTCCTGCCACATCGTCTCCCGTGACGGCACCACCACTCTTGCTGCTCTTGCTGTTGCGATTTATGATCGTCGCTGCAGAACTCGTCTGGCCCTCCTCCGACGACGCACCTGCCCACGGCGCGGGCAGCTGGTCGACCACCGCAGCGACGTTCGAAACGCTCCCGTAGGTACCGGCGTACGCGTAAAAATCGTACGGGGTGCCACGCTGCTGCTCGCGGAGCCGCTGCTGCATCAAGCGCAGCTGCTGCGCGCCGTTGCCGGTCACCTGCGCCGTGAGCTGATCGTTCTGAGAGATGCACCCGTCCGCGGCGAGAAAACGGACCATCGTGTTGGTCGCCGGCTCCGCCCCGCAGACGCCGCCGAAGACGTACACGAAGCCGCCACTGAGCGCCGCGCCGAAGCTCTTCTTCCCCGGGGACACGATGGAGAGATTGCCCATCGCGACAGGGATCCAGCACGGCGTCTCCACCGCCGCCCCGACGAGGGGTAGCACGACGGCGAAGTTCGTGAACTTGCCCGTGATTCGCTCATTCAGCCCGCCGCCGCCGCTGCAGCCGCCCACGAGCAGGAGTGCCTCACCACAGACGAAGAGGGCGTGCTTCTCGCGGGGGACGGCGTCGGCGGTGCCACCGCGGTGGATGCAGCGCCACGCCCCGCTCGTCAGCTCGAGTGCCCACGTGTCCGTCAACACGCCAGTTGAGTTGGCGCCGCCATGGATGAAGAGGGTGGTGCCCCGCACACAGGCCGCGTGATGCGCACGGGGGCTCGGTCGGGTGGGCAGCTCCGCTGCCACGCCGTCCGGCTCCTCACCCGAGACGTTGGGATCGGCACTGTTCGCCGTGGCAGCGGAGGAGTCGCGACGGTTCTTGGCGGCGTGCAGGCGGCGACGCCAGCGGAAGCTGTTCAGTGAGAAGACACACACGTCACTGCCATTGACAAGCGTGGCCGCCGCAGTGGTGGAAGCCATGTCGACTGTCGCACTTGCCTTCGAGGGAAAAGCGGGCAGCGTGGCGGCCGACGTGGACGATCCGCGCCGCCGCCCACCAGCTGCCGCCGCCTCTGTCGGCACCGTCTTGCCTCCGTAGAGGAAGAGACGATCCTCATGCAAGACGATGCTGTGGGCGAAGCGCGGGCCCGGCTCGTTGCGGTTCTGTGGTGACCCGTCTCGCTCCCCATCCCATACACACCTCCAGTGATGAGTGTAGCTGTCATACAGGTAGAGGTCGTCCAGCACGCGGCCGCCGTGCTGGGCGACGCCGCCGCTGATGATGAGGTAGCGGTTATCGTAGGCGCAGGCGGCATGGCTGTGACGGGCTATAGGGCCGTCGGACATGGTGTAGAGGGGCTCCCAGGAGATGGTGGTCGGGTTGAAGGACAGCAGCGAGGCCGTCTCCGCGCCGTTAACATCAAGGCCACCGAAAAGCAGCATTGCATCGGGTCCGAGTGGGGTAAGGGTGTGGCCCCACCGCGCCGTGGGGACAAGGCCGACCGGGCGAAGGTAGCGGGCACACATGATGGGCAGAAAGTTGATCTCGCGTGGCGTGACCACGTTGTTGTCGCTGTCCACCTGCCCACTTGCAGTCGCTGCAGGGATGCTGGAACTGCTGTTGACCTCAGCGACGCCGGGTAGCATGCGCAAGTGCGCAGACCCGCCTCTGCCAGCCACACCTGCTGCGGCAGTGCCGTCGGTGGTGCTGGTTTTTCGCGTTGCCAGGCTGGGTAGCGGCGGCAGAGCCGTCTGCAAAGTCAGCGGCGGTCGTTGGGTGGCAGTGCGACCCGGTGAAGCGGGGGTGTCAAGCAACGGCAGCGGTCGCTTCGGCGAGGACGGTGGCAGCCGCCCCAGTAAAGACGGCTGGTCCTGTCCTGCGCTGCCATCCATGCTAGTCTGAGCGTGGTGGCCCAGCGGTGCAAGGCGAACACCGAGCGGAGTGGCTGAGAGCTGCGGGTGCAACTGTTGTTGCAGCTGCGCTTCCATCAACGCCGCCTCCGCCGTGTTGTAGGTGGAGAACCCGATAGGGGCCAGCGGGCCTGCGACAGCAACAGGAGAACCGCTAGCGCTCGTTCTTTTTTTATCGCTGCCATCGTGGCCGTTACCGTCGCCATCACCGGCTAGTTTACTGGAGCGGCGATGCTGGTTGAGCCCGGGCGCCGCCGTGCCACTGCGCTGCTGCTCCTTCAACACGTTGGTGCCGCCGACGGTGCCGCGCCGCACCGTGCTGCCACTGAGAGGACGGCCTGCAGCGATGCTCTTCGGGTCCTCCACGGACCCGCCTACGTCCCTCAGCTCGTCTAGAAGTGCGGCGATATCCGCCGCGTCGACCTCGTCGTCGTTCTGCAGTCGATAGCTGTTTGGATTCATCCGCGTCACAAGTTTGTGAAGGATGAGAAGTAGCCTTTCTTAGGGAGGTGCTTACACCTTCGAAGAGGTTCGCACCACAATAACCTCTACCCTGCTTTGCTTTGTCTCGGAAAGAGTTCAGAGTAACGGTATTTTCTCTCTCTCTTTTTTTAATAAACAAAATGAAAAGCCTAATGTAAACTCGATTACTCGGCGGAAGTGTCCACTGTAGAAAGATGTGCGTGCTGTCACACTCTCGTTGACAAGGGCCTCCACTGAAGCTACTTCAGCACCGGGTGATGATAATAACCGCAACGATAATAATGCCTCTTTGCGGCGTGAGTGTATGTGTACGTGTATATGTGTATGTGTCTCTGACGTAGCGACTGTTCAAATAGGACCACTTTGTCTGCCTCACTGATCACTGATGACTGATGAGTGATATCAGGCTCAAGAAACTGGAATAGCGTTACGTGCCCGGAAAAAAAAAAAGGAAAGAAGAAAGCAAGAATAATAGAAATGGCCACTTTGTTTTCCCGTTGCACAAACACTGCCCGGAAAGCACATGAAAAAGAAAACAAAATACAGCCGGTCGTTCTGTCTGCAGAAGCTCTCAAACTGAATGATAAGACCATTAAAAGGGGAACGTCTTGATCATTGTGATCACCAGACTTTTTTTTAATTATATATATATATGTGTGAGTGTGTTTGTGTTTGTGTTTGTGTTTGCTGCTATTACTCCCGCATCCATTTGCTCCTTCTCGTTTACGTCTGCTTTCAAGCAGCGTCTCATGGGGGGGGGGGGGGGAAAGGAAGAAAAAGGTGGCTGTGAAGATCAACGCACTGATCACCTGAGAATTGTTGTCGCTCAACTCCACTTTAGCAGCGTGTGCTCAAACACCACTTGCCGCGATACGTGCAGTCCGGCGGCCTCCGTTTTCGCCTTCCACTGCTCTGCCGCGCAGTCACTCGACCACCGCACCAGCATGCGTTGCGTGCCCGGACACAAAATGTCAGCCACTTGATTTCCCATGCCGAGCTGTCGCAGCCAGCGCCACACCACCGCCTCCCACGGAGAAGCGTCATTCACGTCGGGTGGAGACCGTAGCGTTTGCTTTCTGTTCAGATCCGCCTGAGGAAGTGGAACACAGGTCACACACAAGCAACGCTGCTTCCACTGCGCTTCTTGATTGTGCGAGGCGGACACCGTCGCAGAAGGCAGCACAGCAGGGAGGTCCAACACCGGCGTCTGCGCCGCAGCAGATGGAGGAGACGCGCCCCAGCCCAGCACGCCACCTTCGTTGCCTCCCTCTCCCCCAAAAGGACTGTTCTCAAGATTGTCATGGTAATAAAAAGTGCGTGCCTCCTGAGCACCGACTGGATCGCATCCGTTCGGGCACGGAGGCAAGTCTACCTCAGAAAACAAAGAAGGGGGTAGCCCAGGCTCATATGGCACCACATGAAAAGCGCTCTGACTCACACTCCCGCCACTGCCGTAGAAGATCCCGTTCGTTACGGGATACTGATGAGACGCTGGTTGTGCTGGATGAAGCACAGCCGCGCTGCATACTGGCGGAGTCGACGACCACAGCAGCGGTATAGAAGGGTCCGCTTGGTGGTAGGGTGGCGTTGTGGTGAGCGTGAACGACGGCCTGTGCGAAGCGGCGTTCAAGTTCGATGCGGCTTGTTGGAGGGCCGCGGAAACGCGTTGTGCGCTTCTACGGCCCGCCCCACCTCTTGATCTCTTTTTGCTCTCCTTTGCATTGGAAGACAATCGCACCTCGCCCGCGTTGCGTTGCACGGAAATGGAACTTGGTGATGCCGAAATGTTTGTGGATGAGGAAGAAGGCGGCTCTACGCACTTTGGGTCAGCCACTTCGGAGGCTACGAGTCTCGGCGGCTCATCAAGGTTCTCACGTGGCGCATCGTCCGCAGACATAGATTACGAAGCAACGGGGGAAAAAAAAAATACAAGGTAATGGTGCCAGAATGCCAAGGCTCTTCAATTAATCAACTTTTTCGCTCTCTTTTTTTTTTTCTTCTTCTTCGACCCCAGCAGTCAATGGAAGCTTGTTTCGTCCGTTTCGTAGTTACAGCAAAGGCCTTTAAAGCCCTTTCAAGAAGAAAAAAAAAAAGAAAAGGAAAGGTGAGGAAAGAGAATTACAACAGCATTTCACTGTCGTCACATGCTTTTGGGATATGTGAACAAAAACGCGGAATGTGCCACCTCGACACCACTTGAATTTTATATAATGCAAACACGTTAAAAAAAAAAAAAAAAGAGAGTCAGCAGCATCAACTTGTGTTTTGTTACGTAGGACAGCGCGCTTTCAAGCGGGGTGCAAAGTTGTGTATCGCACCTTTGCAGCCTTCACGAAAGGGCGTTCACATCTCTTCCTGGAAAGAAAAGAAAAACACAATACATCTTTTTTTTCTTGTACTATTTTCTTTTTCTTCTTCTTTATTACTGTTATTATGGTCTGCCGATCACGTTTTGTTTTTGAAACCGACAAAAAAAGAAAGCAGATGAGCTCTTATAGCGAGGCGGTGCACGCTGGGAGCACCTAAGACAAGTGCACTGGCTCTCTTTTCTCATCTCTTCAGAAACGCGGTTAACGATATAAAAAAAAAAAAAACGCACAAAAGACTGCCTTGAAGCGGAGAAGAAGAGAAAAATGCAAAACAAAAAAAAAGAGCTCTTTTAGCTTTTATGCATGGTGTCAGTGATCTGACAAATCACATTGGCTGAAGAGCTCCTCAACATCACGCACACATGAAAAAAAAAAAAAGAGAAATGGGAAAAGAAAATACAAGCGGGAAGAGAACAGAAAATGAGGAGCGTAGAAAGAAAAAGACGCTTATTTTTTTTTTTTTAAGAACAGAAGCAAAAAAAAGAAACGATCCCAACTGTACAGCTTTACCTTTGCTTGTCTGACGTGCCTTGGTTGCTTTTTTTTTTTTCCTCCATCGTTCTCAAGCAACGACTCCTTCTTTTTAGCGCTTTTTTCTTTTTGCTGTTGTTGTCCTCCGTGAGTTTGCTTGTTTTAATAGCATCGCTTCCCTCACCTTGCATAGGGTGAAAAGTGCCAACAAAGTCTGCATGAATCAAAGGAAAAGCAGTAGAAGAAACCAAACAAACAAGCAAAAACAGCAGCGGTAACGACAAGGAAAGCAGCATCAAAGATGATAAAGAAAGATCATCTAGGCTTAACTGCGCTCCATGGTGGCACACACAAGCGTCGTGCTCCGACTGTCCGTCATCATTGCAGTCGAGGAGCTGTTGGACATTGTTGGTGGCGATGCCATCGCGACCGGCACCTTTCCCGCAGCGGACTCAAGCTGCGTACCGTGCAGCGAGCTTTCTTCGGTGGGGATAGTCTTCGTCTGCAGTGATGCTGCCGCGCGCTGCTTCTGCCGCTGCGACGCGTCTTGTATGTTGATGTAGCCCTCGCTGACAACGCCGACGAAGATCGTCGCCAGCGCGGCCCACTGCGACGGCTGCACCGGGTGTTGGTGGACGTAGATGGAGAGCAGCACGCTGCCGACCTTGCGCAGCAATGTCATTGCGGTCACCGCAAGCGTGCCAAAGAGGCTGATTGTGTGGAAAATAAAGAGCTGCCCGAGTGCGTTCAGCACGGACATGAGGAAAACATCGTTGCGTGCCTCACGGCTGCTTGCCAGGAAGGACAGAAAGCGAGAAAGGTCGTGGAAGGGCAGGAAGGACAGACTGGCGGAGACCGTCACACGGCCGAGTGGACCACCGCTGCCGAGCACGGACGATAAGACGACGTCCACAAACGAGCACAGCCACGCCCATGGCTGCTCGCCGCACTCCAGCATCACCAGCGTGAAGGACGCGCAGACCACCGAGGCCAAGTTCGCCCACATCATCAGCGTCAGCCCACTCCAACAGTGGCGCTTCACCAGCACATCCTGCGTAGAGTTGGTGTAGCCGTCCATCAGCAGGCTCATCACTATCAGCACCATGCCGAAGAGCGACGACGACGACGTGGTCAGCACGCCAGTGGTGTTGACGCTCGCCTTCTTAGAAGAGCTACTCGAGCGGCGGTCCAGCAAGGCAAACGTGATGACGCCGCCAGTGATCAGGAGGCAGGAGAGAACTTTGCGAGCCGGGTAGCGGGTGTGGTGCCAAAGCGATCCGACCAGCATCACAGGCAGCATTTTGATCATCTTGGCAGTCAGCGCCACTGGGTAGGAAAGCCGCCGCATTGCGGCGTAGCTCAGCGAAGAGCCTATGATGTTGGAAAAGCCCATCACCAGCAGCCCCGGCACGTCGTGCAGTGCCAGACTACTTGGGCTGCCCTGGTCAACGCTCTTTGCCGCGGCATCTTGCGAAGCAGTGAGTCGGCGTGCGATGTTGTGAAAGCCCAGTAACGTCGCACTTATCAGAAATCCCGTCAGCGTCTGCGTCAGTGTGATGCCGTACGAGGTAGAGAGGAACACCTTCTCCACGTAGAAGCCAGCCTGTGCAGCGCCGCTCCCCACTGTGTCCTTCACCAGGATGTCATACGAGTTTTTAATCACTCGCTCCTGCTTAACCGACCACCACCCGAAACAGAGGTTGATGCCGACGAGGCAGAAGAACATCTCTGCAAGGAGAAAGACAGCGTTGCCACGATGGGCGGGAATTGCAGCTTGAGGAGCTCTATGGCTGCCGAACGGCGGCTTCTCCTGCGACTTCGGCGTGCTACATCTTGGTTGCGAGGGTGTATTGGCCCGTCTCTTCCGTAGAGTCATCTATAACTATAGCCGGCTTTGTTACGAAGGTGAGCGGGTATGACTTCCCAAGTTTGCCTCGCTCAGGCTTGTTGTTGTTGTTGTTGTTTTTTTTTTTCCTGTTTCACGAGTGTTTCACGAACACACAAAAGAGAGAGAAAAAATGCGTAAAAAGGAGATTGAACTGATACACAACCGTGAAGAAGGGGGAAAGAAAAAAGGAAGAGCACAAGCAGTGCGTAAAGGATGAGAGAATGATCGGCGGATTAAGCTGTGTGTTGAAGACGAGCCGTCCAAGTGTGTGTGTGTGTGCGTCCTGACTTTGTCTGAACGTTGGAGAGAGGCGCTAGTCCTTTCCCAATTGGGAGCAATAGTAATAATAATAAAAGGCCTTGCGAACGCATTTCGTTTGCTGCTGCAATATGACGACGACACCACTTAGCCTTCTAATAGAACGAAAGGAGGAACGTGGGACGCTCGAAAAAAAAAAAAGATAATAATAATAATAATAGTAAAAGTGCACGCCCTGTTCACGACGTTTTTGTTTACGCGTTTGTTTGCTTTTGTACGCTGAGGTTCTATTTTTTTGCAACTAACCGCCGCAGTCCACCAGTATACGTGTCTTCTTAAATCTGTACAGCAACAGCAGGTGAATACACACATACACACACACACAAAAAAAAAAAAGAGAACACTATCTATGTGACAGCTTTTCGAGACACAGGCAGCGCGTCTCAGCCTCTCCCTTTCACTCTCAACTCAAAAAGCTGCATACTGCGGATGGCAAACAAATAAAGAGAAAGCGAGAACTAACCCCTTCGCATGAAACGACTGCTATGAAGAATAGTACAAGAAAAAAACGAGTCTATGAGGCTGGATTGCGAAAACAACAAAAAAGAAAAAGAAAACAGGGACGAACAACAAACGCAAATACGGCGCGCTACTGGCGGAGATTAGCTCCATATAAAAAAAGAAAGGAGGGAAAAAGCTCTAAAACTTGACTTCAATGCCGAACTTGGCCTGCTCGCCACGCGCCACGTGCACGCCCAGCGTAGCCGACAGCGTCTCGTAAAATAGCGAGGTGATGCCGGCGGCGAAGCGACCAACGTTGTTGTAACCGACCTTCACCAGCGTCGGCAACCGCGGTGTCCATGGCGTCATATCCAGCACGCCCGCTACCTCCAGATCCATGTTTCCGTCGTGCACGATGGAGGCGGCACTCAACCGCAGACGCTCGCGATCGACGCCGACGTTCACGCCAATCAGCGTCGGCAGCCTGCGCCAGTCATACGAGGAGGCGAGCCGTGTCATGCCGGAGGTGTCGAGCGACGTACTGCCGCTGTCGTCGCGCTGCGGAGAGGGAAGAGGCGAGCTCTCACGCACGAGGGTGTGGCTAGCCAGCGTCTGCACGAACAAAAGGCGGAGGGTGAAGTTAGGAATCACGACGTAGGACGGCAGCTGTGGAGCTGCGTCGACGGCTGTGCCACTTGAGGCCCGCATGTTTGCTGCAGTGGAAGGTGCTGTCTGTGGAGAAAAATAGGGGGACGGCACGCACGCCACCCTCACCGGGTCGTCGCGGTTCGCTCCGCTGCCGCTGCTGGTCGCTTTCTCGTCTGTGGCGGCAGAAGAGGAGGAGGCGGGTGACGACACCGCCCACTCCACGCCAGGATAGGGCAGCGACACGGACATGGCACGGTCATTCTGCAGCGACAGGCCAATGAGTGTGTCACCAATTTCAAGTGGAAACTGCACACCACACGTCAGAGCCCACGGTGCAGCGCGGAGAACGACGCGGTGGCCGCTCAAGGTCCGCGTCACAGCCTGCTCTGCTGACCCAGTGGTGGAGCTTGACACGTCGCCACCACCGCCACCACCAAAAGGTATACACAGGGCCGCGTCAATAGTGTGCTGGTAGCGACGCGCTCGCTTGTCGCGCGCCGCCCGAGCGAGTTCGTCCTCATCGCTGAGGGAGCCGGAGTCCTGCAGCCGCGACGTTGCCGCCTCCGTCGCCGTGGCGGTGGCAGCAGCTGAAAACGTGCGGGTCAGCCGCACCGCTGCAGGGCCGATGCGAGCCCCAAGACTCTGCCGCTTCGCATCCCAGTCCGGCAACGTGCTGTCCACCTCCAGCTGGCCAAAGGGCCCGTGAGAAGGCGTCCGCTGTGGGGTGGGGTGGCGCGGCAGCGGCGAAGGCGGCGATATCGGCCGAATGTAGTCCCCAAAGCGTAGCTGCGACGGCGGTGGCTTCACCGCGACGCGTATGTCTTCATTTCTCTGTTGCCGCTGCTGCTGGGAGGTCGGCGATTTTCCAACCGCATCCGCATCGTGTGCTTTTGGCTCGTGGAAGTTCCCATTTTCCTCAACACTCGATGAGCGAAGCAACGGCGGTGGCAACGGCACTCGCACGGCCGCGTCCAGCTGCAGGTGCCCGGTCGTGGAGAAGGAGATGCTGCCGGCACTGGCGTCCCTCGCCTGCACCGTAAAGTCGCCGTTTTCCTCCATCACCACCGCCGTGGACGAACTCACGAACGAAGCAGGTCCGAGTGGGATGCCGACAGCGGCGCCAGGAGCAGCGGTTGCGGAGGTGCATGTCGCCCACGATGCCTGCCGCGTCACGACAACGCGTTGCTCATCAGCACCGGCGTAGGGGGCAAAGTCAGCGAAGGCGTTGCCGATGTTCTCCTCAATGTGCAGCGCACGGAAGCCGCTCTCCCAGTACTCCCTTAGGCCAGGCATAGCTCCGTAAACCTGACAAACTGTAAAAGATGAAAACAGAAGCAGACGCCTTATTAACTCTTGTTCTCAAAGAGACTGCACTTTGATATTTCACGACCACCGCAGTGATACGACGACTTACGCTTTGACAGTCGGGAAAAGAGAAAAGAAAAAAAAAGTACGCGAATAAGAGAGACACAATTTTGCTTAAGTGAAAGAGAAAGGAGAGGAGGTACTTTCACATCGTTCGTTTGCAGCTGCTGCTGTTGCTGTTGCTATTCGACTTGAAGGAGATACTGCACTGCGGTAGACGCACAAAAGTGCGCAGTAAAGTGTTGCGTAGCCCTCTTTTTTTCTTCTGACACCATATCGGCCCCACTGAAAAAAAGCACGCAGCTTATAAGAATGATGACGTAATCCTGTCTACGTAGCTGCTCACGAAGCGTATGGCAACGAAACAGCGGATACGATAACACGGACAGCAAATCGTAGATAGCCCTCGAGAGCAGATTCGAACAAGAAGCTGTAAGCTTGTCAACACTGTCAGATATTTCATTAGTGTCGTTTTTCTTTTCTTTTTTTGTAGTGTCTGTGTATGTGTGTGTGTGTGTGTGTTAGAAGAACAAGGAAACAAACACCAACATCTGTAAACAGAAATTCCAAACACCAAGGACGAACGAGCAAAAAAAAAAAAAAAAACATGAGTGCGTGGGTCAACAGCACCTCAACAACGCTTAGAAAAGAAAGAGAGGAAGTCGTCTGATGTGACAAAAACAAGCGGGTTCAGTACCCGACGCGGTCGTCTCGGAGCTCCACCTTCCATGACAAGAGCTCCTCCATCCTTTGATGGTCTTAAGTCATCACCTCTTCTGCATTAAAAAAAAAAAAACACGCAACTTCAACAACATCAATACAGCTGAATGCAACGGCAGCCATCAGATGTACACTCCGAAAAAACCGTAGTGGCCACGACAGCAATGCCACGAGAAAAACAGAACAACAATAATAAAAGAGAAGAAAAAAAAAAGAAGATATGTAAAGACTCAAAGCAAGTGTGCCTACATGTTCACATGAACGCGCGCAATAGAGGAGAAGCGAAGAGAGTCAAGTAACTCCACTCCCATTGAGAGCCATACGCACGAAACACAATCCGGCAGCAAACGCGTTGGGGGAAGAGCACTCTCACCGGGCTAGCCGGCTTGTCGCTGTATGTGTTTGCCTGTTCCGTTACTTATTGGCCCCAGGTAGAAGTCTGACTCGGCGCGGGATCCTCCATGCTGTAGCCGTCCAGACGAGCACGCGGGGTGAAGCGGGTGTGACGCTGCTCTGGGTTCGTCGACGAGGCGAAACGGTCCGTCGTCGGCGACGTCGTCGCCACCTCTGACACGCGCGCCCGCTCCTCCTCAGCCACCTGCACCGTGGCCACATAGCCCGCCTGCGCCGTCGCCGTCATCTCCGTCTTCGCCTTGTCCAACGCGTAGGCGTACGTGCGGGCGTACTTGCCGCCAAACTCTAAGCCGTGCACCCCGCAGAAAATGGCCGTCTGCGCCTGCTTCTGGAAAGCTCCCAGCTTCACCATCGACAAGGTGTTGTGGCGTGTCTGGGCCACCTGAATCGCCTCCATGGCGGCCTGCAGCGCATCCTCCACCGTCACGTCCGCTTCGCTGATGGGGGCACCAAAGTGGAGGCTGGTGAGGGCGCCGGTGCCGTCCACCGTGCAGTCCGCCTGAACACGACTGCAACCCTTTCCCTCTGCACTCGACGAGGCGGCGGAGGCAGCTGCACTGACGCCAGGCGCGTTGGGCAGGACGGCGTAGTCCATGTGGTTCGACCCCTGCGCCGGGAGTACCGCGCACAGCTCCGCGCCGTAGCGATCCGCCGCCGGGTAGGCCGCAAAGTCGGCGGACGGCGCGCTCGCGCTGCCGGTGCGCACATCGACGACGTCGAGAATCGGGTCCGCCACCCACCAGTCGCGCTCTTCCGCCATCGCCCGTTGCAGGACGCGGCGCCGTGCCACCGCCCACTCCTCGTCCGTCGCGGCTGGGTGGTACAGCGCCCAATGCGCGCGGCACGCCGCCTCGATGGCGCGCTGAGCGTCCGTGATGCCGTTCTCGCATTGACTGCGATGGAAGCAGTTGCCGCGTAAGGCGGAAACCAGCTCCGCTACGGCGAAGCGCCCCTCCTTGTCGAGCGACTGGCCCACGGCGAACTCGGCGCTCAGCGGGACGTGCAGACCGGCTTCACGCAGAAAAGCGCAGAAAGGGATGAGATCCGTGCCGGCCATGTCGCCTTCCAAGGCCGCCGACTCCTCGCCGCTCTTTGCACCGGTGTACTGCGCGTAGAGCTGCGGCAGGGCGTCGACGACGGCGAACGCGGCGGAGACACCTTCGCTAACGAGGGTCGGATGCTCGGACGGGTTCAGCTCCCGGTCCACGCCACGCACCACGACGCGGTACTCGCCATTGGGCAGCCGCTCCCCCGTAGCGTTGGTGTAAGGCAGAAAGACCTCCGTCGACTGCGTCTCCGACAGCGGCACGTTGTCGTTCAGCATCACAGCGAAGACCCACTCCTCATCCTCTTCCGCACGCGTCGTCGCCGTCGCCGCCTCAGCGCGTTGCTCACGTGTCAGCTGTGTGTAAAGCTTGTCAGCGTACGCGGCCACCTCCTGCAGCGCCGGCGTCGTCTTCACGAGCGCCTGCACCTCTGCCGCCTCCTTTGCCGCGACCGCCTTCGCACGCTGGCGCTCCTCGGCGGTGCGACGACGCCACAGCGAAATCTCCGCCCGCCCCTGCCCACGCAGTGCCGCCCGCTGTGCCGCCTGCTCCGCCGTCAGCGTGCGGTCCGTCAAGTTCAGCAGCCGCAGCTTGTCCACTGCCGGCGTCGTCCAGTCGTACGACACGACCTGGTGCGAGCCGAGTGGCCACACCTTCACCGTCTCCGCTGCAGGCTTTGCCTTTCTCGTGCTCTCGTCGCGCAGCACGGCACGCAGATCGGCCCCGGCGGCGAGCAGCTCCGGCGACGGCGCCGTGACCTGCACCGCCTTCACCGCACTCAGCAGCCGCTGGTTGTTCGCGCGGGCGGCGGCGTAGCGCGCACGGCGGCGCTGTCCAAACGGCTGCGCGGCCTGCCGCACCACACGACCCACCACCCCTTCCGCGTGTGCCAGGTTCGCGGCGCTGAACAGAATCGGCTGCTGGGCTGCGTGAGCCATTTCCACCCCATAGAGAGAGCAGAGCCGCGTCAGCGAGCGGCGAAACGTGTACGGCGAGGCGTAGTCGAGCTGGCTGCTCAGCGGTTTCGTCGCGTAGTACAGCTGCGCCGTCGCCGCCACCTCCTGCGTCGACGCGGCGTAGTGAAAGAGCAACTGCCGGCTGGCGGTGTGCGTGTGCTGCACGAGCGATGCCGCGCCAAACTTGACGTAGTGCCAACGACACCACACGCTGTTAAAGTGCGGCTTCAGCACCGCCGCGCGAAGATCCAGCCGCCCCTTCGCCACGCTCTCCTCCAGCCCGGCGAAGACGTCGGCAAAGGTGGCCTCGGCGTACAGGCGACGACGCGCCGCCGCCGCGACACTGGCGAGCGACTCGGACTCAAGCACGTGCAGCGTCTCCAGCGCCTCGCGCCGCTCCGTGTGGAGCCAAAAGTCGTGCAACGAGAAGCCGTAGTTGCCGCCCTCGATGGGTTTTGTCAACACCTCCTGCGCCCGCGCGTGCTCTGCGGCCCACTCCGGCGTCGTGTCGAGCAGGTCTTCCGGGTCGAAGATGCCCTCCTCCATTCTCCGCTGCTCCTTCTCCACCTCGTTGGCGGTCCACGCATCTTCGGCGGCGGTTGTGCTGCGGTGTGCACCCGCCGCCCATGCCGCCGCATCAGGGCAGAGGCCCGCTGCCTGCTGCCGCGCGAGACGCTCCAGCAAAATCGCGTGCACCTGCTTATAGGCCGCCGCGACGTCGGCCAGCAGCTTGTTCTGCGCCGCCGCGTCCGCCGCGTGCGGGCGCAGCTTCTCCTGAAAAAACGCGTGGGCCGCTGCGGCAACGGGCAAGTAGCGCTCCGCCCACTTCTTCTTCGCCTCGGCAGTCTCGTAGACCCAGATGGAAGGAACAGGCAGCGGGATGCGGGTGACGGTCTGTTGCTGGAAGGCATCGAAGAACTGCACGAAAGCCTCGACATCCGCCGCACCAGACCAGAGCGTCTTCTCCAGCTGCAAGTAGTTCGTCACCTTCACCTTCAGATGGCGCTCGCTGAGGTAAGCCACCTCGCGAAAGAACGTGTCGCTCTCCCACTTCGTGTTTGGGCTGTCCGCCTCATCGTGGAAAAGGTCGGAGCCGGCGCCGCCGCCGTCGCCGCTGCCGCCTGCTTTCATGACACCGACGTACTGCCGCGAGGTGCGCCGCGACTGCCGCATGCGCCGCAGGTACTTCGTCTCGAAGAAGCGGGACCACAGCTGCGCACTCTCCTTCACATGCTCCTCGGTGCCCGTCACCATGTTGGAGCCCATGTAGTCCTCCACGTAGGCGAACGGCGATGTCGACTGATCCGCCGCAACGATGGCGGCCGAGGTGGCCGTCGTTGTCGTGTGCACGACTGGGTCGTTGCCAAAGCGCAGCCACAGCTCCAACGCTCGTGCAAAGGAAGGAACGGGTATGTGCTGCGCCCACAGCGCGCGGCACTCGTCCTGCGTACGGAGTGTGACAAGGTGGTCTGCGGCTGGATCAGGTGTATAGATGGGGGTATAGCGTCGATGTGGAGTGAGCAGCGCCACGGCGGACGGACGCACAGCACTACGCGGCACCAGTCTGTGAGACGGCTTCGCGCGAAACATCCGTAAAAATAGATCCTAATGAAAGCTAGAGAAAGAAAAAAAAAAGAAATGGCTTTACCACGTATGTTCTCTCTTTCAATACCAGAGAGATATGAAAAGCGACACAAGAGCAAGAAACGTTTTTTTTTTTTGTATCTGCTGGCGCGGACGTCTTTTTCAGAACTACTCTTTCCCTTAAAAAGAAAAAAAAAAAAGCGTTGCCAGCCTCACCGACACCAGAAAGCAATCTGCGCGCCTATCAACCGTGCTAAAACAGAAGACGGTGCACGTTCTACTTTTTTATGTTGCTGTAGAAGAAAAAAAAAAAGAGAGCAATGCGAACATCAAAGCGAAGTAGAAGATACAGTAAATGAGGGAAGCGACAACGTGAACCTTAAACAGCGTTGAAATGGAATAAGGCGGAGAACTCCTATTTAATGAGGGTTTTTATTACCATCATTAACTCGTTCAAGCAATTTGAAAAAACCTTCACACTCTTTCTTTTCTCCCCGCGGCGCCGTGGAAAATAGTGCTCAAAAAAAAAGTAAGAGACAGATTTAAATGCGTACGAATACGGGACCACATGTTTGGGATTCTCTCTTTTCATCAAACCGAATTTGCACTCTACAAAAAGCCGCGTCTTTTTTGCACCGTTGCACCTCAGCCCAGTGCACAACGATCTCGATGTTCCACGTTTGTATCAGCATTATAGGTACCTGCACAGCTAAGTGAGTGAACAGAATACTTTACAATGAAAAAAAAAAAGTTCAAACAGGAAGCATAGAAAAAAAAAAACACTTAACAATATTAAAGCCAACACTATCAAGACTAATAATGAAAACTCTCGAAGAACAACAACAAAAAACGCTCATCACTATCGCCTCTCTTTAACTCTCACATTCAGCAGTTGCGTTGCAGGTCCGCTGAGGTTTCTGGGGAATTTATGCCCTTCACGTTTCAGTCGTTAAAACGGTAGTTAAAAGAAAAAAGAAAGTAAAAACCACATAACAAGCAACAATGCACACAAAAATAAGACAAGCCCCTAGTCTATTAAGGCTTCACCTCTTGATAAAAGAAAAAAAAATTGCTCTGAAGAGGAAGCAAAAGATGTGAAGCTCTATCCCTCTCTATGTATATATATATATATATATATATATATATATCTCAACGAGCACAGACAACCACAAGCTACCGCAAAACAACAAAAAAAAAACAGCAAACTGCTAGTCATCGGTCACCGCCACGAGTTCAATCGAGCCACGGGTGTTGGCTGCGAACACCAGCCCGCCCGTGCTGTTTGGCAACACGTGCGCGTAGCCCGAATCGGAGTAACGCATGTCCAGCGGCTCCAGCGTCTCGGTAGACACCGAGATGAGGCCGCGCGAGGTGGCCGCCACGGCCTGCTTGCCGCTGACCAAAGCGACGTCGACGATCGGGTAGGAGAGCTCGTGACGTACTTGCGGCGCCTCCATCGAGCGCAGGTCCCATATCAGCATGGACCCGTCGAGGTCGGTCGATAGAACTTTGTACCCCGTCGCACACACAGCACTGATCGTGGTGTCGTGGGTTGGGGCTGCGGTGCAGAGAGCCGTGTTCACCACCGGGCTGTCTTCGCGCGAGCGGGGATCCCACAGCTTCACACTCGCGTCACAGCCGCCGGACAGCAGCACATAGCTGCTCTCGTCCAGCACGTTCAGCACGGTGATGTAATCGTCGTGCGCGTTGGGGATTTGCCGCATCCCAGCGCCACTCATCACATCTACAAAGCTGAGGCGGTGCGGGGACGATGTCACGACCGCCGAGGCAGCAGATGCTGCCGCGGCAGGCGTGACCATGCTCTCCCCCACCGCCACAATCGAGTTACGGAAGGCAGTGATGGCGGTTAGGGCCACGCCAGCCGGCCGCATAATCACCTCCCCTTTATTCCACCGAATCGAATTCTCGTTGCAGGTGATGACGATGATGGCGCCGACGCCGGCCCCGCTGGAGGCGTTATGCTGCGTTGCCGACAAGATCGCGTTGCCCTCTGCCATGTTGGCGTTGCCTTTACGAGGGTTATTGGTGCGACTGGCGCTGTCGGCCTCATTCGCACCTGACGCTTGTCCGCCCGTACTCGACTTGCAGTACTCCCGGTACGGCCTGCGTAGCTTGTACGGCATGCTGGCGATCGCCAGGTACTGCCCGTCAATCCGCTGGCCGGCCATCGCCACGGGCACACAGTTCAGCGGCAGCGGCACCACGCCACGCGGCCGGATCACCGGGTGCGGCAAACAAAGAAAGCTGCCGTGTGATTTGCCGCGTACGACCTGTGGTCCGCCCCACAGCACAACCGAGCCGTTCATGTGCCCTGTAATCAGCTCATCTCGCACACCAAAGTACGACATGCAGGTCACAGGGCACGAAGACAGGTAGCCGCTCGTCTCCAACTCAATGCCGCCAAACAGTGACGGCTCCTTACACTGCCACAGACGCGTGATAACGGCGATGTCCACCTCGTATTCGCGCTTGCTCACGTACAGCTGCCGAAGCCGCTGCGCGATGCGCGGGATGCCCGTGAGTGCCTTGCGGAAGTTGAACTTCAAGCTCACCTCGATGAGGCCATGAATAAGGAACCGCAGCCCCAACCACACGAGATCGTCGCGTTGGAGGAGGAGGTCGACCGTCGCGGCGAGCTTCAGCGAACTCACCAAGCTCACGTTGACCAGCTTGACGAACTTCTGCACCTTCTCTTCCACGCTCCTCGGGTGGCGGTACCCTTTCGCGATCCCGGCGAGCAAGTACTGTACCACGCTGTACCGCAGCGTCAGAGCCTCCCGCTGTGGCAGCAATACGAAAACCCTGTACTCGGGCTCGGCCACGATGGCAAGCGTCAACTCGCGGAACTCCCTACGCCTCCTATCCTCCCTAGGCCCAGCATTCCTAATTCGCTTAACAATCAGCTCAGCTGCCTGGCGCAAGTTTCTGCCGTCAAACACATCGAGGCGATATCTCGCGCACTCATCATCCTCTTCCCAGTTCATGTCGGAATCGTCTTCGCTACCGCTGATGTTGCCGAGAATGAAGCCCAGTATATCCAGCGAATCATCGTCCTCCTCGTCCTCCTTATCCGGTTTACCCAAGTCCATAGCGTCATCCTCGTTGCGAACCGCGTCGTCGCGTGTGCGACTCGGTATGGTGATTTGCAGCTCCACATGGCTAAACGGAGTCGCCTCTGGTTGAGCTGCCGACGCAGCATCATCAGCAGTGGCGGATGCCGCGTAGGGACCATCACCCCTTCCCTGGGCCGCTGCTTTGCCAAACAGGCCGTTGTCGCCGTCTCTGCCCTGCGCTGTCAGCATCGTGGCAGCTGACGTTGTGAAGGCTTTGAAGGACGGACTCACGAGATTGGTGGCGCAGGTCGACGACGCGATGTCTGCTGCGGTGGGGGAGGTCGTGCCTACTGCGCTATTGCCACCACCGCTGACCGCAGCTGCGGCTGCCGCGACGCTCATCGGCGTGGTGTGCCCCGAGGGTGGTGCGGGCGGGGAGGTCATGGTCATGCTGCGCGAGTTCATATCATTGGCTGGCCCCAGTACGGAGCCGGAGGTGGCCACCGACGGCGGCGGCGGCGGCGGCGGAGGCGGCGGGGGCAGCAGTGTGCTGGCCGTGTTAGCAACTGCGCTGCGAGACGGCGCAGGAGGCCGGGGAAGGGCATTCATAGCCTCAGCGATGAACGCGGCGGTGGACCGCGGCGCAGGCACGACGAGGCCTCCCGCACCACCGCTGTTGCTAGAGGCTCCACCACCCACACTGGCAACTGCACCGTTCACGCTACCACCACTGGCCCCTAGACCAAGGCCAGTGCTGGGGGGAGCATGGAAGGAAGAAGGAAACGGCGTTGCTGCAGGATTCCCGCGGTTGTAGTTGGGCGTGTTGTGCTGCGGCGGTGGGCCGGGGTAGGGCAGCACGCCGGAGTTACTGCCCGCTGGCATTAAGCTGCCAGGCGAGCCTGCACCAAGCTGTGCCTGTGCGCCATCCATCTGTCTGCCACCGGTGTTGTTGTTGTTGTTGCCGCCGCCGCCGTTTGGATGACCTAACGTACTAGCCACGGGACCACCCTGCGCGTGGGCCCCTGGAGCGGTTGAGAAAGCAAAGTAGTTGCTGCTCATTTGCCTTTTACAAACGAAAAGAAAGAAAAGGAGGTCAATTGATGAGCTTCTTTTTTTTTTTTTCTCTAAAGTTTGTGTCCGGTGGGTTTACACGCAAACAAGAGCGTGTCGACACAACAAAGAAAGCGAAAAAAAAAAAAAGAAAAGAGAAACGCGGAGGCTATCACGGGCTTGCGAGGACTGCAAAGACGCTACATTGTTACATTGTTATAAAGCACACGAACACTTACGCATTTGAAAAAAAAAAAAAGAAGGCACAGCTGCATTGAGCGCTTTTCGTTCTCTCTTTCTCTCCCTCTTTCCTTTCTTTTTTTTTTTTTTGTGTGTGTGTGTGTTTGTTTTGCAACGGCGTGCAAAAATGACTGCTGTATGAGACGGCCCGTTTCACTCCGGAAGGTTATGAAACAATACAGCAACGCACAGGAACAAAAGAAGGAAAAAAAGAGAGTAACGCTGATCAGCCCTGACACAAAACACATCTGTCCCTTCATTACAATCGCGTTTCACTGATGTTGTTGTTGTTGTTGTTTTTCGTTATCTTGTCTTACTCGGCCGTGTGCCGATTCTCAGCCAAGCTTAAGTCCTTAGACCTTACGATTACAAGAAGAACACGTAGTTACAAACACGGAGAAATAAAACAGCCACGACCACATCACTCTTACACAATATACAAAAAAGGATACAGAAACGCCCAAGAACAAATCAAATTTGAAAGCTCACTTAGCACGATGTGCAGCTTGGGAAAAAAAAGAGACTTGGCTCGCTCAGCCGCATTATGACTTAGCTGGCACATTACTCTTCGCGGCGAGCGCGGCGTTGACGGGTGTTCCCCGTCAGAGCAGCGTTGCTGGCGCCCCCGCTCGCCTCCGCTTCAGCGGCGCGCTCCTTCGCGATTCGGTTTGCGCTGCGGTTTAACAGGAAGAGCACCACAAACACGAAGGTCAGCATAAAAGCCAGCATGTAGTAGTAAACGTCCATCTCCTTTTGATCTTGGTATGCGTGTCTCTTACAGCTACTTGAGTTCTGGGAAAGAAAAAAAAAGGCCACCTTGTCAGCTAAGGTGCAACGAATGTGCTTAGGTGAAGCTTAGTAAAAGAAGACCTGCAAACGGGCGTAACGGACAGACAACAGCTTTCGCAGATTTTCTCCCCTTTTTGAAGAAGATCCTGTAAAAGCACGTATTTTAGGTCAAAACAAAAACAACCATTCTCGAGTATTGAGACAAAAAATAGAGAAAGAAACAAAGAAGAAATATGTGGCTAAGAAGTTGAGCGAGGCTACAGAGCACGAGTGCCTCATGAAGAAAGAGGTGCAATGCAAGACAAGCAACTCTCTGGTATACTGTTAGAACACGTCAGCTTCTTTGTGGAAATTAAAAAAAAAAAAAGCAGCAAGTAAGCGTGAAAATCAGTACATACCCGCATTCAATGCAAGCAATCTGCTTTCTTTTCCCTCTTTTTTTTTTTTTTTGCGTAGACTCCGTCAGTTTTTCTTACCCCCCCCCCCCTTCCCCTCTCCCCCCAGAGACTAGGCATTTATCACCTCATTTTATTCAAAAAAAAAAAAAAAGAACATAGCGAAACGAGGAAGACAATGAGTACCAGAAAACACCACACACACAAACACACATCTTCTCTAATAAAGCCCCAACAAACAGAAATCAGCCATCCCCCTTTTCTTTTCTTAAGTTGATTATATATATATATATATATATATGGAGAGAGAGAGACAAAGAGAGCAAACAATAGCAATTGATTAAAGTGGTACACGGACGTGAAAGCAAACACGTATACGTTTCACTGTGTGGAAGTGGGGGGAGAAATCTGAGAAAAGAAAGCACACAACATTGCAATACTAGTATCTGTATGACTGCGTGCGTGTGTAAGTACTTGTCATTGTGACACATCTTCCAGCCAGTTGTTCAACACCGCCACCTCCACCATGGCTCGCACGCAACGCTCGGACCAGTGGTTGAAGGTGGTCGCCCACACGGGCATGCGCCGCATCTCTGCCTGCACCGACGCCACACTCGTGTTGCTGAACTTCGCCAACGCGGACAACGCCGCCGCCGCCGCCTGCGTCAACTCCGCCTCAGTCGGGACGAATACCCGCAATAACGAGGGACCCAGCTGCTTGAGCGGCTTCAAACTCTTCTTCCTATCTCGCTTTTCCCCCGCAGCGGTGTTTATCGTCGTCATCGTCGCCGTCGTCGCGGTTCTGCAGCGACTCACTCCATTCTCTGCTCCTAGATGCATAGCAGATCCGAGCTCCGCCTTTCTCGAGATAGGGGCGCCATTCGTGTTGTCTGACAGCGACGCATCGGTGCGTATCGGACACGATGCACGAGGTGCTGCACTAGTGAAGTCGTCACACGGTACAGTCACTTGTCGTGGCGCGTTGTGGTCTCCGCGATCGCGCCGCTGCTGTTGCTGGGGCTGCTGCGCCGTGGCCATGAAAGACGCTGTTGGAGTCGCTGCATCCGCGTTGCCTGCAGAAGGCATCGCCGCCTCCCGCAGCGCGTTCGCCGCCTGCGCCGCCACGTTCTGCGAGGTCAGCGTGGAGGTGGCGAGCAAGATCGGGAGGCTTTGGGGCAGGGAAGCAGAGCAGGCTGCATCAGTCGAAGTGGGCGGCGATGGCGATGACGAGGCAGGCGTGACAGGCGTAGCCGACGGCGCACGGGAGGAGGCTGGCGAGGACGAGGAAGAAGAAGCAGCGGAACTGCCACACAAGGCGAACTTCTTCTTGAAGGAAACAGGTGAGGAGGCTTGCTGAGACCCTTCGCGACGGCGCCCTCCGGTCGCCTCCGTACGCGAAGACGAGGACGAGGAAGGGGCAGATGATGAGGGAGCTCGACGGACCTGACTTGTTCGTAGCGCGTGTCTTTGACCAGCACCCGGCCTACGTCGTCCATCATCGCTGCTGTGAGATGTGCTGCTGCTGCTACTGCTGCTACTCTGGCTAGAGCTCATAGACGTATCCGGTCCATCGGTGTCGTCTTCGCCGCGTCCCACAAGACGGTAAACGCGTTCGTGAGGGTGGTGATGGTGCGAAGCGTGCTGTAGGCTGGACGAATCTGCCGGCGGCGATGGCAGGCCATCGACACGAGCGCAATGGGGGTTAGGGCTGGCCACGACGTGCAGCGCGGACCCGCCGCTACCGCCGCTGGATACCGCGCCCGGTCGCAACATGGGGGAGGTGGGGAGGGAGCTGGTGAGGTTCATCTGCAGCCGCCCGGCCGCGCCAACGCTGACCGTATGCTTGAGCGAACAGGAGACGGCGTAACTTGTGGACATTGAGGAGGCGTGCGTGACGGGGCTGTTCACGACGAAGCCTCCTCCACCACTGCCAGACCCGCCGCCCACCGCTGCGGAGCCCGACGTCGGAGGTGGCCGTGGCAGGGAGGACGCACCCGACGACGGGACGGAGGGGGAGGCATGGTAGGGCTGCGATGGCAGTGGCTGTTGCGCGTGCGTGTCACCCAGGAGGCCTGTCTTGAGGGCCGAGGAGACGGAAGAAGACGACGCAGAAATGGTCACCGCCGCCGGCAACCATGCGGTCTGCTCAGACGGAGACAGGGCCGCAGACGCCCCTGCCTTCTTCGCTGTCTTCGCGCCCGTTGCGGCCGCAAGACAAGGTGGTAGAGGTGTGCTTTTGAGTGGTGGGTGCCCTGTCGGGAATGGCGCTTGGGTGCTGGACGGGTTGCTGACGGACAGGGTGGCGGCCGCGCCGTCGCTGGTCGCCTGCTCCTCCGTCAGCGGAGGCCTCCCTCTCTGCTCCTGCTCCGGCTCCTGCTGCGCGCATTTCGCCTTGTACTGCGCCGCCGCCGCCACGCTACATCGATGTGCCTGCCGCTCAAGCCGGCACTGTTGTCGTTCCATCCACGCGACATGCAGAAGATACTCAGCCAGGACAGCGCGCGCCGGGTGGTGGATGCTGCGCAGCACGCGTTGCAGCGTCGGCGTCGCCGTGTAGAGCGTCTCCGCCGTCCAGGGCCGGTAGATTTTGATGAGGTGGCACCGCTCCAGGTGCAGCAGCGCCTCCACGACGATGCCCGTCGTCGCCACCCACGTCGCGGGGAGCTCCACGGCGATGTGCGGCGGCGATGCGGCGGCGACAGTTTCTTGTGCTCCGCCGGCTGCGGTGTCACCGCTCTTTGAGGCCGCAGCACCGTTGAGGAAGACAGGGTCGGGCGTAGAGGGCGTCAAGCGCACGTTCACAAAACTCGGCGGCGGTGCCTGTCCGTCGCTGATCGCAGCCGCGGCGGCGGCTGCCGCGGCCGAGGTTGGGATAGAGTAGCGAACGCCGGGCAGCAGCGTGAGCGACAGCCTGGCGTCGATGGGAACGGCGACGACGCGCGTGTGAGCCGGGGTGGGGATGCTGGATGGCGTGGTGGAGCCGCGCAGAAGTGACGACTCCGCCTCGGCGCTTCCCTCCTTTGACGCGTTGGCTGCATCGCCGCGGCTGCCAGGCAGTGCAACGGATCGTTTCGTCGGAGCGCCGGGTCGGCTGCTCACGCTGCTCCCACGGCTGGTGGTGCCGCCCGTCTTGTCTCGGCTGCCGACGGAGGCGCCCTGCGCGGCTGCGCGCAGTACAGCTGGGTTGGACGCTGTGCTGCCTCCCTGCGTCCCACCTGCATTGCTGTGGATGCGGCTGTGGCTCGTTGCCTCGGCGGCAGCCATGGCGTTGCTGCGCTGCAGCGCGTCCGCGTATACCTCAGCCAGCGTCGTCGTGGTGCCCATCGCCACGTCGAAGACCAAGTCCGCCACCGTGCGCACGCCGTCCACGAGGCGAAAAACATGATGCACTGCCATGTCCATCCACTCCAGCATCGCCGGGTCGTAGGCGACGATCGGCACTGGCACGTGGTCGAAATGGAGAAAGCGGGCCGCCTCCAGAGGAGCCATCCGGCGCACGTGGAAGCTAAGGCGGTCGGAGAGGTGCACGACGCTGACATCGCCGCGCTGCTGTTGCTGTGTGGAAGAAGACAAGAAAGAAGGCGCCGCCACGCGTGACACGAAGGAGTTGACTGGTGACGACAAGGCCCGGCTATTCAGCGTCTCGCACGGGCCCTCGGCCTGGGCCACCACCTCGCCACCGTCGTATGCTAGCTTTGCCGCCGAAGAGGCAGCCGGCCTCGTCGCGAAGCTCGAACGCCTCATCGAAGCACCGCCTCCGCCGGCAGGGGCGGACTTGGGAGACCGGGCTCCGTTCAAGGATCCGCCCCAGCTTTTCCCTGGCACCGCCGCCGTGGCGCTGGTCGAACTTGTGCACACCGAGGCGTCGCCGTCGTCCGCGCAGTCGCCATCGCCGCCGTACCGCAGGCAGCGGTAGAGCTCCTCCACCAGCTCCGACAGCGGCGTCCATTGCGGCGCGGTGGTTGGTGTGATGAAGGCGTTCAGCGTGTTCACGTTGTGCGACACGTGGGTGCCTGGGAAGCCGCCTGTGCCAATGCCGCTGCGGTACTGCGAGCCGAGGCTGCCGTGCTGCGTGGACGGCGGCCCGCTCACCAGCGACGCTGTCGACGACGGGTGCGGTGGCGGGTGCTTCGGGAGTGCAAGGCTCGCGGTGGAGGGGAACGGCCCCATCACCCCTCCAGAGCCGCTTGAGGCCATCATCATCGAGCTCAGCGGCGACGGTGCCGTGCCTGTAGTGCAGAGGGAGTCGTCGAGGGCTGGGGACTGCGCGGAGGAGGAGAAGGCCTGGAAGGCGCCAGCGCCTTGGCTGACCGTGCGGCTGCGCATCGGCAGCGACGACGGCGGCGTAATGGTCAGCGCGTCCGCCTCGGTGAGGGCGGGCGAAACGGCGCTCGCCGATGACGTGTCGATGGTGCCGCCGCTGCCATGTGAGGCCTGCCCAGCAGCGTTGGCTGGACTGGTGTTGGGCTGATGGTGGTGGTCGTGGGAGTGACCGTCTTCTTGGAGACCGACTCTAGCATTGGCACTTCTCTCCGCTGCAGCGGGTGGTGAAAAAGGCGTGCCGAACTGCGACGAAGGTGTGGTGCCGGTGGTGGCCCTGCTTGTCTCCGCGTACGAGAGTGATGTGGAGGTGGCCACACTGCCAGCCATTACGGACGCGGTCGCCGTTGCAACGGCAGTGACGCCGGGAGACTGTTCCGTCTTTGCGTCGGCCGAGCCGCGATCTTGACTTGAAGCATGAAGCACTCCCAAGCTATTAGCCGCCTCCTTTGCCGCTAGGTCTGCGGTTGGCGTTGTCGAAGTTGATGATGTCGTGGGTGCGTGCGTTGCGGCGCCAGATTCGGGTGGCTGCCCTGCGCCTTCTGCCGCTGCCTCAGCTCCCGCGGCCCCCGAGCCCGGCGTGTTCGGCGGCAGTGGTGACATGTAGGACGTCGGTGTGACGTGCTCCGCCGACTCTGGTGCCGCGCTGTCAGCCTTCGCGTTGCCCGGCGTGCCGGTGCTCATGTCTTTGGTTCTCGGCGCGGCAGCTGCAGCGGGTACGCTGCACTCTACCAGAGCCAGATGGTACGTGTCGGGTCGCGTCGATGACTCACTCACCACGCGGCGTCGCCCTAAGCAAAGCGTCTTCGACGCAACACTGCCGTTGCCGCTGCCGCTGCTAGTCGTTGCAGCCGTGACAGCTCTTTTTGCAGTCGTTGGGGTTGTACTTCGCCGCCCGGCAACGTCCTCCTCTGTTGATTCCGCCTCCTCGTGTTCCGTTGGCGCGGTCGCCGTCGCCGCAGACGCAGCGGTCGGAGCTTTAGAGCCGGCGACCGTCATCACCACGGATGGCGCGGTCGATGCCGAGGTGGGCAAGAGAAGGGAAGCGTCGGTGGGCTGTCGCGACGCTGGCGGGCGTCGTGGAGTCGCAACGGCCAGCAACCCTCGACTCATGTACGCGTACTTCACCTCCGCTTCGCGTAACTCCTCCGCGATGTTGGTGAGGACGACGCTGTACGGGCGAACAAGTTGGTGCAGCAGCCCTGCCCCGATCGTCATGCGCTTCTTATCCACGCAGAAGACGAGGCAGAGGGAATAGCGGAGGGTCTTGCGCTGGTAGTGTTCACCAGGTATGTCCTCGGCGTAGTAGAGGAAGAGCAGGCCAGACTCGGCCGGGTACAGCCACAGCACCCGTCGGCAGAACTCAGAGCGGGGGACGAAAACGTCGTTATAGCCGTTGATGCGACCCTCCTCTGTGGCCGTACTGGTCGGTGGGCCAACACCACAGCCACCGTTGCCAGCCATGTTTCCCGCAGCGTAAGGAACACGAGAAGAGCTTCCGGCTGCACCGCCACCGAGATCACCTGCGACGACGCCGTGGTGGTGGTCAGTGTAGTGACTTGCGCGCGAGGACGGCAGCGGTTCCGGCGCCATGCCGGGATTTGCAGACGACGCCGCGATGGGCGGTGTCTGCACCGGCGTCGCCAACGGCGTAGAGTCGGCATCGGAGTGGAAGACGCTTGTCACGTTTGTTTGCACGCTGCTGCCCGCCACCGCAGTCCCGTGCATCTGCGGCGATGACGAAGCGGAGGTGACGCGCAGAGGCAGCGGTGCGGCTCCGTGGCCACTTTCGTCGTCGTCCGCAGCTCCGGAAGGGCGGGCCGTCAACGGCCCAGCGGTCTGACTCTCCCGCCTACCTCGCGCTGCGGCTGCCGCGGTGGCTCCGCTGGTCGGTCCAGAGGCGCCGCACCCGCCGCCCGCATTGCTGGTCATGCTAGTGTTTGCGACGCCGACGAAGGATCCGGCCATCGGCGACTCACTCGGCAGCGTCTGCTGCGACTCGCTCAAGTTTGTCTGCGGCGAGATGGCAAAGAGGGTGTTGTTGTCCTCCGAGACGCTCGTGTTGCGTGGCGCGCTGGTCCCCATCGCAGAACCGCGAGAGTCGTCTGGCGTGGCGGTCGAGGTGGTGTCGCCGAGGCTCAGCAGACGATGCTGCGCCAGCAAGGATGAAGAAATGGGCCGCGTCGTTGAGACTGTGGTCGGTGTTCCCGCGGCAGAGTAACCAGCGTTGATTGGCCCGGAAGGCGGAGGCGTCGCGTTGGCGAGTTGTGAGGGCGACGAGGAGGAGGAGGACACAACGGGAGCAGCAACTGAAGCAGTGGCGGTACTGTGGCCAAGAAAGCCGGAGGTGTGAGGAAATGATGAGTTGCCGCCCTGTGGCAGCGAGGCAGCTGCGGAGTCGCTCGTCTTACCGCCGCCACTGGTGGTGGTGGTGCCGGCGGCGGCGGCTGGACCTGCAGTGGCAGCTTTTCGTGAGATGCTGCTGGCCAGCGTGCGGCAGAGGCTGTCTTCCGCAAAAGCGTCCGTCCTTTGGAGTGGTAAGGCCGGGGTAGGTAGTGTAGCGCTTGCAGGCGCCTGCAGAAAAGACCGAATGATCTCTGGTGGGTTAGCAGGCGCGCAGCTGTGGATGTACGGTCCTTTCACAACGTCCAGCGCGAAGAGCAGCACACACTCAAGCCGGAAGAGCGTTTCATTTGGGCTTTGCATCGCTTTTGCGAAGGCAGTCCACCGCTATTTAATTGAACGTAAAAAAAAAAAAGAACCTGAATATCTGCAGTCATGGACTTTAGAGGAGAAAAAAAAAAGAGCAGCTGAAAAAGAGGAAGAGAGAGAAAGAAGAGTAAGAAAGCGAGTTTTTGATCGAAAGAAAGGGGGAAAAAAAAAACTGAGATTCCTCTGCAAGTGAAAAGAGGGAATTACAAAAAAAAAAAAGAGCTTCTGTGTATTTGAGTTCTTTTCGCTAAAGCGAAGTAAGTGTGACGCTAAAAGAAGTAAAACAACGAGTTTTCTTTTCTTTTTTTTTTTTTGCTGTTGTTCTTTAAGTATAGGAAACCATGGAGGCAGTGCACCTTTTCCGAAAGAAGTAAAACAATAGCATCCTTTACACTGTCTTATGTAGCCGTTGTTGTTGTTTTTTTGGTTGTTTAAGCTTGTTTACATTTGGAGGAGAAAACTAGTAGATGAACAGGTGAGAGAAAAAAAAAAAGAGAAACTCTTAGAATGCAAACTGAAAGAAAAAAAAAAAGCAGAGTTTCTTTTTTCCCCCAAGAATACTCCATTGGCTATAAGGAAGGAGAAAAGGTTCAAAATGTAAAGAAAAAAAAAAAGAAAAACCGTGTTTCATTGACGTTTTTTAAACGCCCAAAAGCGCTTTCGCAACGGTGAGCGAGGGGAGGGGGGAGAAGAGAGGGAGGGAGGAAGAGAGAGACACATGTATAAGGTGCTCCCGTGCTGTCAAAAAAAAAAAAAAAAGAGAGAGAGAGAAAGAAGTGACACTGTATGTGGTCAATGCAAACGCACACCCCTTTTGACGTGCTGAGGTGGTGTCTCGCGATGAAGCTCTAGAGTAAAACACAAAAGCAATAGTGATTACAATTACGCTCAATATCTGGTACATTCTATTGAACCTCCAAAAAAAAAAAAAACAGACAAAACAAAAAGAAAAGTGAATACGAAAAGGGAAAAAAGAGAGGACGCGCAATCACGAAGCGATACTGTAGAGGTTCAACTAGCGACATGAGAGAAGAGCTTACCAATCGCTATTCCAGTTGCGAGTAACGACGATGGCTACGCTTTCGCGACGTCTTCTTGATCAACTCCTCCTCTTCCATTTCGCTTTGGGGCGATCGCGCAACGGGCGAATGATCTCGCGGACTCGTCTCGCCAAAGGACACGTCGGTGAGCTGCTGCTGCACGTCGCGCAGTCGGGTGTTGCCGTCCCGCACGTGCTCCAACAACTCCGTGTTCAGCCGCTGCGCCTCACTCCTTTGTTTCTGCAGGCGTAACTTCTCCTTGCGCACCTTGTCCAGCCAGTCGGTTGTGTTGTCCTCGAGACCTTTCTCCAGCAGCAGGTACAGCTCTGGCTCCGTCTCGCGCAGCCCCATCAGCTGGCGCTCTAAGGCGTTGTACTGCAACCGCAACTGATCCAACTCCGCCTGCACCTCGAGATGGCGGGTCGACAGCAGCTCCTCCTGCCGCCGATGCTCCTCACAGGACTCACGCGCGGCAATGAGTTCGTCTTCCTGCGACTGCCGTGACGCCTCAGCCCGCTGCGCAGACTGTCGGCACAGGTCCGCCGCCGCCGTCTCCTCCTCCAGTGCGTGGCGCAACGTTCGCATCATGGTCTGCTGCTGTTTGATGCGGGATTCGTAGTCGCGGGTGACGGTGCTGATCTCGTGCAGTAGCTGCTCGTTGGACTCTGCGTGCCGCGACTCTGCCAGTTGCAGATCTTGGTCATGCCGTGCCAACCGCGAGACGGCGTCCTGCCTCTCCGACTTGAGCTGCTCCAGCTGCGCACGCAGGCCACCGAGTTCCGTGCGGTAGGTCTCGCACTGCTGCTCCAGCGCCGCCTTGGCGTCCAGTGCGTCCTGCGCCGCACGGGCCCGGCTCGCGAGGGCCGCTCGATCTAGCTGGAAGGCGGCGGACGTATCCGGCTGCTGCTGCTGCTTAGCGTCCTTCTCGTTGCGCCCGCCAGAACGTGTGTTACCCGCCGTATTTGATGTACCGTTGTGCGGAGCGCCTGCGGAACCGGGCAGAAGCAGATCCTGCACCTCGGCGGCTATCCGTTCCGCCTCCGCGCAGCGGAATCGCCAGCTGCTCTGCTGCTCCTGCAAGAAGGCCACCTTGGCGATGAGGGAGTCGCGGCCGCCTTCCAGCTCCGCGTTCACACTCTCCAGCTCGGCAACTTTGCGCCCCAGTCGGAGGCGGTCCTTCTCCGCCACCTGCAACGCCGCCGTGTCCGCCTGGTGCCGCGACACCTCCTCCTCGTACTCCGTCTCCGCTGCTCGCACCTTCTGCTTGAAGAAAGCGAGCTCCTCGCGCAGCGCTCTCTGTGCATCCTCGGCCTCGCCGAGTCGTTCCGCAAGGGCGGCGATGGCCAGCTGTCGGAAGCGGCCGTGCTGCGAGGCGAGCCGGACGGCATCATACAAACACTCCACTTCTACTGCCGCTCGCCCTTGTGCCTCCTCGCTCTGGCACACGAACAGCAGCTGCGTGAGGAGCAGCCGCGCCGCCTTCTCCTCCGCTGTCGACGCCGCGCTGCGCTCGCTTGCCTTAGCCTTGGTTTGCTCAGCGCCGTCATCGCCGCGGTGGGACGACGCGGTGTCCGCTCCCGTTGATGCACCGCCTTCCTCCATCCCCTCGCGTTCATCATCGCTTTCGCCGTGGTGTGGCCGCTGCACGCTGCCGCCAAAGGCGCTGGAGAGGGGGACGAAACGCTCCGCGCTGGCGTCCGAGGTGCGCCGCGTGCGGCGGCGGTCTGGCAGTTGCTGCTGCAAGCGTTGCAGCTGCGCCAGGAAGCGCTGGGTGAGCTCGTTGGTGTAGCGGTGGTAGCGCATTCGCAGATAGTACCGCTCCGCACTCTCCGTCTCCTCCAACAGCAGCTGCTCCAGCTCGCAGGTGTCGGTGGCCTGCTCCGCTAGGGTGCGCTTCAGCGACGACCGCTCCTGCTCGATATACGCCACACGCAGCAGCAACTCCACGTTGCGCTCCTTCTCGCCGAGGTAGTCGGATCGCATCTGGTCCAACTGCGCCGTGGCCACTGCACTCGCCGTATTCACTGCCTCCGGCGCATCTTCAACAGCACGTGAGGTGACGGGCTCGTGTGTGTTGCGGGCCTTGATGGCGGTCAACTCGCACTGCGTCGTCTCCAGCAGGCTCGTCGTGCTCTGCATCCGTTCGTGCAGCAGGTTCAGCTGCCGCGTGCATTCCTCGTAGCGCACCTTGTACTCGTCCAACGTGGCGGTGAGCTTCTTGTTGCCGTCTGCCACCTCCTGCCGCGCACGCTGCGCCGCCGCGCTCTCCTGCGAGCTTTTTGCCAGCTTCGACTTCAACTGATTTACTTCTTCTTGCAACCTCTGTTGGATGCGTTGGGCCTCGCTAGCGCTGACCATCACCTGCCCACCTTCCACGCCGGCAGCAGCCGCAGTACCCGAACTGGGAGCACCAGCAGATGCGTTTGTGTTAGGAACAGCCCTCCCACTCAGCCTGTTCACACCTCCCGCGGCGCTGCTGGACGTCGTCGCGGCGACCACTGGCGACGTCGTCGACAACACGAGTGCGCGGTAGCGGTTTGTGCTCTCCCGCGCCTCCACCTCCTTCTTCGACAGCGCCTCGTGCAGGCGAATCACCTCCGCACGCTGCTGGGCCAGCTCCTCGCGCAGCGTCGCCGTGCTCGAGAGCAGACGCTCCTGCAGCGACTGCACCTCCTCTCGAAGCTGCGCGTTCTCACGCTCCAGCTCCTTCACGCGCTTACGCAGTGCCTGCAGCACCGTCGTGTCGGCTGCCGCTACCACCCTCGCCTTCAACGTATCATTTTCACTCAGCAGCTCCTCCTTTTCCCGCTTCAGAGCCTCAATCTTCTCCAAATGCACCTCGGCCGCCTTGCCGCTTTCGAGCTGCAGCGTGAGACGCACAATTTGTTGACGCAGCTCGGCGATGAGTTGCTCGAAGTGGCGGTCCTCGTTCACGGTAGCGACGTTCACCACCTTCTTCGCCACACCGGCAAAGCGAAGTGTGTTGAGTGTTTGCTGGTAGCAGTACGCGCTGGGGGCGACAGTGGCTAGCATGATGGTCTTGCTGTTGCCGCCCAGGCTGTCCGACAGCAGCCACGTCAGCACGCTATCGCGGTAGGCAGGGATGACGTGCTTGCCGGACTGCTTCTCCGAGAGCTGCTGGATGACGCGACCAAGGGTGGAGAGGGAAAGGTTGATATTCTTCGCCTCCTCGAAGCGCTCACCCGACACGCCAGACTGCGAGACCCGCTCACTGCCCGCCAGGTCGACCATCGTCGCCTTGCACATGCACGTCCGTGTCACCACCGCACCAGTGCCCTCGTCCGTGTCGAGCACCACCTTCGTCACATGCAGCTGCAATATGGCGTGGCTGCGGCTGCTGTGCTCATTCATGTTGGTGCCAGCTGTCGCGCGGTCTCGCAGGCCGTTCAGCAGGTGCTTCAGCACGCTCTCCTCGTCCCGCACCTTCACGTGCGTCAGCCCCTCCACGTACGGGCCTTGCGAGGGATGCTGGCGAATACGCAGCGACCCGCCGGTGCTTGAGAAGGCGCTGAAGTAGTTCGCGTTGCTTGCCACGGATGTACTGGTGACGGCTAGCAGATCTCGCACCTTTTCACAGTAAATCTCAAAAAAGCTCACTTCTGTCGTAAAGCTAACGCTCTCGTCTTCTTCGCGCTCCTCGCGCATGCGACGGAAAAGGTCAGTGAAGAGACGTGGCATGATGCCCCGCTCTGCACCTTCGGTTATAGGCGACCCACTGCTGACGGTGCTGATGGTGGTCGCTTTCACGCTCGCGGCGGCAGCGGCGCCCTTCGCGCTCGCTACAGCTGCCGAGATGGCCTCCGTCGGGCCGATCATGCTGTAGCTCTTTCCACTGCCCGTCTGGCCATAGGCGAAGAGGCACGCATTGAAGCCTGACATGACGGCGTCGTGCATACGAGGCCCGATGAAGTCGTAGACGCGCTGCTGGTCGTCGTACGTGGGCGGGGTAGCGAAACAGGGCAGGTACTGTGCAACGGCGGCGTGCTGGGAAAAGAGAGCGCGTTGCGCTGGCGTGGGCAGCACCAGACCCGGCACCCGAACTTGGCTCAGCTTGTCGCCCTCGCCGCTGTTCAAAACGTCCAGCATCGCGGGGGGAGGGAAGGGCAACACGGAGGGGGCGACACTCCAGAAGACCTTGTCGAAGGAGTAGGAATGCCGCAGCGTGTCCACGACGTTGGGTGAGATGGAACTGGTGTTCTTCGCGCCGCCGCCTCCACCGCCCACAACAGTAGCAGTGAAGAGAAAGTTGCCACTGTCGAAGCCACCGCCGCCGTTGCCTGTGGTGGCGTCACCCGCTCCCGGCCCACCCGCGGCGGCTGCGCTGGGCATTAACGCCGGCACGTCTAGCACGGAGATGGTCGTGCTGTCTGGTACGGTGACGGTGCAGCAGGCGGTGTCCTCCCTCGCGGAGAAGGGTCGGACGCGGACGGCGACTAAGACGGAAGAAGACTCCGTGGCCATACCTGGATGTAAACCTACGAAAAAAAAAAAAAAAAAAGACTGAGTATCAGAGAAAACAAAGAGAAAGGGAAAAAAAGAAGAAACGAGGTGGTGAAGTTCCTGACCACTTTTTTCAGGAACCTTTGTATAAAGCGCTGGTTTTGCTAGTCCGCGGATGTGTGTGTGTGTGTGTGTGTGTGTACTTAGAGAGACACACAACAACTCAAGAAAGAGAAAAAAGGGGGCAGGAAGTAAGGCTTCTTAAGAAGAGAAGTCGGCCATCGGAATCCACCAGCTGCAAGCTGGTGAAGGAAAGTACCCGACGCAACAAGAGCGACGGTGATCTTAACCAAAAGACATGACAACAGATGAGCACGAAGGAGCGGGTCTCCATGTAGCAGCCGTTTTCCGAAAGAAAAAAAAAAAACATAGAGAGGAGGTGCCGGCACACCACAAAGCACAAGTTTCTACCTAATGGCTGTGACGCGATTCAATCCCCTCCCTTTAATCTGCAGGTACCTTAAAAAAAAAAAAAAGAAACAACATCATGAGCATAATTTGCCTGTTGCTATTTTGCCTCTTGCACGAAAAGCGTGAATTGTCACTTCGTTTTTCATTTTTTTTTAACGTTTTCCAGCCATCTCAAATCTGCTTTTTATTATTAACATCACTTTGCAGTACTTGTTTCTGTTTGTAAGGATGGACAAGTGAAACTCACTGCTTGACGTCATTCAACGGTTAATGGGGGAAAAAACAAAACAAAGGAATATAACAAAAGGCTTAAAAAAAAAAAAAGAACGTCAAATAAGAAAAAAAAAACCTGCTACTAGTCGCTCCTACCAATCACCTACCCGCGAACAAGAATACGCTCGCGGTCTTGCAATAGCAGCGGCGTTTCCTCGAAAGGAAAAAAAAAAAGCGCGCGCTCAATGAACCTAACGTACACGGCGAGTGAATGCGAGGAAAAGTAGAGAAAAGCACTGATACAAGTTTCAGAGCTATCACCACAAAAGAAAAGTACCTTTTCCAAGCTGACAAAGAAAACACCACTATAACATGTTTAAAACAACAACAAAAAAAAAAGGTAGCAGGAGAAAAGCCACAAATAAAAAAAGGCCTCTGTAAAGCAGCACTTATAGAGAACGAAGAAACAATTCACGTTTAGAAAGAAAAAAAGAGCATAGAAGCTCCGCTTCCATCAGATTTCCTCACCCTACTATGGCCAACTTTGTCTTAAAAAAAAAAAACGCATAGCAATAACAATAGTAGCTCACAGTTGTAAGGCGACATTGCGTGACGCGCGGCTCATCACAATCAGAACTTTCCTACTTCCCCCTCTCCGCCTTTCCTTGTCGGAGGTGCCAAAAGGGGAAAGGGGGGGGGAAGGTAAACAAATAAGTAAAATGAAGGTTGTCGGCAGTCCTATTAAACGAAGAGGTCAAGCTGAAAACCGAGCCCACGCAGCAAGATGCACTCGAAATGAACATAAACGGATATGTAACGAAGAGAAGGAGCTTGAAACTAAAACGCAGAAACCACCCTGCAACAACGAGACAACAAAGAGAGAGAGGTAGGGAAGTAGGTGACAACGAGGCAGTGCGAAAAGAGAACGCAACGCCGATGAGAACAAACCAAAGTAAAGAAAAAAAAAGGAAAAGAAAAACTAGGGCTAAGAAGTACTCCATGGATGATCTTGGCTCATCATCCACTGCTACGCCACAGGAGGCGTAGAGGAATCACCACGTGAGTCAATCAGAACGGCATCCACGTCTTTCACGAGCTGGCTTTGCACGTCACCATCCAAGTTCTTGATTCGCCGCACGTTGATCTTTAGAATGGGTAGTGCCTTCTGCTGAAAAAGAGGCGAGTTCAAGATATCAATAACAGACGGGCGTTTGCTTGGTTCCACGCTCAACATCTGGTAGACAAGCTGGAGTAGCTCTGGTGAGTAGCGGTCAGCTGGCAGAGCCTCAAAGCTATTCTGCCGTGTCACCATCTCCATCAACTCGGGCAGGTTCGTTGCCTGAAATGGCTTCCGCAGTGCGAGGAGCTCGTAGACGATCACGCCGAGGGACCAGATATCCGCCTTGTAGCTGTATGACTGGCGCTGCCACAACTCCGGCGCTAGATAATACGGTGTGCCACAGAACGTGTTGCCCACCTCTCCCGACACGCTCTCCTGGTACTGCCGCGAGAAGCCAAAATCGCCGAGCTTGATAAGTCCACTACGCGTCAGCAGCACGTTTGGCGTCTTCAAGTCGCGATGCATGATGCGGCGGTCGTGTAGGTAGCGGATAGCAAGGCAGAGTTGCGCAAAGATAACGAGTACCTCCTCCTCGCGGTAGGGAATCGGTGCGCCGTTGTTGGTGTTGGGCGGCGGCTGCGAGCGCGTGTCCACCTGCGTTTGCAGGTCACCGGCGTTCGCGTACTCGAGAATGTACAGCTCAATTTGATTTGATTCGTAGGTCTCGATGAGGGCGATGATGTTCGGGTGGTGGCAGCAGCGCATGTTCTCTACCTCCGCCTGCGCAAAGGCTTTGTTGGCGCTGGAGGTATGGGTCGTGTCGGACAGCTTGCCCACAACCGTCACGCCTGTTTCGTTGTTGATGAGCAGCCAGACAGTAGAAAAGGCGCCACGACCGATTGCCCGGCGGACTCGGTACTTGCAAGGCAGCTTCGGCCCCACCACGGTAGGAAAATTGGACACGAGCGGGTTCACGTAGTGGTGGCGCGGCTCATTGCTTCCGTTGAGGTACTGTTGCGACTGAACGGACGGCGACGCCTGCTGCTGTGTCTGCTGTGTCTGCGCGGCAGCAGTACACTCCATGCTGTCAAAAGTGCCTGCGGCTTTTATCACTTCGCTTGAATCTCTACTTTTCTTTTTGCCTTTTTGCGTACAGGCGCCTGCGTCTGTGTGTATGTGTGTGCAAGTGGTGTATAAGCAACAAGGATAGAAGTACGAGCGCAGAAGCTCACCTTCAGTCTCTTCGCATTATGCTGCTTTCAGCAAAAGTGTCTTTTTTTTCTTCTTCTCTCTTTGTTAAGCTACTCTTCACGTGTGCTCACGTCAGCAATGCGGGAATTCAAAAAAAAAAAAAAAACAGAACGCGACGTCACGTTATCGGGCCTGAATTAAAAAAAAAAAACTCTCCTTCTAGGAGACAACGCGCAACTGAAAACAGCTAGCGTTGGGTCCTGTCAGACAGAAACTCCGTTCACACACACAAAAAAAAAAAAGAGAAAATAGGTGTTCAACCGTAATTTCACGTGTTCGTGCTTCAACTTTGGAACTCTTCTTCGCGGCTTACTATGTACCACTGTAAGCAGCAAAGCTTGAGCAGTTTCTTCTCTCGATTGATTACTCCACCGCAATCATGCAACAACGGGAGAAAAAAAGAGGACAAAAACAGTATGGAGGAAAAACCTCTCCCCTTCAAAAAAAATAAAATATAAAAAGAGAGGTAAACCAGCAATGCTGTTGGTGATATGAAGAGAGTAGTCGAGTGCTTCTTTTTTTTTTTTCTTCTTAAACTGCGAACAGCAAAAAAAAAAAGAAAGTGATTTCTTGCAAAAAAAAAAAAACCGCAAACAGCCGTGGAGAAAAAAGAGAAACTCTAGAGTAGTGTATCGCAGATATAAATGTACGATGACACCATTCAAAAAGAAAGTTCGATTATAAGAGGTGAGGCCAGTTTATGTAAAGAAACAAGTGAAATGTGCTCAACCAAAGCTGCTCGTTTACGCCCACGATCGATTTCGCTTGCCCTTCTCTCACCTTTAGCGCGTTACTAGAAAGCACCAAAAAAAAAAAGGCAACACGACACACTCAATGAGTCAGTTTCCAATTTTTGTCCTCCGGAAGACCAGTCGCGAAGAACGAAGTGAAAGTGTGCGTAGAAATGAATCTGGTAGACAAAGACAGTAAAAAGAAACGAGCACTGGAAATACAAGTAGGTCTGTGAGAAGAGTGACAATGACTACGATGCAGCCAAGACACATCAAAGGAAAAAAAGATAGGATGAAAGAGAAAGGAATGGAGGGAGGGAAGGGCTTGAAATCGAAGGCTGAGCTTGACAACGGAAGAAATTAAAGAAGGAAAGCAGTATTAGAGAAACGCAAGAGAAAGCTAGAGATGGAGAAAGAGAGACTATCCTCCTTTTTTTTTAGAGCAGCGAAAAAAAAAAAAAGGAAACAGCTACACAGAAGTTTGAAACGAAAAAAAAAAAACGCAACATCTTTAGCTGATATGCTACTTATTATGAAAATGCACCCTAAGTCCTCATGCACGCGTTACTCGCTCTTGGCAGGAGAGTCAATCAATAAAGCCAATAGCAGAATACTCTTATTTTTTTTTTTTTTGCTGTTGTTGGTGTTCCTTCTTCTTTTTCCTTCTTTTAGCAGGAGAGTCTCTAAATGCTATTTTCATTTGTAGCGCTTCAGCATATATAAGTGTGTATTTTTTTTTTTTCGCTTTCAAATGCTAGAAAAAGGTGAGAAAAAAAAAAAACTAAAAAAAAAAAAGTTGCACTTAAGCTGAAGAGAAAAAAAAAAAGGAACTTCATCTTTCCTTTTCTTTCGGTTTCTTTCTTTGGTATTTTGTCGTTGAATGAACACCCGCAGACAATGCGGAGGACTAAGGAAGAAAAAAAAAAAAAAAGAAGACGTGAACAGCGTCAATTAAAAAAAAAAGGACCATGCAAAAAGGTTGCGCATTGTTTGTTTTCCTTTTTGGTTGTTATGGTTTGCGGTAATGTCCTCATTCTGAAAAGTACTGGATGAGCAGCGAGAGAAAACGAGTACTTTCTCCCGTCTCTCGCGGCTGCTGGTGAGGGGAGGGGAGGGGAATAGTGCAACTCTGCTTCGAAAAAAAAAAAAAAGACACCCATTGACCTATTCGAGTCTGCCTACTTGACAACAGGTGGAGAGTGCCGTCATCAGCTCAGCTTTGTCCACGCCGTACATAATCGTCACGCCGAGGTGCCGCAGGCCCTCCAGCGACACCACCTTACTCGCATGGGCACCGCAGTAGCGAATACGGATCTTCCGCCGGCGGGTGAGCCTCTTCTTGCCCCGCTTGTCCGTTGTTTGCACCTCTACATCGCACTCCGTAACGCTGCAGCCGGATTCCGTCAACGTCGTCTTCTCCGCTGACAGGCGCGTGGGCGACGACAGCGTCGGCAGCTGGCCACTCAAGTCGTCTGCCGCATCCCCGCCGGCATTGGCCAACGAGTCCTTCTCACTGACAGAGCTGTGCGGCGAGAACGGCAGCGACGACACCTGCACCATATCCACCACGGACATCGGCAATTCAAACACCACCTCCGCGAATTCTTCAGCCCCTTGCAGGAACGCGCTTTCAGGACCGATAGCGCGAGAGCAGTTGCGGTAGTCCAGAGTGCCCATCACTGTCGTGGAGGGGTAGGCGGTGCTACGGGGGTCGTTGCCGTTCTCGTTCACACTCTCGAGCTCCGCCACGCGTGCCGCCGTCGCCGTACGAGTCGGGTCGCCGCGTCTCGTAATGAAAAACTGTGGCGCAGATGCGTCAGCATCCCTCAGTTCCTCGCGCAGTACCGTCTGCGGCTCAATCTTCGACGTCCACAAATCGTCGACGTACATCGTCATCGCCCACGCACGCTCCCCAAAGAAGTGCATCAGCACTGACGGCGGCCAAGTCTTGCGGCTGCACAGGCACAGCGAAGCGCCGAGAAAGACAACGGATGGGGTGGGCGACCGTGCATAGTTGCACCCCACGTTTAGCGCCTCAAGTTTGCGGTCCCAGTGCGCCAGCGCGCCGCCCAACTCGTCACCGGGAGACGGCGGAACAACCCCTCCCTCGGTGGTGAGGTAGCCCATGACCTGCGCATTTTTGCAGAAGTCCACAAAGGCTCGCTGCGCTGCCCGAACAGAACTATCGATTCCGGAACCGCGAAGGTGTTTCCAGCGCAGCCGCGCAGCCCTGTCCACGGTCGCACGCACCGGGATGGACATCATCAATGTCACTTGCATCAACGTTGCGGGCTGCCCGGGCAAATCACGGCTATGGATACAGAAGATCTCCGACTGATACTTGCGCTGGAGGCCAGCGGCAATGGTGCGCTGCAAGGCCAGTAGCGCTTCCTCCTGCGTCGTGAATCGCGTTGCCTCGTTCGGGTTGACGGGAAGGGTAATGGAAAGAGGGCCATCATCATCGCTGCCCACCGAAGTGTTGTTGCCCGTGAGCAACGTATCTGTCTCCAAATTCCAGGCGTCGCTGCAGCAGCGCTGTACAGTTCTGCGCAGCAGCGCCTCCGATTGATGGATGGCATCCATCACAAAGCCAAGTCGCGGATGTCTGTTCAGTAGGTTCGACAGCGAAATAAAGAGCGTCTTTTTCATCCGCAGGCGACCGCAGCATTGGATAATGTTTCGCAGCTCGATATGACGCAGGCAACGCATGACAACATGGCAGGCAGGTAGATCGATGCCCTCCTCGGCCACTGTCGTGGCGAAGACGATCCGCGTCTCGCCAGCGCGAAAGCGTTCCAACAGTGCGGTCTGCTCGGCCCGCGTCATGGAATTGGTGGAGAAGCTCTTCTTGCCGTTCTGGCCGAGCAGCACCTCCGGCCGCAGAATTTCGTAGGCGGACGGTGCGTAATCGGCGAGCGCCTTCACGAGACGGATGGCCGTGTCGCGCGTTTCGACAAAGACAAGCACACGCAAATTCTGCTCCATCGCGTTTCCCGCGGCGTTCGCCATGGTTGTTGCGATCGCAGCAAACTCCGTGAAGAGCCGCATGAGCATCTGAACGTAGGTGCTGCTGTCGCGCAGGCCCAACGGTAGCACGCGACGGTCCACCAGCGAAACCCCCGGCGTGGCGTGCGAAGGAAACGAGGTGGGGGATGATGCGCGCGACCGCTCTGGCCCGGCCGCAGCTGAAGTGAGAGCTGTGGTATTGGCAGACAAGGGCATATGGTGATGATGGCACTTGACGCTCTTCATGAGCTCGAACACAGACTGGATCACGGGACGGAGCACGATGGCGGTGATCGGGCCGCATCCCTCGCCAATGCGCCGCAGTTCTTCCGATGAGAAGTTACTCTGGAAGGAGCAAATCATGCTCTCATACGATTCATCTTGAAGGGCAATGAGCGCAGCACTCGCCGCTCTCAAGAAACGAAGTGCAAAATGGAAATAATCGAAGCACATGTGCGTCTCCTCTTCCTTTGCAAGCGTTGAGGGAACAGAAAAAGTGGTGTTGTTGCTGCTGCTGCTGTGAGTGTCATCCTCTCGCGACAGCTTACGTGCCAGGTACTTTCGCACTTCGCCCAGCAGCGCGCTCCCCGCAGGGATGCGCAGTGCCTTCTTAAAAGCACTCGACATGACGACATCGGTTTCGAATTGCCTGCAGCACACCGCGAAGCTCGGCGACGCCAAAGAGGTGGTGCGAAGGGTGACCATCCGCTTCCGCGCCGACACGTCCTCCGGCACCAGCGCTTCCATGCGTCGGAAGACATGTGCGATGACCTGCCGCAGTGCCGTCTGCAGCACCCGCTCCTCGTAAAGCGGCAGGTACGAGAGCGCCATGATGGCAGGGTCGGGCCGGTGCAGTCGCAGATCTGCCACCTCGTCCACCACGCCCACAAGGCGGCAGCGCAATACAAGAAAAAGCTCCAGCAGCTCCACCTCGCACTTATTGAAGTGCGGCACCGGCGACGCCGAGAGCCCGACAAGCTGCGGCAGCACCATGTCCACGGGATAGCGGCTCAACAGCAGCTCCAGCACCGGACTCTCTACCGTGGTGCCGATGCCGTCACCCTCGCCAGCTATGGCGCCGCATAAATTCTCGCGCAGCTGCCGCTCCCGCTTCTCCGCATGCTGCAGGCCTGCGGAGAGGACGGTGGCGTCCGCCGAACGCGCGCCAACGTCGCGCAGACATTTCCGTCGCTCGTCACGGTCGAGGTGGCACACGGTGTCAGCCCTCTGCGGCGACTTCCCATCACGCAAGAAGAAGAAGCGCTCACAAATACTTCGATAGTGGCCGCTCTGTGCGTGGTGCGCCTCATCCAGCACGACAAGCGAGGCAGCTCTTTCCGTAATCAGTCTCGGGGCAGCGCTGAGCCATTCGAAAAAGCGCGAATCAACGATGACGGCGACGCGGTACTCTGGGGACATACAAAAGGCGTCGGCCGTGCGGAACTGCTTCGTACCCCCCGCCACACACGCCACGGGCACGTCGAGGAGATGCCCCAGCAATTTTGCCTGCTGCGCCGCAAGCACCACTGTGCGCACGACAAAGAAGACACGTGACATGGGGTGCATCGCGAGATGCAGGCAAATAAGTGCAGCCGCCACCCACGTCTTTCCACCGCCTGTCTGAAGGTGAATGAGGGAGTCCTGCAGCATACTGACGCGAAAAAGCTCCCGTTGGTAGGGATAGAGCTTCGCATAGATGTGCCGCAGCCGCCGCGCGTACACGTTACCGGCGTCTCTGGTTGTCGCGTTGCTGGGACGCACTTCGGCAAGATTTGTAGCGCGAGTTGGGACAAGGCTGTCACTGTCGCCGAAGTCCCAGCTCTCTGAACTCCCACACGACATCTTCGCTTTTCCTGTGCTTGAAAAGAAAACTATGATATGTTATCCTGGTTGTCTGACTTCTTGTATCGTCCGCGCCCTCTTCGTATAAACTAAAAATAAAAAAAAAAATTGACTTTAAGCCTGTTAGGAAAGCAGGACGCGTGAGCTAAGATGTAGGTGCGACAGCCAACAAGTTGATTTAGCACAACAATGGAAAAGGGAGGTGCTCGTTGCGACTTGAGCAAAGCAGTTACCACTTTTTGAGCCCCCCCCACCCCACCCCTCGGTGAAGTAACAACAATAGCGAAACACCTAAAAAGGCGATCGCAGCACTAAAGCACTTTTTCTTCTCCGGGAGAAGAAGAAAAAAAAAAAAACACGAAGAAAGGCAGTTATGAAGAGACCAAAAAAAGAACAGTGAAACAGCATTATACAGAAAGACCGTCAACAATGGAGAAGCGTAATATACAACAGCGTCCGTTAAACTACTTTTTTCTTCTCATTTCTTTTTAGCCACCCGCGCAATCAAGAATCACTACGACACAACTGCTTCTCACAAACCGCAAACGGATGGCATCTATCAAAAAAAAAAAAAAAACTGCGGAAGTGAAAACGTACAAAGAGAACTAAAACAAAAAACAAATGAAGTTCTAATGTCCACTGCAAGCAAAGCAGCCCTGTAGAACTCCCTCAACGGCTCACAAAGGCAGTAGAAAGGCAGATCAATATAAAAGAAAAATGGCAACAAAAAAAAAACTATTCTAAAAAAATGCGGGCTAATTGGCTTGTACAGACGACTCGCGAGAGAAAAAGACACACATCGATCCGCCTCTCACACAAGCACATCATTTAATACACAAAATGCAGGAAAAAAAAAAACCGTCACCGCCCACCATAAAAAGCAGGAAGAAAAAGTGTACAGCAGAAAGGTAAGAGACACGAAAGAAAAAAAATGGAGATCAAGACAGAAAACTTATCACCAAACACACACAAAAAACCGTAACTGGAACAAAGCCACACCAAGGACCGAGAAAACGAACAAAAGTGCCTCACACCAACGAGAAAAACAACCTGAAATAACTCAAAATCACGGAAAACAAAAACAAACAACAACACAACACGAACGCACTGAAGAAGGAAAGCACGACAGCGAACCATCGAAAGGACGCTTCACGGAACACTACATTGTCAGCGTCCCTCGCACGAGGTCCGCCAGCTGCGACAGAAACCCATCCAGCGTGTCCTGCTCCATGCACAGCATCTCCACCTCGCACGGCGTCACATGGAACCGGTACCCGCATCCGGTCCCGCGCGCATCAGCCTCTGCCTCCAGCGCAGCAACAGCAGCACGCACCGCCGCAGCCTGCGCTCCGCTCAGCTCACGGTGCACCGCACGCGCAGCACGCGCACGCGCCTCCGCGTCCTTCGCCGCCGCACCACTGCCAGCAGCAGCGGCACCGTCGCCGCACTCCGTGTGCACCATGTCACCGTAGTACAGCCCCAGCATGCTCATCAGCGCAGCCATCTCGATGTAGTCGAACCGCAGCCGCACACTGAAGCGCCCCGGACGGATCAGCGCGGGATCCAACCACTCCGGGTGCTCCGTGATCATCACAGTCATCTGCCCCGGCGTGTCCACCACGCCGTCCAGCACGTTCAGCAGCCCCGCAAGGTCCAGCTTGTCCTTGCTCTCCCCCAGCAGCACGTCATTCATCCTGGACAGGTGCCCACGAAACGTGTCCATGCCCGCCTCGCGCCCCTTCACACCGCCACCCGCAGCAGCACCAGCAGCGCCCTTCTTCTGGCCTTTCTGCCGCGGCGCGTCGGCGCCGTCGCCACCCACCACGCTGTCCAGCACACGGTCCAACAGCATCTCCAGCGGCAGCGCGCTGTCCTCCACCTTCGGCACCGGCCGCGACGACGTCGTGTCCATCTCGATCACGCAGTTCGTCAGCGCGCCGTCGCCGCTGCAGCCCTCCCGCGCCGTCAGCCGCGCCGCACCGCGTCGCTGCACCACGCGCCGCGCAGTCCGCGCGCACACCGCAGGCTCCGACGCGTCCACGTCGTCGAACAGGAAGATCACGTCCTCCATCCGCAGCCGCTGCTCGCTCCCGTCCTCCTCCACATGGAACTCGCGCACGAAGAAGATGTCGTACAGCTGCTGGTTCGTCCGCAGCTTCGACAGCGGCACCGACACCACGTGCCGCCCTGTGTACGCAGCCAGAGCCTTCACGAACGTGTGCCGCCCCGTCCCAGCAGGGCCGTACACCAGGAACCCCAGTTTCTGCGGGATGCCCTCCACCGCGAATCGCCCGCGCTGCTGCACGAACTGGTCGATCAGCGTCAGCGTCGCGTCACGCCGCGGGAAAAACAGCGTGTCGAAGCCCTTGTTGCTGCGCAGCACATACTGCTGGAAGAGCACCTTCTCCCCCGCCTCCCCGCCGTACGTGAAGAACCACCGCACGTCGCTCTTCTCCTCGCCCGGCGCCTGCTCCGCGTACGCCTCCAGCGCGCGTTTCACAAAAGCATGGAGACGAGCCGAAGACCCGGGCGTGGCTGGGCAACGCAGCGTGAGCTTGTACCGCGTCCACGGTTCGCTGTACCCGTCCACGGAGTGGAGCTCTTGATGGAACATCAACTCGATACCGTCTTCGTGCGTCGGCGCAAACTCGTTCAGCGGCACCCGCACCACACGCAGCCGATCCACCGTCGTTGAGCACAGGGTCTGATCCTTATCCTCCCAGCGACGCCTACGGCTTGCAGCGAACGGGAAGCTGTGCGTGTACGTCGAGTAGGTGTAGTAGGGTTCCATCAATAGCACGCGCATCTGCAGCCCACGCAACTCCTCGTCCATCAGCGGCTGTTTGCGCCACAGCCGCTCGCTCACGTACACAAGCACCGCGTTCAGCAGCAAAACGTTCAGGCTCGACGGCAATAAGAACAATTCCGATGGCTTCTCCAACACGATGGTGCGCGTCACGTACCGCCGGCCCACGCCGCTGCGCCGCAGGCTGACCCAGTTGCTCATCGACGACCACAGTGCACGCACAAGCCCCACCATGAATGGCGCAAACACTAGCAGATACTCTGGTGAGAAGGGCAGCCAGTACCGCAGCGCAGCCACAAGCCCCGCCACACCGCTGTGGATGAACAACGTCACCCGCTGCAGCTCCGCCGGCGTCTCGTTCCCGAGGCCGTCGAGGGTTCCACCCCTGTTGGACAGTAGCGAATGAACGCTCATGCGACTCAGAAGAGAAGAAAACAATAATAATAATAATAAAGAAAAGAAAGTGAAAAGACTAAGGGAGAAAAAAGAGACACACAGCTGCCGTTCCGTTTGCAGCGGATATACTGCGACTGCTGCTGCTGCTGCTGCTGCTGCTGCTGCTCGAGCAGGTGACGCGTGCGCGTGTATATGTGCGGTGCCCGAAGAAGCACACGCCTCTCAACGACCTTTCGATGTGGAAGGTGCTGTTATCGTTGCCTGTACTGGGGCCTCTTTACCTCTGTGCTGCGAAGCGCAAGGAGGAGAAGAGAGGCGCACGCCAGAAAAGAAAGACCAACTTCTAGCGCTCAGCTTTAAGCGCTGCAGTCGTAGCTAAGCAAGTGCAACGCATCCATGTGATGAGGGTACAACGAGCAGCCAAAGAGGTGCAGCAGGAAAAGCAAGAATGAGGGAAGCAAGAATAAACAGGGGAAAGAGAGAGTGAGGCAGTTGAGGAGGACAACGTCAGGCAGCTGATACACTAGCAAGCAGCAACAGCAGCAGCAGGTGACCAGCACAGAGTCAAAGGTCAGGCAGGCGAAACGGCACGCTGTCAACGCGCAACACGGTATCTGCGGTGATTCCAGGGGAAAGGAAGTAACGCTACTCCACATGCACATTGACACGGAGTGGCACACGGCGGCCTTCAACCCAGCAGGGGGGAGGGAACACATGTCTACCAACAGACACAAACACACCCTACATCAATGCGAGGTGGCCACATCGCATCTCACCAACACTGTAACACGCTTCCCCCTCGTCAAGCCAGCCTTATATTTCACACCCTTTCTCTCTTTTCTTCTTTTTTCTTTATTGCTTACTTATGTGTTTGCTTTCCGGCGCGCACGACTGAGTCACGACACTTCATCACGCAGAGCAGTCGCCGTGCTTCCTGACTGCCCGACAACAGCAGTTGAGTGGGAGGCAAAGCACCGCAGATACCCTCAGCAAACAAGAGAGAGAAAATGGTAACAACAAAAAAAAAAAGAAAACAGCAAGTAATTCGAGCTCGCGCTTAGTGTTCCTTCCGTCCATCGCCCCTACTCAAGTGCGCACACACACGCGTAGAGACGTGAGGAGCGACGTACACCGCAGCTCACATGTATCGCACCGCGAAAGAAATCAAAGCCTCCTACGGAAAAAAAAAAAAAACTAAAATAGAGACAGAGAAAATGAGGAGTTCAAAAGACAATTAGAGGAACAAAAGAGAACCTGACGCCCGCAGCCCTCACACATACCAGTAAACAAGGCTCCTTCATCACCGCGTACTGGAAAATGGTGGGAGCTGTTTCTCACAGTGCGTTCTGTCGAGGGCCTCCCTTTCACCTTTTCTGCTATTTATACGCATACCGCAGAAAACCGAAAAAAAAAAAAGAATATAACCCTCAACGCATCAGCAGTCACTGGTATCAGCACTGCGACGCTGGTGAAAGAGCCAACACTTCACAAAGAAGAAGAGGTGGCCGGTACAACGCTGTGCACGCACGCATCCCCTTAGAAAGAGCAGCATCCGTGCAGCCAGTGAAGGGCAACACAGCAACGCACCACGAGAGACTTCGAACACGGAAAAAAAAAAAGCACGACAGCGAACCATCGAAAGGACGCTTCACGGAACACTACATTGTCAGCGTCCCTCGCACGAGGTCCGCCAGCTGCGACAGAAACCCATCCAGCGTGTCCTGCTCCATGCACAGCATCTCCACCTCGCACGGCGTCACATGGAACCGGTACCCGCATCCGGTCCCGCGCGCATCAGCCTCTGCCTCCAGCGCAGCAACAGCAGCACGCACCGCCGCAGCCTGCGCTCCGCTCAGCTCACGGTGCACCGCACGCGCAGCACGCGCACGCGCCTCCGCGTCCTTCGCCGCCGCACCACTGCCAGCAGCAGCGGCACCGTCGCCGCACTCCGTGTGCACCATGTCACCGTAGTACAGCCCCAGCATGCTCATCAGCGCAGCCATCTCGATGTAGTCGAACCGCAGCCGCACACTGAAGCGCCCCGGACGGATCAGCGCGGGATCCAACCACTCCGGGTGCTCCGTGATCATCACAGTCATCTGCCCCGGCGTGTCCACCACGCCGTCCAGCACGTTCAGCAGCCCCGCAAGGTCCAGCTTGTCCTTGCTCTCCCCCAGCAGCACGTCATTCATCCTGGACAGGTGCCCACGAAACGTGTCCATGCCCGCCTCGCGCCCCTTCACACCGCCACCCGCAGCAGCACCAGCAGCGCCCTTCTTCTGGCCTTTCTGCCGCGGCGCGTCGGCGCCGTCGCCACCCACCACGCTGTCCAGCACACGGTCCAACAGCATCTCCAGCGGCAGCGCGCTGTCCTCCACCTTCGGCACCGGCCGCGACGACGTCGTGTCCATCTCGATCACGCAGTTCGTCAGCGCGCCGTCGCCGCTGCAGCCCTCCCGCGCCGTCAGCCGCGCCGCACCGCGTCGCTGCACCACGCGCCGCGCAGTCCGCGCGCACACCGCAGGCTCCGACGCGTCCACGTCGTCGAACAGGAAGATCACGTCCTCCATCCGCAGCCGCTGCTCGCTCCCGTCCTCCTCCACATGGAACTCGCGCACGAAGAAGATGTCGTACAGCTGCTGGTTCGTCCGCAGCTTCGACAGCGGCACCGACACCACGTGCCGCCCTGTGTACGCAGCCAGAGCCTTCACGAACGTGTGCCGCCCCGTCCCAGCAGGGCCGTACACCAGGAACCCCAGTTTCTGCGGGATGCCCTCCACCGCGAATCGCCCGCGCTGCTGCACGAACTGGTCGATCAGCGTCAGCGTCGCGTCACGCCGCGGGAAAAACAGCGTGTCGAAGCCCTTGTTGCTGCGCAGCACATACTGCTGGAAGAGCACCTTCTCCCCCGCCTCCCCGCCGTACGTGAAGAACCACCGCACGTCGCTCTTCTCCTCGCCCGGCGCCTGCTCCGCGTACGCCTCCAGCGCGCGTTTCACAAAAGCATGGAGACGAGCCGAAGACCCGGGCGTGGCTGGGCAACGCAGCGTGAGCTTGTACCGCGTCCACGGTTCGCTGTACCCGTCCACGGAGTGGAGCTCTTGATGGAACATCAACTCGATACCGTCTTCGTGCGTCGGCGCAAACTCGTTCAGCGGCACCCGCACCACACGCAGCCGATCCACCGTCGTTGAGCACAGGGTCTGATCCTTATCCTCCCAGCGACGCCTACGGCTTGCAGCGAACGGGAAGCTGTGCGTGTACGTCGAGTAGGTGTAGTAGGGTTCCATCAATAGCACGCGCATCTGCAGCCCACGCAACTCCTCGTCCATCAGCGGCTGTTTGCGCCACAGCCGCTCGCTCACGTACACAAGCACCGCGTTCAGCAGCAAAACGTTCAGGCTCGACGGCAATAAGAACAATTCCGATGGCTCCTCCAACACGATGGTGCGCGTCACGTACCGCCGGCCCACGCCGCTGCGCCGCAGGCTGACCCAGTTGCTCATCGACGACCACAGTGCACGCACAAGCCCCACCATGAATGGCGCAAACACTAGCAGATACTCCGGTGAGAAGGGCAGCCAGTACCGCAGCGCAGCCACAAGCCCCGCCACACCGCTGTGGATGAACAACGTCACCCGCTGCAGCTCCGCCGGCGTCTCGTTCCCGAGGCCGTCGAGGGTTCCACCCCTGTTGGACAGTAGCGAATGAACGCTCATGCGACTCAGAAGAGAAGAAAACAATAATAATAATAATAAAGAAAAGAAAGTGAAAAGACTAAGGGAGAAAAAAGAGACACACAGCTGCCGTTCCGTTTGCAGCGGATATACTGCGACTGCTGCTGCTGCTGCTGCTGCTGCTGCTGCTCGAGCAGGTGACGCGTGCGCGTGTATATGTGCGGTGCCCGAAGAAGCACACGCCTCTCAACGACCTTTCGATGTGGAAGGTGCTGTTATCGTTGCCTGTACTGGGGCCTCTTTACCTCTGTGCTGCGAAGCGCAAGGAGGAGAAGAGAGGCGCACGCCAGAAAAGAAAGACCAACTTCTAGCGCTCAGCTTTAAGCGCTGCAGTCGTAGCTAAGCAAGTGCAACGCATCCATGTGATGAGGGTACAACGAGCAGCCAAAGAGGTGCAGCAGGAAAAGCAAGAATGAGGGAAGCAAGAATAAACAGGGGAAAGAGAGAGTGAGGCAGTTGAGGAGGACAACGTCAGGCAGCTGATACACTAGCAAGCAGCAGCAGCAGCAGCAGGTGACCAGCACAGAGTCAAAGGTCAGGCAGGCGAAACGGCACGCTGTCAACGCGCAACACGGTATCTGCGGTGATTCCAGGGGAAAGGAAGTAACGCTACTCCACATGCACATTGACACGGAGTGGCACACGGCGGCCTTCAACCCAGCAGGGGGGAGGGAACACATGTCTACCAACAGACACAAACACACCCTACATCAATGCGAGGTGGCCACATCGCATCTCACCAACACTGTAACACGCTTCCCCCTCGTCAAGCCAGCCTTATATTTCACACCCTTTCTCTCTTTTCTTCTTTTTTCTTTATTGCTTACTTATGTGTTTGCTTTCCGGCGCGCACGACTGAGTCACGACACTTCATCACGCAGAGCAGTCGCCGTGCTTCCTGACTGCCCGACAACAGCAGTTGAGTGGGAGGCAAAGCACCGCAGATACCCTCAGCAAACAAGAGAGAGAAAATGGTAACAACAAAAAAAAAAAAGAAAACAGCAAGTAATTCGAGCTCGCGCTTAGTGTTCCTTCCGTCCATCGCCCCTACTCAAGTGCGCACACACACGCGTAGAGACGTGAGGAGCGACGTACACCGCAGCTCACATGTATCGCACCGCGAAAGAAATCAAAGCCTCCTACGGAAAAAAAAAAAAAACTAAAATAGAGACAGAGAAAATGAGGAGTTCAAAAGACAATTAGAGGAACAAAAGAGAACCTGACGCCCGCAGCCCTCACACATACCAGTAAACAAGGCTCCTTCATCACCGCGTACTGGAAAATGGTGGGAGCTGTTTCTCACAGTGCGTTCTGTCGAGGGCCTCCCTTTCACCTTTTCTGCTATTTATACGCATACCGCAGAAAACCGAAAAAAAAAAAAGAATATAACCCTCAACGCATCAGCAGTCACTGGTATCAGCACTGCGACGCTGGTGAAAGAGCCAACACTTCACAAAGAAGAAGAGGTGGCCGGTACAACGCTGTGCACGCACGCATCCCCTTAGAAAGAGCAGCATCCGTGCAGCCAGTGAAGGGCAACACAGCAACGCACCACGAGAGACTTCGAACACGGAAAAAAAAAAAAAGCACGACAGCGAACCATCGAAAGGACGCTTCACGGAACACTACATTGTCAGCGTCCCTCGCACGAGGTCCGCCAGCTGCGACAGAAACCCATCCAGCGTGTCCTGCTCCATGCACAGCATCTCCACCTCGCACGGCGTCACATGGAACCGGTACCCGCATCCGGTCCCGCGCGCATCAGCCTCTGCCTCCAGCGCAGCAACAGCAGCACGCACCGCCGCAGCCTGCGCTCCGCTCAGCTCACGGTGCACCGCACGCGCAGCACGCGCACGCGCCTCCGCGTCCTTCGCCGCCGCACCACTGCCAGCAGCAGCGGCACCGTCGCCGCACTCCGTGTGCACCATGTCACCGTAGTACAGCCCCAGCATGCTCATCAGCGCAGCCATCTCGATGTAGTCGAACCGCAGCCGCACACTGAAGCGCCCCGGACGGATCAGCGCGGGATCCAACCACTCCGGGTGCTCCGTGATCATCACAGTCATCTGCCCCGGCGTGTCCACCACGCCGTCCAGCACGTTCAGCAGCCCCGCAAGGTCCAGCTTGTCCTTGCTCTCCCCCAGCAGCACGTCATTCATCCTGGACAGGTGCCCACGAAACGTGTCCATGCCCGCCTCGCGCCCCTTCACACCGCCACCCGCAGCAGCACCAGCAGCGCCCTTCTTCTGGCCTTTCTGCCGCGGCGCGTCGGCGCCGTCGCCACCCACCACGCTGTCCAGCACACGGTCCAACAGCATCTCCAGCGGCAGCGCGCTGTCCTCCACCTTCGGCACCGGCCGCGACGACGTCGTGTCCATCTCGATCACGCAGTTCGTCAGCGCGCCGTCGCCGCTGCAGCCCTCCCGCGCCGTCAGCCGCGCCGCACCGCGTCGCTGCACCACGCGCCGCGCAGTCCGCGCGCACACCGCAGGCTCCGACGCGTCCACGTCGTCGAACAGGAAGATCACGTCCTCCATCCGCAGCCGCTGCTCGCTCCCGTCCTCCTCCACATGGAACTCGCGCACGAAGAAGATGTCGTACAGCTGCTGGTTCGTCCGCAGCTTCGACAGCGGCACCGACACCACGTGCCGCCCTGTGTACGCAGCCAGAGCCTTCACGAACGTGTGCCGCCCCGTCCCAGCAGGGCCGTACACCAGGAACCCCAGTTTCTGCGGGATGCCCTCCACCGCGAATCGCCCGCGCTGCTGCACGAACTGGTCGATCAGCGTCAGCGTCGCGTCACGCCGCGGGAAAAACAGCGTGTCGAAGCCCTTGTTGCTGCGCAGCACATACTGCTGGAAGAGCACCTTCTCCCCCGCCTCCCCGCCGTACGTGAAGAACCACCGCACGTCGCTCTTCTCCTCGCCCGGCGCCTGCTCCGCGTACGCCTCCAGCGCGCGTTTCACAAAAGCATGGAGACGAGCCGAAGACCCGGGCGTGGCTGGGCAACGCAGCGTGAGCTTGTACCGCGTCCACGGTTCGCTGTACCCGTCCACGGAGTGGAGCTCTTGATGGAACATCAACTCGATACCGTCTTCGTGCGTCGGCGCAAACTCGTTCAGCGGCACCCGCACCACACGCAGCCGATCCACCGTCGTTGAGCACAGGGTCTGATCCTTATCCTCCCAGCGACGCCTACGGCTTGCAGCGAACGGGAAGCTGTGCGTGTACGTCGAGTAGGTGTAGTAGGGTTCCATCAATAGCACGCGCATCTGCAGCCCACGCAACTCCTCGTCCATCAGCGGCTGTTTGCGCCACAGCCGCTCGCTCACGTACACAAGCACCGCGTTCAGCAGCAAAACGTTCAGGCTCGACGGCAATAAGAACAATTCCGATGGCTCCTCCAACACGATGGTGCGCGTCACGTACCGCCGGCCCACGCCGCTGCGCCGCAGGCTGACCCAGTTGCTCATCGACGACCACAGTGCACGCACAAGCCCCACCATGAATGGCGCAAACACTAGCAGATACTCCGGTGAGAAGGGCAGCCAGTACCGCAGCGCAGCCACAAGCCCCGCCACACCGCTGTGGATGAACAACGTCACCCGCTGCAGCTCCGCCGGCGTCTCGTTCCCGAGGCCGTCGAGGGTTCCACCCCTGTTGGACAGTAGCGAATGAACGCTCATGCGACTCAGAAGAGAAGAAAACAATAATAATAATAATAAAGAAAAGAAAGTGAAAAGACTAAGGGAGAAAAAAGAGACACACAGCTGCCGTTCCGTTTGCAGCGGATATACTGCGACTGCTGCTGCTGCTGCTGCTGCTGCTGCTGCTCGAGCAGGTGACGCGTGCGCGTGTATATGTGCGGTGCCCGAAGAAGCACACGCCTCTCAACGACCTTTCGATGTGGAAGGTGCTGTTATCGTTGCCTGTACTGGGGCCTCTTTACCTCTGTGCTGCGAAGCGCAAGGAGGAGAAGAGAGGCGCACGCCAGAAAAGAAAGACCAACTTCTAGCGCTCAGCTTTAAGCGCTGCAGTCGTAGCTAAGCAAGTGCAACGCATCCATGTGATGAGGGTACAACGAGCAGCCAAAGAGGTGCAGCAGGAAAAGCAAGAATGAGGGAAGCAAGAATAAACAGGGGAAAGAGAGAGTGAGGCAGTTGAGGAGGACAACGTCAGGCAGCTGATACACTAGCAAGCAGCAGCAGCAGCAGCAGGTGACCAGCACAGAGTCAAAGGTCAGGCAGGCGAAACGGCACGCTGTCAACGCGCAACACGGTATCTGCGGTGATTCCAGGGGAAAGGAAGTAACGCTACTCCACATGCACATTGACACGGAGTGGCACACGGCGGCCTTCAACCCAGCAGGGGGGAGGGAACACATGTCTACCAACAGACACAAACACACCCTACATCAATGCGAGGTGGCCACATCGCATCTCACCAACACTGTAACACGCTTCCCCCTCGTCAAGCCAGCCTTATATTTCACACCCTTTCTCTCTTTTCTTCTTTTTTCTTTATTGCTTACTTATGTGTTTGCTTTCCGGCGCGCACGACTGAGTCACGACACTTCATCACGCAGAGCAGTCGCCGTGCTTCCTGACTGCCCGACAACAGCAGTTGAGTGGGAGGCAAAGCACCGCAGATACCCTCAGCAAACAAGAGAGAGAAAATGGTAACAACAAAAAAAAAAAAGAAAACAGCAAGTAATTCGAGCTCGCGCTTAGTGTTCCTTCCGTCCATCGCCCCTACTCAAGTGCGCACACACACGCGTAGAGACGTGAGGAGCGACGTACACCGCAGCTCACATGTATCGCACCGCGAAAGAAATCAAAGCCTCCTACGGAAAAAAAAAAAAAAACTAAAATAGAGACAGAGAAAATGAGGAGTTCAAAAGACAATTAGAGGAACAAAAGAGAACCTGACGCCCGCAGCCCTCACACATACCAGTAAACAAGGCTCCTTCATCACCGCGTACTGGAAAATGGTGGGAGCTGTTTCTCACAGTGCGTTCTGTCGAGGGCCTCCCTTTCACCTTTTCTGCTATTTATACGCATACCGCAGAAAACCGAAAAAAAAAAAAGAATATAACCCTCAACGCATCAGCAGTCACTGGTATCAGCACTGCGACGCTGGTGAAAGAGCCAACACTTCACAAAGAAGAAGAGGTGGCCGGTACAACGCTGTGCACGCACGCATCCCCTTAGAAAGAGCAGCATCCGTGCAGCCAGTGAAGGGCAACACAGCAACGCACCACGAGAGACTTCGAACACGGAAAAAAAAAAAGCACGACAGCGAACCATCGAAAGGACGCTTCACGGAACACTACATTGTCAGCGTCCCTCGCACGAGGTCCGCCAGCTGCGACAGAAACCCATCCAGCGTGTCCTGCTCCATGCACAGCATCTCCACCTCGCACGGCGTCACATGGAACCGGTACCCGCATCCGGTCCCGCGCGCATCAGCCTCTGCCTCCAGCGCAGCAACAGCAGCACGCACCGCCGCAGCCTGCGCTCCGCTCAGCTCACGGTGCACCGCACGCGCAGCACGCGCACGCGCCTCCGCGTCCTTCGCCGCCGCACCACTGCCAGCAGCAGCGGCACCGTCGCCGCACTCCGTGTGCACCATGTCACCGTAGTACAGCCCCAGCATGCTCATCAGCGCAGCCATCTCGATGTAGTCGAACCGCAGCCGCACACTGAAGCGCCCCGGACGGATCAGCGCGGGATCCAACCACTCCGGGTGCTCCGTGATCATCACAGTCATCTGCCCCGGCGTGTCCACCACGCCGTCCAGCACGTTCAGCAGCCCCGCAAGGTCCAGCTTGTCCTTGCTCTCCCCCAGCAGCACGTCATTCATCCTGGACAGGTGCCCACGAAACGTGTCCATGCCCGCCTCGCGCCCCTTCACACCGCCACCCGCAGCAGCACCAGCAGCGCCCTTCTTCTGGCCTTTCTGCCGCGGCGCGTCGGCGCCGTCGCCACCCACCACGCTGTCCAGCACACGGTCCAACAGCATCTCCAGCGGCAGCGCGCTGTCCTCCACCTTCGGCACCGGCCGCGACGACGTCGTGTCCATCTCGATCACGCAGTTCGTCAGCGCGCCGTCGCCGCTGCAGCCCTCCCGCGCCGTCAGCCGCGCCGCACCGCGTCGCTGCACCACGCGCCGCGCAGTCCGCGCGCACACCGCAGGCTCCGACGCGTCCACGTCGTCGAACAGGAAGATCACGTCCTCCATCCGCAGCCGCTGCTCGCTCCCGTCCTCCTCCACATGGAACTCGCGCACGAAGAAGATGTCGTACAGCTGCTGGTTCGTCCGCAGCTTCGACAGCGGCACCGACACCACGTGCCGCCCTGTGTACGCAGCCAGAGCCTTCACGAACGTGTGCCGCCCCGTCCCAGCAGGGCCGTACACCAGGAACCCCAGTTTCTGCGGGATGCCCTCCACCGCGAATCGCCCGCGCTGCTGCACGAACTGGTCGATCAGCGTCAGCGTCGCGTCACGCCGCGGGAAAAACAGCGTGTCGAAGCCCTTGTTGCTGCGCAGCACATACTGCTGGAAGAGCACCTTCTCCCCCGCCTCCCCGCCGTACGTGAAGAACCACCGCACGTCGCTCTTCTCCTCGCCCGGCGCCTGCTCCGCGTACGCCTCCAGCGCGCGTTTCACAAAAGCATGGAGACGAGCCGAAGACCCGGGCGTGGCTGGGCAACGCAGCGTGAGCTTGTACCGCGTCCACGGTTCGCTGTACCCGTCCACGGAGTGGAGCTCTTGATGGAACATCAACTCGATACCGTCTTCGTGCGTCGGCGCAAACTCGTTCAGCGGCACCCGCACCACACGCAGCCGATCCACCGTCGTTGAGCACAGGGTCTGATCCTTATCCTCCCAGCGACGCCTACGGCTTGCAGCGAACGGGAAGCTGTGCGTGTACGTCGAGTAGGTGTAGTAGGGTTCCATCAATAGCACGCGCATCTGCAGCCCACGCAACTCCTCGTCCATCAGCGGCTGTTTGCGCCACAGCCGCTCGCTCACGTACACAAGCACCGCGTTCAGCAGCAAAACGTTCAGGCTCGACGGCAATAAGAACAATTCCGATGGCTCCTCCAACACGATGGTGCGCGTCACGTACCGCCGGCCCACGCCGCTGCGCCGCAGGCTGACCCAGTTGCTCATCGACGACCACAGTGCACGCACAAGCCCCACCATGAATGGCGCAAACACTAGCAGATACTCCGGTGAGAAGGGCAGCCAGTACCGCAGCGCAGCCACAAGCCCCGCCACACCGCTGTGGATGAACAACGTCACCCGCTGCAGCTCCGCCGGCGTCTCGTTCCCGAGGCCGTCGAGGGTTCCACCCCTGTTGGACAGTAGCGAATGAACGCTCATGCGACTCAGAAGAGAAGAAAACAATAATAATAATAATAAAGAAAAGAAAGTGAAAAGACTAAGGGAGAAAAAAGAGACACACAGCTGCCGTTCCGTTTGCAGCGGATATACTGCGACTGCTGCTGCTGCTGCTGCTGCTGCTGCTGCTCGAGCAGGTGACGCGTGCGCGTGTATATGTGCGGTGCCCGAAGAAGCACACGCCTCTCAACGACCTTTCGATGTGGAAGGTGCTGTTATCGTTGCCTGTACTGGGGCCTCTTTACCTCTGTGCTGCGAAGCGCAAGGAGGAGAAGAGAGGCGCACGCCAGAAAAGAAAGACCAACTTCTAGCGCTCAGCTTTAAGCGCTGCAGTCGTAGCTAAGCAAGTGCAACGCATCCATGTGATGAGGGTACAACGAGCAGCCAAAGAGGTGCAGCAGGAAAAGCAAGAATGAGGGAAGCAAGAATAAACAGGGGAAAGAGAGAGTGAGGCAGTTGAGGAGGACAACGTCAGGCAGCTGATACACTAGCAAGCAGCAGCAGCAGCAGCAGGTGACCAGCACAGAGTCAAAGGTCAGGCAGGCGAAACGGCACGCTGTCAACGCGCAACACGGTATCTGCGGTGATTCCAGGGGAAAGGAAGTAACGCTACTCCACATGCACATTGACACGGAGTGGCACACGGCGGCCTTCAACCCAGCAGGGGGGAGGGAACACATGTCTACCAACAGACACAAACACACCCTACATCAATGCGAGGTGGCCACATCGCATCTCACCAACACTGTAACACGCTTCCCCCTCGTCAAGCCAGCCTTATATTTCACACCCTTTCTCTCTTTTCTTCTTTTTTCTTTATTGCTTACTTATGTGTTTGCTTTCCGGCGCGCACGACTGAGTCACGACACTTCATCACGCAGAGCAGTCGCCGTGCTTCCTGACTGCCCGACAACAGCAGTTGAGTGGGAGGCAAAGCACCGCAGATACCCTCAGCAAACAAGAGAGAGAAAATGGTAACAACAAAAAAAAAAAGAAAACAGCAAGTAATTCGAGCTCGCGCTTAGTGTTCCTTCCGTCCATCGCCCCTACTCAAGTGCGCACACACACGCGTAGAGACGTGAGGAGCGACGTACACCGCAGCTCACATGTATCGCACCGCGAAAGAAATCAAAGCCTCCTACGGAAAAAAAAAAAAAACTAAAATAGAGACAGAGAAAATGAGGAGTTCAAAAGACAATTAGAGGAACAAAAGAGAACCTGACGCCCGCAGCCCTCACACATACCAGTAAACAAGGCTCCTTCATCACCGCGTACTGGAAAATGGTGGGAGCTGTTTCTCACAGTGCGTTCTGTCGAGGGCCTCCCTTTCACCTTTTCTGCTATTTATACGCATACCGCAGAAAACCGAAAAAAAAAAAAGAATATAACCCTCAACGCATCAGCAGTCACTGGTATCAGCACTGCGACGCTGGTGAAAGAGCCAACACTTCACAAAGAAGAAGAGGTGGCCGGTACAACGCTGTGCACGCACGCATCCCCTTAGAAAGAGCAGCATCCGTGCAGCCAGTGAAGGGCAACACAGCAACGCACCACGAGAGACTTCGAACACGGAAAAAAAAAAAGCACGACAGCGAACCATCGAAAGGACGCTTCACGGAACACTACATTGTCAGCGTCCCTCGCACGAGGTCCGCCAGCTGCGACAGAAACCCATCCAGCGTGTCCTGCTCCATGCACAGCATCTCCACCTCGCACGGCGTCACATGGAACCGGTACCCGCATCCGGTCCCGCGCGCATCAGCCTCTGCCTCCAGCGCAGCAACAGCAGCACGCACCGCCGCAGCCTGCGCTCCGCTCAGCTCACGGTGCACCGCACGCGCAGCACGCGCACGCGCCTCCGCGTCCTTCGCCGCCGCACCACTGCCAGCAGCAGCGGCACCGTCGCCGCACTCCGTGTGCACCATGTCACCGTAGTACAGCCCCAGCATGCTCATCAGCGCAGCCATCTCGATGTAGTCGAACCGCAGCCGCACACTGAAGCGCCCCGGACGGATCAGCGCGGGATCCAACCACTCCGGGTGCTCCGTGATCATCACAGTCATCTGCCCCGGCGTGTCCACCACGCCGTCCAGCACGTTCAGCAGCCCCGCAAGGTCCAGCTTGTCCTTGCTCTCCCCCAGCAGCACGTCATTCATCCTGGACAGGTGCCCACGAAACGTGTCCATGCCCGCCTCGCGCCCCTTCACACCGCCACCCGCAGCAGCACCAGCAGCGCCCTTCTTCTGGCCTTTCTGCCGCGGCGCGTCGGCGCCGTCGCCACCCACCACGCTGTCCAGCACACGGTCCAACAGCATCTCCAGCGGCAGCGCGCTGTCCTCCACCTTCGGCACCGGCCGCGACGACGTCGTGTCCATCTCGATCACGCAGTTCGTCAGCGCGCCGTCGCCGCTGCAGCCCTCCCGCGCCGTCAGCCGCGCCGCACCGCGTCGCTGCACCACGCGCCGCGCAGTCCGCGCGCACACCGCAGGCTCCGACGCGTCCACGTCGTCGAACAGGAAGATCACGTCCTCCATCCGCAGCCGCTGCTCGCTCCCGTCCTCCTCCACATGGAACTCGCGCACGAAGAAGATGTCGTACAGCTGCTGGTTCGTCCGCAGCTTCGACAGCGGCACCGACACCACGTGCCGCCCTGTGTACGCAGCCAGAGCCTTCACGAACGTGTGCCGCCCCGTCCCAGCAGGGCCGTACACCAGGAACCCCAGTTTCTGCGGGATGCCCTCCACCGCGAATCGCCCGCGCTGCTGCACGAACTGGTCGATCAGCGTCAGCGTCGCGTCACGCCGCGGGAAAAACAGCGTGTCGAAGCCCTTGTTGCTGCGCAGCACATACTGCTGGAAGAGCACCTTCTCCCCCGCCTCCCCGCCGTACGTGAAGAACCACCGCACGTCGCTCTTCTCCTCGCCCGGCGCCTGCTCCGCGTACGCCTCCAGCGCGCGTTTCACAAAAGCATGGAGACGAGCCGAAGACCCGGGCGTGGCTGGGCAACGCAGCGTGAGCTTGTACCGCGTCCACGGTTCGCTGTACCCGTCCACGGAGTGGAGCTCTTGATGGAACATCAACTCGATACCGTCCACCGTCGTCGGAGTCCAAATTTGCGATGGCATCTTTACTACACGTAAGCGATCCACTTCATCGAGGGTGATCGGCACGTCCTCGTACACCGCTTTTACAGGCTTACCGGCTTGAAACGGAGAATTGTATCTCACGCTGCTACGCCAGCTCCGGTAAGGGTCCATCAGCAGCACCTGCCCCTCCGTGTTGTTCAGCACGTGGGGTGGGAGGGGATGCTCCCGCCAAAGGTGATCGCATACATAGACGAGCACCGCGTTCTGGAGGAAAACATTGTGGTTTTTCAGGACAATGAAGCCGAAGCGGGGAAGGCAGACCTCGATGTTGCGATGGATGTAAGGGAGGCGGACAGCTGTGCCGCCAGCGAACGTACGGGCTACGCACCAACTCTCCACGAGTGGTCTCAAGGCGCGAAAGGCGCCGACGATGAAGGGCACGAAGAATAGCATCACGCATAGAAGAGCAGGTGAGAATTTCTGTTCCATGCAATCGAATGTGCTTGCGACAGCGTTGGCCGCGAGCTGAAGCCCGTGCACCATGTGCTGGTGAATGAATGTCGCGTTGCTGATGTGGGCAATAGAGGTTGCCGTCGTGGCAGCATCTGTAAAGTTGGCTACAGTCATTTCAGTCAGTGTTGTTTTTTTTTTTTTTTGTGTGTGTGTGTGTGTCTTCTGTATTTTTTTTTAATATTGAGTTGCTCCTCTTTTTACTCTCTTTTTTGTTTTCCCCACTGTAAGTAGAAAACCGAGCTGCAAATCGAAGAAAGGAAGTGTCAGAGGAGTAGTGCAAAAGAAGAAGAAAAAAAAAAAAGAGAATCTGGAAGGAGAAATTCGCACAATCGAGCGAGGAAGATGCATGACGGCTGCGAGGACGGTTGGTCAAAAGAGCTTCGCTCGGACAGAACAAGTCTCACACAGGTTGAAAGAACTTTTTTTTTTTTTTAATAGTGCAAGTTCACTGGAAAGCGCTCAAAAAAAAAAAAAACTTGAAAGCGTGCTGCTTTTACGCTGGCCTTGCTGCGCATCAAGTCTCACGCGGGCTGCTTTGAGTTAGTCTCCAATTCCAGCTTCAGCAGACAACAGCAAAAAAAAAAAAAAGCTTGCGGCAGCATACGAGTTCCCACTTTCTTTTTGTTGCTTGCTTTTCATTTAGTGTACTCAGTACCTATACACGCACAAAAACCAAAAAGGAAATAACAACAACAACAAAAAAAAAAAAACAGAGAACCAAAGGAAAAAAAAAAAGGTGTGTGGTCCGCGTTGTTGGCTGCCCTACTCCAGCTGCTGCATGCAAAAGAAAAACTGCTGCACAGTGTTCCGCTTCGGCTCATCGAAGCGAGGCAGGTCGTCGGCAAAGAACGACTCTTTCAGAGCGCACAGACGTGCAAACTCGGGCGGCGAGAGGGTGTTGGAGCCGTCTTCGTCGAGCAAGGCACGAAAGAGCGCCTCCTCAGTTTTTGAGAGTGGCGGGATCGTGCTGACCGCCGCCACGGCGTGGCCAAATTGCGTCCAGGTGAGGGCGGTGGGGCGGACCAGAGTGGCCTGCAGCTGACGCGCTTGCTTCTGCTTTTCCTCTGGTGACTGTGCAGGATCGCTGGATAGACCAAATCGTTCCTCATTGTAGTGCTCTTGCGCGGTTGCCTCGGTGGATGGAGCGCTGACCGCCGAGTGGTGCGCTTGCTTTTCCATCTCCGTTTCACTGATGTGCTTGGCACTGCTTTCCTGCTCTGCCGCCTCGATGCTCGCCTGCGCGTCGTTGTCTGCCTCTGTGGCGCGTGAATTGTTGTAGCGGAGCACGGTCTGCTGCACGACCGCCTGCACTGCCAGCGTGGCCGGCTTCAGCTCCGCGTCAGGAATGGCGCCGCCACTCAGCACGTCCTTCGGCACCGGCGGTAACGACTCCAGCATAAGCTCCAGGGCAGGCAAAATTGTGTTCGACTCCTTAATAACATCAAAGAGCTTCTGGTACACCTGCCACGTCACAGGGGCAGTCTGCAGTAACTCTCTCGCCGGCCGCGTGTTCGTCGCCACAGCCGCAGCCGTAGTTGTACGTGTCGGTGAGCCGCCCGCTGTTGGAGTTTTCGCCGTCGCCCCGTCTGTGGTGCCAAGACGGTCGCGGCGCAACAGCTTGCGGCAATCCTCCACCGAAATAGAGCCTTTGTTCTCCGGGTCACAGAGGCCGAACTCGATGGCGCGCAGCTCCCACCGGAGGTAGTCCATGCGGTAGAGGAAGGTAGGGTAGGAGACGGTCTCGAGGAGTGTATCCTGCGCCGCCATCTCCTGCAGCTCTGCCATGCGAGATGGCGCGGCAGCGGCGGTGGCGTTGGAGACGAAAGCGGGCGGGTGAAAGACATTGTGCCGCCACAGCTGCGACCATGCCGATTGCACGCCCTGACACACCCCGCCCCACAACGAGGAGAAGGAGGAGGTTAGAGCTGCAGGGGCATTCAGGGAAGCACTGCCCTTCTGCGGCTTCACGTCCGGTGCCTCGCTTGAGTCAAATCCCTCGGCTGTGTTGCGCGGCTCCGCTGTCTTGGGGATGCTCAGCCGAGTCCCTGCCAATGCGCCAGCGTCCTTTTGAAGCCCGCGCAAGTCCGTGGCAGGCGACGATGACGACGACGACACCGATGCGATGGCGTCGGCGAGGCCGTTGTAGTGCGTCGACCCGGGTGGCGCCCCGACGTGCAAGGGTAGCGGACCAAACAGCAGCGGCCGCATCAGGTCAGACGGCACCTCGAAGCTCAACTCGTCTTTGTGCCTCTGCCGCTGTCGCTTGCTGCTCCGCGACTCACCGGCGCGGTTGGTGATGGACGGCGAGGTTCCCAGCGCACCTGCCACGTTGGCCTCGCCGTTGTTTTTGCTCCCCGACGGCGTACATCGGATCTGCACCGCCGGGTCCACCATGATGGTGTTTAGCAGTCGGCAGAACTCCTGCTCGCTAAGGCGACCGTTGTCGTCGAGGTCAAAAACGTGAAAGGCCCGCTTCAGCATCTGCTGCCGTGTGGAGAGAAAGGTAAACAAGACAACAAATTCGGCGTAATCAATCGTATTGGTGCCATCGAGGTCGACGCAGTGAAAGAAATGCTCAAAGCGTCGTCGCACCGCCTCTGGCAGCCGCTGCAGCCACAAAGACGGCGATGCGGGTCGCTGCGGCGAATGGTGCTCCACGTCACGCCTCGTGCCCGGGTAGAGTGCCGGCACCACCTCCTCGGCCGCCGTCACCGGGAGCAGCAGCATACACCGCACGAAGCCGTCCAAAGTGAGCACAAGTTCACCCGACTCGGGGTCACGTTGGGCGTAACGGAGGAAACGCTCCTTCAGCTTGTGTGGGGCCGCGCGGAGAGACTCTGTGCCCGCCGCTGCCGTGTTTGGCTTCGAAGTCGTAATGCCGGCGGCTGTGTCAGCTGCACCATTGTCAGCAGTCGTCGTCGTCGTCGCCGCATCTGAAGCAGCGAGTGCGGTGCGGTGAGCACCACTAATTACGGCCGCCCGCACCCCCGCTGCGCCGCCTCCAGCCACCAAAGTGATTACGCGACAGGCACCCTCCACTACCGACGACCAAGCACCCCCGCCTCCAGGCTCAAGTCCAGAGGTCGGCATGGGGGAAGAACATAGGTTGAATGTAGCTAGTTCTCCCGTTCGCCGACTGCGCTTCAGCGAATCTGTGAGTGTTGCAGTGGTGTCAACGAACCGTGTTGGGTCCGAAGCGGCTGTGCAGAAATATGGAGCCGTGCTCACACCAGCCGCCAGCCCCGCAGACAGCAGCACCACATGGCGAGCAAACGACATGTCGAGTGTTGTTTTCCTTTTTTTTTTTTCACTTCTTTTCTCTTCTCTAAGTGTTGAAGAAAACTGCTATTTCTTTGGAATAGGAAAAGGGAGAAAAAAAAAAAAGAAAAAAAAAAAAGCAAGGATGCTGATTACGGTGGATGCAACACCATTACTAAGGGGCTTGTAGAGCAGACACGGATCAAAACAGAAAGAGTAATACGTGCCGCCTCCCCCCCCCCTCCTCCTCCTCCTCCTCGTACATCATGATGCCGCCATTGAAAAACAAAGAAAAAAAAAAAAAGAGCCATCTTAGGTTGAGTTTATACATATATATATATATATATATATATATATATATATACATTTATAGATATATGTGTGTACGTATGTACGTTCGTTGCGGTAGATGCGTAAGAGAGCTCCGTTAGCATTAGTAGCGCGATCTACTCAACTAAGAAAAAAATGATGCTAAGGATAGCAGCACCGTGGGGCCAACCCGCAAAACTCCATTACTATACAGGAAGAAATTCAAGATGCTCGTCACATCCCTTGAAATGTGTCGGTGTGTGCGACGAGCCGGCCCGTGTTTACTTGGCAACCGTACTCTTTTGTTGTTGTTGTTTTTCTTTCCTTCTTCGACGATACTGTTGATAGTGAAAGTGCTCCACTTTCCTTATAAATAAGCAAAATAAAATAAACAAATAAACACATATATATATATATACTGTAGTTAAACTACTCTGGTTCCTCTGTTGCCTTTTTTTTTTGTTGTTGTTGTTGTTGCTGAGGAGATACTTTCGATCACCATGGAAAAAAAGAAGTTAAAGCTCAGCCACTTTCTCTAATTTGTGGTAAATTGCCCTTTTCGCTGCTGTTTTTTTTTTTCCCCCTCCTCTCCGCTTTTCCTTCTGTGTGTACGTATGTGCTTTTCTTCCTCTTGGTCGTCGAAGTACTTACCACCTTTTTCACTATTGCTTGCAAAGTACATCCTCAGCCGTGTGAAGAGGAAAAAAAGAAAAAAGAAAAGCGGGCAGATAATCCAATCGCTTGTCTGCGTTTGCAGTCCCTGGTGCCATAGCGCGTTTTTTTTTTTTTCCCCCCCTCTTCTTCTCTCAGTTCTTCCGCTCATTCCAACACTTCAATAGTGAAAAAAAAAAAAAAGGAAGAATGACCAGCGAAAAAGGGGGAGGAAGAACCAAAATAATTGGTGGTGAACAGGGCGCGACGAGAGACCTTGATGCAACGTGTAGTACTGAAAAAAAAAAAAAGGCAACTCGAGTGACCTACAAGTTGACCGACGACAATAAAAAAGAAGCCAGAAGGGAAAAATAAAAGTGAAAATGCAGCTCATAAGGCAAGCGTGACAGTAATCTAAAAAAAAGTGGGAGGAGAGTTTACAAATGAGCCCAACAACAACAAAGAAGAAGAAAAAAAAAAAAACAAAGAAAACGCATCAGAATCAAAGCAACAATGGAAACCAATCAGAATTAAAAAAACTGAAAGAGAAAACACCGCAGGCTTCAGCGAGCTCAAAGGCCGTAAAAAGTAGCTCTCTTTTCTCCTCTGAAAAAAAAAAATATTGTTTTTGATGTAGCTCTGACTTTGACATCTCAAAGTGTCTTTTTTTTTTTTTCCGTGTTGTTGTTGTTTCTTCACGGTAGGCGATGCTCCTGCTTTCATGAATTTTGGTACGGGGACAATATGGAGAGCACCCAAGAGAGAATAGCCTCTGCACGAAAAAAAAAAAAGGATGTCGTCCTTTTTCCTTTCCGCAAGTGTCTTCTGATGTTCTTTTTTTTTTTTGTTGTTGTTGTTGTTAGAAGAGCAAAATGTCGGAATAATCTTTTTTTTTTCTTATTAATGCACACCTCTCTCTCTGCAGTTTCATTTGTATTTTGTTCGCCTCGCGAGCCGAAGATTAGGAAAGGTGTGTGGAGATGCGTACCAAAGAAATGAGAGTCTGTCCTGTAGAGAAAGAAAAATAATGCAGCAAAAAAAAAAAAGCAACTTCCAGTTTGTTGAAACGGAAGGCACTATTGAGGAAAACAGTAATAAGCTATAGCAGCTTAGCAGCTGGAAAAAAAAAAACAACAAAATGATAAGTTAATCCAGTACATAAGAGCTTAAGACAAAAAGGGGGTCTAAAAAAAAAAAAAACGGCAACACAAACCTCGAAAAACAAAACAACATACAACGGTTTCAAAGGAAAGACGGGCTGTTATTAGTGGATACAACTGCTACACAACTGAGACGTCCATGTACAGTTTACGAGCACGTCGTTGTGTGCGTCATTTAACAAAAAAAAAAGGGGGAAGAAGGAAAAAAGGGGAGAAAAAAAAAATATCTGACACATCATCTGGACACCAGCACAGACTGACCTATAAACACATATAGGCACGTCTTGAGTCTACAACAAGCACTCAAAGAAAAAAAAAAAAGTAACAGCAAAAACAACCAAGAACTGCAATCCAAATATTAGTTCATTGGCTAAAAAGTACGTTTCCTTCTCCTCACCACGACAGCGTTAAATGAAATAAAAAGAAATGGAATAAGGACAGCTTCCCCCCCCCCCCCGCTCCCGCCTTCACGATGGTCTCCACGCACTCAAGTCAGCTCTGCCGTGGCACCGCGCATGAGAAGCGACGCCGTTGCGGCTGCTGCTGAATAGGATTTGTACGCGACGCAGCGGCCTCCAGCGAACCCTCGCACGAAGTTCCAGCCGGTGGCGCCGCTAGCGAGAGCGGTCGCGGCGCTTCCTTGACCTCTACCGCTACCGCAGCCGCAGCAACCGTCGTCTCCTCCTCCAGGTCCTCGTCATCCCACATGTGGTCTTCGGGTGAGTTTGGATAGGAGTAGAAGACCCGCCCGGTGGACCCGCCTGTGAGCGAGCCAGGCTTTGAGTGGTAATGCAGGTAGTACGAGCAACTCTGCGCGTAGTTCTGCGCAATTCGCTGCGAGACATGTTGCTGCACCAGCCGTGCAAGGTCCAACTCCTCTTGCGAGGTCGGCGACGACGTGGACGGTAAAGAGTGACAGCCCACGCCGTCCGCTTGCTCTTCTGCCTTGTCCGCGCAGTTCGCCGTGTCGAAGGGCTCGACAGTTGCCCTGTTGTTGTCGCTGCTGCTGCTTCTGAAAGCGTGCAGCTTGTCCTTGGCCTCCGCGGCTGCCGTCGCGGCAGAAAGGCCGCCAATCGCAGACGATGCAGTGGTGGTGACGCTGCTGCTGCTGCCGTTCTTGTCGCTGGTAGTGCTGCTGTTCGCGCGCGTCTTCGCTGGGGTGTTGACGGTGGATTCTGCCAACGAAGACTGCTGCGGCGACGATAAGTTCGAAAAAAGCGGCCGCGGCGGACGGCGAGGCAGGCTGCTTGGCTTTGCGCCAGGGCTGCCGGCGGTGGTGGTGCCGGTGCTAGTGGTGGATGAAGGAGGGCTGTTTTTGTGGCCGCATTGGCAGCTAATCTCGCAGCTCTGTTGTCGCTCTGGCAAGTCCAGCGGGAGCGGAGCCGACGTCGACGAAGATGGCATGTTGACCGGCACAAAGGGCGGTAAAGGCGGAGACGTGGGCAGCGAGCCACCGCCGTCGCCTTCGCCGTCGTTGTTCCGTGGCGGCGACGGCGCCTCTGGCGGTGAGACGGCGAAGATCGTATGTCGCACGCCGCTCACGCTGGAGCCACCCCCGTCGCAGCCCGTTGCGACACACGCCGCACCATCGAGCTGGTTGTCGGAGGCGGTGGCGGAAAGCGGCGGTTCCAGTGAAAAGGCGACCGTCCCGAGGTAGTTTGGCGGTGTAACGGAGAGAGGCGCGAAGGTGGCGGCATCCTCGTCACTGTGGTCGCACGAGCTCTGCCGCCGAGTGCAGGGCACCTGCGGTGGTCCGTCCTCCTCGTCGCCGTCGTCCGTGCTGTCGCACCGCTGCTTCGTCATGCTGCAGCTCCTGCTGCTGTCTGGTGTCGCCTCCTGTGGCATCTCCTCCGCAGCCCTGGGCATCCCAGGTGAGTTAGTTGGGTAGCCCTGGGGCATGCCTGTCTCCACGCACGTGCTGGATGCGTCGGATGGGTGGCCGGCGTCGTCGGGAGGCGCCGCCGTCGTGACGCCGCTGCTCGCCGCGCTGCGGTAGGCGTCGTGGAAGTGGTCCACCACAGCCTGCGGCGAGACCGTCATTGAAGGAATGCACGACAACGGCCGCGAGAGGGCAGCAGACGACGCCGCGAAAAAAGTCGAGCGACGCACCACCGCCGTCGGCGCCACACGCGAGTTCCAGACACCGCGGCTGTACCGCACTTCACGGGACGTGGTGGACCGCGCAGGCGTTAGGTGATCCATGCCCTCGGCCTCCACCGCGGTGGTGGTGGGCGGAGCCGATACGTGCGGCGCGGGGGTAGTTGTTCGTGGCGGCTGCTGTGGAACTTCCGGAGCTGCCTGTGTCATCACCGTTGCGCAAGCAGTTACCGTCGTCGTGATGGTCGTGGCGGTGCAGCGAAAGATGTCCGCCACCTTCGTCTCCTCCAGCGACGACGCCACGCGCGTCACGGTGGCGGTCTTACCAAGCGGAGCCGTGTCGGTCATTCTAGGCGGATGAAAAGACGGGGTGGTGAAGTCACGCTGTACCGTGTTGGAAACTTCAGTGCCTCCATCGCAGGCGCTGCGCGGGTCATCCGTGACGTCGTCCACCTCCCTCCACCCCGCCGTGGACGGGGGGTCGAGTAGGGAGATGCGACCGCGGCTGCCTTCCGCCACTGCCTGCTGCGCCTGCGGCTCCGTCGCGGCACAGTCGAGCTCGCTGAGGTGACCGGTGCCCCACGTCTGTCGGCGCGGCGTCTTGGTCGACACACGCACGAGCGCTGCTGGAACTGCGGTGTGTGGATTGGGCACCACGCGAACAGCGCCGGGTGTGGCGTGCTGCGCTGAGGGTAGCAGCGCAGGGGAGCTGGCGCCTTCCTGCGCGCTGTCGTGCGCCTCTGAAACACACGTGTCATGGAGGCTGAAGTGGTTGCAGTGTTCGGTGCTCTTGCTCAAGTCGTTGACGCAGTCGTGGTGACTGGTGATGCTGTTGTTGACGCTGCTGTTGTCGCTGTGAGAGAGATCGTCGTGTGAGGCGTCATGCGGCAAAAGGTAGGAAACGGTCTTGGCGGCAGGTGGTGTGTACGGCTGATCTTGTGACATGGTGTTCCCGTGACTGCTGGAAGAGGCGCTCACCTTCACGCCGTCGATGTCGCGTGTCGTGCTCGACAGCACCCGCGTCTCGCCACATGCGAAGTCAATGTACACAGCCGACATCGTTCTTTCCGAAATTCGACCTCTTTTTCTCCTCTTGTTTCCCCTCCTCTCTCTTATTTTTTTTTTTTTTGTTGTTGTTGTTGCCGTTAACCTCACCGCTTCAGCAAACTCTCGCCAGCAGTAGGGCAGAGACGAGGCGAGAGCAAGGCTGAGTCAAAGAAGCGTAAACGTCGTCAGCACACGAACAAACAAAGAAAAATGCGCTGCCAAAAAAAAAAAAGGACTTTTAAGGAAAACCTTGAAAGTGACTGAAGAAATAAAAAGGATATTCGGCAGTTTTCACTGATGACACAAACACAAAAAAAAAAAAAAAAGAAATATAATAAGAGGTATTTGAGGAAACGTCCTTTTTCCGGCAAGACAACAAAGCCACAGAACGCTGTGTGACGATAAAGTAAAGCTGCAGAACTGAACTTCGTGTCAGCTTGTCTCCACAATAGCCGTAGAACAGTTACAAATAAAAAAGCTGAAAGACAAGAAAAAAAAAAGTAAATAACTGCTAAAAACAAAATCAATAAGAGAACAAGGGTAACTAAGAAAAAATAAAAACGTCGCACTTTTTTTTCTTCTTTTTTTGATTTGATGTTGCGTTATTGTGCGTGGTTATGTTTGGTTTTGTTATGAAGTTTGCTTCTAGAAAAAAAAAGCACTTGGAATAAAAAGGTCACGGGTATTGTGAGTGAGAAAACAGACAGTTGGGTTCCTTCCGTGGGCAGCGTAAAAACGGGTAGCGGTTGGGAATCGCAAAAGGCTTCGAAATGGAATATGCGTTTAAAGAAAAAAAAAGGAAAGCACACACAAATAGAAATCAACCCGAAAAAAAAAAACAGTTTTTCTTGAGAAGAGATTCAAAACCACAAAAAAAAAAAAAGAGATTTGAAGATAGAATTTTGAAGCTCAAAGCCTAAGAGTTAAGCAGAAAACGAAGAAAAGGGAAAATGAATGAAAAAGGAGGCAGTTTGAGGTAAAGGACCACCTCGATAATGAGAAACCAGAGAAAAAAAAAAGGTCAATGTCTGCCTGTCTGTTTGATCAAACAGAAGGTTGGAACTTATTGAGCCAAGTATTATAAAAACGCCTCACTGAAAAAAAAAAAAAGGCAGAGCAGTTACTTTCTTTTCAAAAAGACAGTACTTTTTTCTCTTTTTTGAAGGTACATAAAAAAAAAAAAAACTATATTTAGCTGGGATACAACGTTTAGTGTTTGGCACGTAGACACAATCGAAAGGTGCACCGTAAAGAAAAAAAAAAAAAGATAATACAACGGGATAACAGTAGCTCAGCAAGCCAATTCTATTACTGCTGGGGGAACAAAAAGAACACAAGAATTAGAGCGAAACAAAAAAAAAAAAAGAAGGAAAAAGAAAGCGAGTAAAAGCAGATACTGAAAATGGAAAAATGCCCTTTTTTTTTGAGGTTTGTGCTTGAAAAAGGGGGGGAAGAAAAAAGAAGACGTTGGAGTTTTCTGACTGAAAGCCCTCAGGTGTTCCTTTTTAGGTTAACAGAAAAGAAAAATGGTGAGGCACAAACAGAAAAGCAAAACGGCAAAACTGACAGAATAGAACACTTGAAAAAAAAAAACGTTTTTTTTTTATTATATTTAGGTCTACCTACAGACTTACGATGTCTTTAAATAGTTTTGTTACGTTTTTTTTTTTTATTCTTTCAAAGTGAACTGAAGAAAAAAAACCTGTAATATCAACAGTAATAATAACAAAGAACTTCGCGTTTTTCCGAGAGAAGCAGAATGAAGTTGCCAGCACACACGGATACGTTAAATGTGCAGATGGTGTCTTAGCGCTGCTTGTATTCGAGTTGCCGAGCTTTGTCACGGGTTTCTCGTCAGTTTGAACTAGAGATTCTGTTTCCTTTCTTCTTCCTATTTTTTTTTTCCACTTACATAAGCGCAAACAAGTAGCACACGTCCGGAGTTTACTTTGGGAAACGAAAAAAAAAAAAAACGGAGCAACCAAAAGAAAAAAAAAAAGAAGAGCAGCAAATAACTCACAAAAGAGGAAGAAAACAAAGGTGGATCACAACAGGAAAAAAAAAAGAAAAAAGAAAAAAACAACTTCTTAATTAAGAGGGGGAAAAAAAAAAAACAGAGGGTTGGGGAGGGTCCTTTAGCCTTCGTTAGTGTTCGAAAGACTCCTTTTTCCTTTCTTTTTCAGCTGCGTTCTTCGTTGAAGAAAGCAGCCTCGCAGAGAGTCGAAGTAAAGAGTCCTTTTTCTTTCCTTTTTGTCTCGTAGAAAAAAAAAAAGATTTTGAGCTGCTGCGATAATGCACGATAGGAGGGTTAAAAGCACTGTGATGGAGAACAATAATATGTAATTCGGCAGCGACAGTCACCGTACGGATTAGTTGACCACCGGCTGCTGAACACAATGATTTATCTGAGTGTTAAATGACGAAGTTTGTCAGAGCGGAGACACAGAGTAGCAGAATCTACCAGCCCTGTGTATGTGTGTTCCGTATGTGTGCCGAACTCTCCCTTTCTTTTTTGTCCTTTTTTTTTTTTTTTAGCCGTAAAAAAGTATAATTAGTATAACACGTGTAGCTTTCCCTTTACGATTCTGTTTTACCGTGCGTTTAGTGTGTCACAGAAATCTCTCTTGTCAATGAAGGATATGTTAGAATGATTATCAAAAAAAAAAGAAAAGAAGTAACGCACAGAAAAGAAAAACAAAAAACACGTGCGAGTGGAGTAGGTGCAGGGAAAAAAAACTGCGTCAAGTTGCCTTTGATCTTTATCACGTGCAGTTCGTTTTTCTTTCCCTTTTTTTTTTTCTTCTCTCTCCCTGCTTTCTCCTTTTACTATTTTTGTGTGTGTTTCCAGAAGCTCACCTTCAGAGCGAGGGGATGTTACTGCTGTTTGCAACACGCAAACAGCAATAAAAAAAAGTTGAAACAAAAAAAAAACTGTAAATAAAATCAAAAAAGGAAACGAAACTGCGCAGGTGTATCACGTCGAATGAAAGAACAGACAGAAAAGGCGTCCTCGTTTCGGTTGATGAATGTGGTGGTGTTTTCAACGACTGCTTCGTAGCGTGCGGAGAGAGAAGGTGCGCTGCTGCTTTTCGTTACTGATGTCTTTGGGAGACCCTTTAGATCTTCGATCTGTTTTTCTTTTTTCTTTTTTTTTTTTTTGAGGGGGAACGGCAAGCACAGAGGTCAAGGGTAAAAGGCGTTGGTATGAGCGACATCAAAAAAGGACAAATGTTCGAAAGGACATCCGTGAGTGCAGTTTAACTCAAAAAGGAAGGAAAGGTGAGACAAGAGAGAGATACGTAAGTAATGAACCTGTAAACAAAACAAAAGCGCTCAATTCTCGTGTGTCCCTTTTTTTTTTTTTTTTAATACCATTATTAACGAACAACCGTCGTTTGTCAACACTTGGGCACACAAAAGCGCAGCCAGTGCAGAGCAGCTGCTCTGCCTCCGTAACCTGTGAACGTTGAGGCGCGGCCTTTGGTTTCTTTCATCTTCGAAACACTTGGACTTTGCTCACTGCAGAGTTGCATCGGTTGTTTGTTTGTTTGTTTGCTTTTCTCGCCTGCTTTCAAACGTGCACGCTGCACAGAATACCTTTCCGCTTTTTCCGAGCAAGTGTACCTTTATTTCTTTGCCGTTCGACTTTGCAGTGCAGCGTACCCGTTTTTCACCCCTACGGTGACAATTGAAAAAAAAAAAAAGTAAGGAACAGAGATTAATGCAAACGGAATCACCCAGAAAAAGAAGGAGAGCTTTTCAATCAGAACCGCACAATGTTCCGCTAAGGCGTGCTACACAGACAGTGCTTCGAAGTGAAAAAAGATCAAGAGTAAAAAAGAACCTAGTCCATAAGCGTTTTGAAAGACGCTGAAAAAGATACCGAATGGAAGCCCAAGAGCTCTCTTTCCCACCTCACATGCTGAGCAAAAAAAAAAAAAAGAAACGACAAAGAGTAAAGCTCTTAGACACAGTACAAAAAAAAAAAAAACCGAAAAAGGGAACGTTTCGGCTTAGAGCATGCAAGAGAAACAACACGAGGAGCGCGCAAAAAGCAGAGATGATAGGCGGAAAAAATGAAAAAAAAAAAAGTACATATATACAACGCGTCTAGGGAGAAAGCACTTTTTTCTTCTTTCCTTAAAGAAAAAAAAAAGAAAAACTCTATGTAACAAACGACGTCGACCTAACGGATGACGCCGACCCAGGGAAAGTAGCTGGCAGATAACAACAAGAGCAACAACCAAAATGCTGTCGACGTTTTTTTTTTTTTTCGAGTGCGTTGCTGTATGTGCGAATCGCTTACAGAGAAACAAAGCAAAAAAAAAAAGGCTAGATCGACTCCAAATAACGCTTCTTCTCCGCTGCCAAGATCGTCACCGCCCTTTCCGCAGCCGTCGACTCGCCATCACAGCACGTCGTCGGATGGTTAGCAATGGGATCGGAGAGCTTCAGATGGCGCTGGCGCTGCGCTAAGTACTCGTCCAGCGTGTCCAAATCCAACGCATGCAGCGCATCTTTGCACGAAGTGCGGAGGAGTGGCATACGGCGGCGCCACTGCTCCTCCGCTTGGCGCCAGTTGCGCGGATCATCCGTCTCCTGCTCCGAGGTAGGTGCGCTGTACGTCAAGCTCGTGGGACTCGCGCCATCGCTAGTTGACGGCGTAGTCGGTGCGACCGAATCTGCATTCGCCGTGGCAGCAACACCACCACCTGCAGCTGCAATGGCGGAAGAAACAGAAGCGTGGTCCGGCGGACTGCGTGTCGACTGCGCCAGCGCGGCGACGGCCTGTGGATAGAGCCTTGAGGTGACAACACCGGCAAACCCGGCAGCGCTGTTCTGTACGACGACCACGTCCAGCTGGTGCTGCTGCTCGATCTGCGCCCACTGCGACTCCACTGTTGTGGCGGCGGAAGCGGCGGCGGCGGCGCTGCCGTTCAGTATTGCTCGCACGCCCCCCATCCCAATCGAGGCCTCACTGCCCGTGTTGCCGCCGCTGCTGCTCATGCCGCCGTGGGTCGCGCTGTGAATGGTGCTGTTTGGGCGGTACGACAGGGCGGCAGCCAGCGCAGCGGGGCTGGGCGGGGTGGGGCAGCACAGCAGTGCCTCGACCCGCCGCAGCACGCACAGCAGCTCCACCAAGGTGGAGGCGGCGACCTCGCACGTCTCACGGCGATCCTCGTCGTCGAAGACGCTTAACTCGTACTTGCGCTGCGGCACGAGGGGCGGTGACGGCGGCTTCACTGTCACCACCACCGCCGCTGCCGTGGACCGCTGCGCCGCCGCCTTTTTCGGGAGCGCGGAAGCCGCTGACGACGACGACGTGCGGTTGTTGCCGCCGGTCGCCTGCTGCCCCGACGCCTTCCCGCGTGTCTGCCACCGCGTGCCGTTCACCAACGCGGCTAAAGCGAGGGGGAAGTCCATGGTCACGATGTGGAAAGCAAAGGTGACGCTGACAGACTCCGCCAGCAGCACAGCTGCCGTGCCCTTGCCGAGCGACGCGGCGTCAACGGACGCTGCGGTAGCACCAGCACCAGCCTGCGTCGACGTCAGTACGCAGAGCAGACCACGCAGGCTGCCGTTTACGAGCTGCGTCACGCGGCACAGAAAACGCAGGGTCTCCTTGACAGGGGTGGTGTTGTTTGGGTCGATGTAGCGCAGCTCTTGCGCCGTGCCGCTCCAGACGCGGCAGTCGACCACCGCTGTCACCACGCGCTGCGCCACGCGTGTCACCTCCACCGCGGCCGATGCGTCGAAAAGCGCCACGCAGTCGTCGGCCGACACGTCGGTCAGCGAGGTCGGCAGGGTGTCCACCAGCCTCGCCAGCACGTCGATGAGGAGGGCGAGCACCTCAAGCCGCTGCGGGACAGATGCGGTGGCGGACTGGCCGGCGCAGCGGCGCTGCATGCGGGCGAGGAGGACGACGAGCAGACTCTCGCGCAGCGCGCCGCAGCCCCAGGTGGAGGCGCCGGCGGTGGTGGGCTGTGGGGGCGGGTCCACCACGAGAGCCTGCAATGCGGCCAGGCCCGCCCACGCTCGAGCTGCCTTTGCGGCCACGGCCTCCGCGGAGGCGGGTGCAGCCGTTGGTGACGTTGCGGCGGGGAATGCGTTGCGTGGACCTCGTGAAAGCGGGGCGAGCGCGGTAGTCTCCGCACGCAGAAAAGGGTTGCGCGCGAGGACGTGGACATGGTCGAGATAGCTGCGCAACGTAAAGATGCACAGCCGAGGCAGTTCGAAGCTGACGAGCTCCGCCGCTGTGCCGATGTGCACCAAAACGTCCAGCACCTGAGAGTCGGCGATTTGCTGTGTCCACGTCTGACGCCGCTCCGCAGCCGCCGGCCACGCAGCACTGCCCTCATCATCGTCGCCACGACCAGCACGACCACCACTACCGCCACCATCGCTTCTGCTCCCGGCCCCCACCACGCCAGCGCCCATTGCGCCGAACAATATGCGCAGCACGTTGAGCACACGGCTCAGCGCCTCGTGGTCGGCTGCCACGATCGGGCGTGACTGGCTGCGGGTGTAGGTGCAGCGACGCAGGCAATTCGCGCAGGCGGGCAGATGCTTAAAGGACTCCTCCATAAAGCACCAGTACGTCGCCGCAGCTGGCACGGGGCGGCCACCGCCTGGTCGGCGCGGAGGCACGGCAGGTGTGCGAGCGGGCTCCGCAGCGGCCGTGGTCGCCGCAACACTGGCGGACGGTGCCCCGTCCGCGACGCGAGCAGCCGACCAGTCCAATGACTTCGCCAACGTGTAGAGGAGCTGCATTGCCGTGCACTGTGCCGGGGAGAGCAACGCGCAGGAAACAGGCGCTGGCGCGCCGTACAGGAAGCACCCGTAGCTGTACATGGATGCCGGCTCAAAGATAAGCGTTGTGGCTCGCCTGGAGCTTTGACCAGCACGGCCCCCCGCAGCCGCAGCACCAGCAGTGGCAGAGGACGTCGCAGTGGCACCGGAGGAGGCCCCCACAGCCTCGGGCGCCTGCGTGGCGTCAGTCGACAGACAGCGCCAGACGTGCGCGATCACGCCGCGGCAGAGGAGGCAGTGCACGGCGTCAGCAAGCAGCCGCGGTGATGCGGCACGTTGGGCGCTGTTCCGTGGCGTCAAATGGCTGCCAGCAGCAGAAGCAACAGCAGCACCTGTCGTGGTAGTGGTGATCATCGTTGTCGCCTTAAGGTAGTCGAGCACATTGATGAGAAGTCTCAGCGCGCGCTGCATGTATACGGCGTGCTGCGCCGCCCACCCCTCTCCATCCCAGCCGAGAAAGGCGGAAAAGGTGTGGAGACAGGCACGGAGAGGAGTCGGCAGCACTGCCGCGTCGCCGTTCTCCGTGTGCGGCAGCGCGCCCTCCGACGCACGCCTCTGCAATCCCAGCAACGTGTCAGGACTCTGTGACGCCATGTTCTCCCAAAAGGCGAAGCAATTCTCCAGGGTGGAAAGCACGACCTCCTGCAGGGTGCTGCCCGGGTACTCCAGCAGCGCCGACATGACCGCCAGCACGTTGGCATCAACCAGCGCGGTCATGGAGGCCACGGCGCAGGTGCGCGGTGTCGTCAGCAGGGCGAGGGAGGCCAGCACCCGTCGCGTGAGTACGGCGTGCGACGGAAACAAAAGACGTAACACCGGCGCAGGGCGCACAAACGCTGTAGCCGCTGTCGTCGTCGTGCGCACCGCCGCTCGCTCACGCTGCACGCAGCTGCTCTTGCTCGAGTCGTTGCGTCGCAGCAGCCGCGCCGCGCCGTCCGCCGCCGTCGACGACGGCGGTGGGAACGCTGAGTTCGTGGGGCTCATGGCGGACTTGCACAGTGGGTGCTGCTGAGGCAACGACATCGCAACCCCCGGAATACCGGCGCTCCCACCACTCGTCGTGGCGCGCCGAGCAGCGGAGCTGTGGGTCGGGGAAACGCAAACAGAGGTCGTTGCTAAGGCAGCGGTAATGTTGATGGCGGTGGTGTTGGTGGTGGCGCCGTTGGCTTTTGAGCTGGTGATGGCGATAGGTCGGGACCGGGCCAGCGAGGCAAGACCAGCGCTCTCGCCGCAGAGCGACGATGTCTCCGCATCTGTCATGCCCGCCACCGTCACGTCGTTCGACCGCAGACTGTCTTCCGTCTCCCGGCAGGCTCCGCTGTGGGACTCGATCGGCTTTGGTGCGGCAGCGTTCGCCATGGGCGAGTCGCACGGCGTCGCCGGCTCGGAGTCGGCCAGCACATCCTCCGTTGGCGGCAACGCCAAGAGGTGGTCGCGGGTGTCCGTGTAGCAGTCAATGTATGGCACAAGCGGGGAGAGGTACGGCGTCATCGCCGCCGCCGCCACTTCCTGTGTTGCCTGCGGCAGTGGCGGCGGCGGCGGCGGCGATGACGATGACGATGACGATGTAGAGATCGGTATGGCGAGAGCCGCCTCGCCTTCCTGTAGTGCGCGCTCTAGAACGCTCACGTAAGCACGCCAAGCGTCAATGCCCACAGAGCTCATCACGCCGTCCGAGCTGGCAGGAAACATGTTCCGGTAGCCAGCAGCGTGAGAGAGGAACGAAACAGCGCAGGTGTATAGCTCCAACGGGCTCTGCGGGCGACGCGTGCTGTCGAGCACCGTCCACGGCGTTTGCGCGACGACAGAGACACCTGACAGTGCTTCGTCTCCCGCCGGAGCACTCTGCGCACTTGGATCGCCCACCGCGGTGAGCACGCCGTGGCGCAGCACGTCGTACGCGAAGGTGTGCACCTTGCGCGTGAAGCCGTCCATCTCCTCAAGGACCTGTACCGGCATCTGCAACTGCGCCGCAACGCACTGGATGATGTCATCGCACATGAGAACGTCGCCCAGCTGTGCAGCGCTGTCCAGCAAGCGCGCATCCGCCTTTGCATTCTCAGACGCCTCAGAGGAGTTGGCGATGTGGCTGCGCAGGACGACACACGTCTGCACCAGGGCGTCCAGCAGGCGCAGCACACCGCTGTGCACTGGCGCGCCCCACTGACAGCCACCCGTGGCGGTGGAGGCAAGACCAGCGTGGGCAAGCCGCAGCAGCGATCCCGCCCGTGCGGCCAGCTCGAACCAGAGTGTCTTTCTCTGCGAAGTGAGCACTGCGTGTGCGGTGAGCGTGCTGTTCGTAGTTAAATCGTGTACGAGAGGGGAGCAGACGGCATCCACGACCCACGAGAGTGCGTCCACCGTCCGAGCCATCAACTCGATTGCATACGCAGGGTGTGTCCCCGTCGCGGTTGCCGCGCCGTCCTTCACCTCTTCCACGGATGTGCTGAGCAACCGTCGCAGCAGCGCGTCGCCGCGGTGGTCGCCGAGCAGCGTGGTGAGGACGGCGCTCGTTACAGCAGCCTTGACCACCTCAGAGAGGGCGCCGGCCTTCATCGTGATATAGTCAAGGGTAGTCTGCACGTCTGTCAAGGCGGCAGCGACACGGTGGTCAGAGGAAGAAAGCAACAACGTCGACCCAAGCGCTACCGCGGCGCCATCTGGCGCATCGAACGCCATGGAAGGATGAGGTGTCGTTGTCACTATCGTCGTTGTCGCTGTCTGCTCATCCAAAAACGTGCGTAGGACCTGCAGAGCCGAGCTGAAACGGTCCCTCCTAATGCGACCCAACTCCTCCAAAACGGACAGCGGCATCGTCGAGGCGGGTGCGATGGAATACACGTGACGCCGCTCCGCACCGCTCTCCACAAGATCTGCGTGGCAGGACATGAGAAAAGGAGCGGCTTTTTTTCTCTCTCTTGGAAAATACCTGGACGAGAACTGTGAAGAAGCGGAGAAACGAGCGCGATCACGAAAGACTACAATGCGACAAACCAAGAGGAAATAGAAAAACGAAAAAAGATGAGGCAGAAAAAAAAAAAGAAAAGCACAGAGGAATGCTACGTGCTAAAGGACAGAAACAGAAAAAAAAAAAAAAAGATAAGAGAGAAACACTGGCGACAGACTAAATGCCTGTAACTATGCTACTACTACTAAAAAAAAAAAAAAGATACATAAATATATGAAAACCACGAAAGCAATTATTAAAAAAAAAAAGGAGAAAAGAAAAAAAAAGATCAGAAACAATAACAATAACAAAAAGCAGCTATTAACTGAAAAATAATAAGAGCATAACAAAATAAAGCAGTTTTCCAATTGTTTTGTATGAGTAGCAGCTCGTTTTTTTTTTTTCTTCGTTCGTTTTGTTGTTGACGTTTTTCTCCCTTTATTAGCGCGGTATAAACGTAGATAGGTGTATATACATAAATATATGTGTGTCTGTGTATCCACAAACAAGGATCGCCTTTGTGGAGAGAGGGATACAACAATGTTAGTAAATACAGAGTTTTATATATATTTATGTGTGTGTGTGTGTGTGTACGTAGGTGTGGATGGGTGCGTGTAAGAAGGGCGGAAGAACCACACACAAAAAAAAAAAAAGTAAATTATGTGTTTGTGTGTGCCTTCCCCCTTTCTTTTCGGATCAAAAAAAAAACCACTGCTATAGCAGACAGATACGAGCAAAGACGAACAGGAAAATAAAAAGAAAGACTATTGCCTTTTCAGACAAAGTTATTTTCGTGATAGCCTCGGGAAGTGACTTACTTTACGCCAATGCGGAAAGGCCAGAACGCTAACAGATAATAAAAAAATGAAGAAACTGAAACAACGAATCTCCCTCTGTAATTCGAAAGGTAATAGAGCAGGTGAAAAAAACTAGCAGCTAAATAAAAAAAAAAAAAGAGAGGGTATTTGCTGGGGTAGAAAACGATCGATGCACTAAAGTAAGAAGATCGTTGTCGAATGCTGTGCAGTGTCGCAAATGGTGAGTCAGGCTCTGCGGCACACGTAGAAACACGCGAAGGTGACTGCTATACAAGAGGGAAAAAGAAAATATGAAGAAAGAGAAACGTGAATCTCTTTCAGTGCGGCAAAGTCTAATTGCTTTTACTTTTTTTTTGTTATTGCTGTTTGGTTGTTTTTATGGTGAATGTAGTGGAGGCACGTAGTCGACACGAAGTAAGAGCCCCGGAAATGGATGGCAGAGAAAGCAAAAGAACGCAGAAAGGTGATGGAAAGAAAGCCACATGTGCAGAGCTTTTTCTGTTGTTGTCTTTGCAAGATTCACTTCGACTGAAGCAAGCGGCTAAGAAGCGCAGACAGGCACTGAATCTCCACAGCATCTTCAGAAAGGTCATTCCCTTTTTTTTCCTTTGAAAAAAAAAAAACGACCTAAGTCGCCAAGCAGATCATAGCAGCATAGATGTTGGGTATCTATATGTTCACGTTAAGATAGGACTTGCTTAAAGCAACTCTACCTGAGATTCAAAACAACTTCAGGAAACGACAAAAAAAAAAAAAACAGGGAACAAAGAACAATTGCAAGAGCTTTTCCTTTTGGAACACTATGAGGAGAAAAAAAAAAGTGAAAGAAAACAAAAGCACGCACAGTTGTGTGTTCTCAATAAACACGGAATGAGAGCCTATGCGTGAGAGCAACAAAACCAGCAAACCTCTTAGATGTCTTTTCGTGTTTTTGAGGCAACGCATTTGAGTAAAAAAAAAAAAAGCAGAACATATCAACAGGTGAGAATGAGAAATAAAAGCCGCAAGTAAAGAGGAAAAAAAAAAGAAATATATATATATATATATTCAACAAAAAGGATGAGAACGCCTCCGCACGACAGTCGGCGTCTACTTGTACCACTGCATTACCTTGCCGCTACAGTTCTTTTTTTTTTATTATCTTCTTCTTCATTGTTCTTTTCCTTTGATTGTTTTCGTGTGCCTACTCCACACCTAGTTTTACCTCTGAGTAGATGTTGTTATGGAAGTAGGAACACGGCACCATCGGCACCGCGTTTGTCGGGTCCGTTTCTGCCACAATCAGCATGACGTCGCTGATCGTCGCCACCGCTTCAGCCCCCATCGCGGGGAAACTAATCGCCAAAAAGTTCGTCACCTCCAGTAACGGCGTCGTTATCGTGGGTGCCGGGTCGCGTTTTCTCACCTTTTTGGCTTGCTGCATCTGACCCGGCAGCTGCAGAGTCACCTCAAACGTCGCCATCGCGCGTGGGATCAGTTCGCCGGACGGCGGCGACACCTCAGCCGTGGAGATCGTCTCGAGGGAGCCATTCGTCCTTCCTTCTGCCTTGAACAGGCGGTACTGCTGCAGCTTGACCTGCACGCGACGGATACGCGTCTTGAGAGACATATTACGCAAGGTCAGGCGGATGTTCACACATGTGTCAGCGCAGGAGCTGACATTGCCGTCAGAAGAGCAGTTTGTGTCCTCGCAAGAACGAAAAGGCAAGAGAGGACCAACCATGGGCACCTCGGCGGTCACCACCACCGCGTCACCAAGGCTCTTGTGAGACCCGCAGCACCCCGAACCGCCGTTCAGTGCGACGGTGTTCGTCGTGGTCTTCGTCATGGTGCGCAGCTCGTCATACTGCCGCTGTGCCATAGTCGGCACAACAACGAATGGAAGTTCCTTTTCTTTGTCGAAGCCGTGCGGGATGTCCACCGTCGCCCGCAAAATGTACGACAGTTCTGTGGTGCCGTCTGGTATGCGACAGCGAAAGGACGGCGGCGCGTTTGGTGGGATGACGAGCTGAAAAGGGTACTCGTAGCTGCCTACCTGCAGCGAAGCCCCACCGGTGCGGCCGCTCTCCTTCGAGAAGCCAAAGAAGGTGATGAGTTGCTCATAGTGGATGTACGAACCCGAGAGCGACACGTTGTGGTCGCCTGCGCTTACCGAAAACTGTGTTATCTCCTTGCCACGCGCAAGCAGGCGGATGGCGGTCACGTTGACTTGCTTTAGAACCTTCACAATCAGCCGCCCTAGCACGGCCTGGCCCGGCTGGTACGTCGTTCTGCCATCAAGGTCAATCTGCAACTCTACCTTGTTCTTGTCGAACAGCATTGCGATGCAGTTAAAGAGGAAAGCTAGTCCAAAGAAAGAAGAAGGATATCAACTCTCGCCTACTGAAGTAGACACTAAAAGCAAATAAAGAGATACATATTTATATATATATATATATATATAGAGAGAGAGAGAGATCGGAAGAGCAGCAGTGGAGTTCAGAAAAAAAAAAACTCGGAAACTGCACTCAAGTTGGAAACAATGGTACGGAAAGTGTTTAAAAATGAGAAAAGGGAAAAAAGAAAGAAATGAAGAGATTTGATATGAGGAACTTCGAGCAGTTAGTCCTAAATCAATGTCTTTTGTTCGTGAAAAAAAAAAAATGTACGCAAAGCAAAAAAAAAAAAACGTCGATTGCTCCGTCAGCCCGCTTTTGCTTTTAGTGAGAGAGAAAAAAAAAAGAAGAACAGTTTAAAAAGAAAAACACTAGCAAGCACTTCATGTTTGAAGAACATACACATACAAGAAGGAGAAAGAGAGAGCAACAGTGGAGTTTAATAGGTATTCCGATAGAGACGTGTACACACCGACCGCTGAATTCTGATCTCGGCAATCTAGAGTTCATCTTTTTCGTTTTTTCTTTTTTTTTTTTGCTTCTTTCCGTTTGAGCTAGGTGGCGCACGCCGCCCTTCCCGTCTCAGCATAGCCGACAAATACAAAAGAGGAGGATGTCCAAAAGTCAATATACTCGTTAGTGAACCCGTATAGTCAAGTGTGCTCAATATTCCGCTGCGACCGATAAAAAAAAGAAATATCATAATTGCCTGGGTTATGTAGTTATCCTTCTTGATTCATCACTTCACTACGTTCACTGTCTGGTGTAGCTCATGGCTGTTTAGACTGCAAAAAAAAAGAAAATAGTATATTTGCCCGTTGTGCATTCTGCTGCTCCGCAAACGACGTGACTTCTCTCACCGACTGCAGCAGGTGGGTGGCGTGCTCGTTGTTCAGAAGGTGGTGGATACGGTTGCGCTCCACCCGCTCCATCGACCGACGCATGTGCACCTCGCCACCGGAAAACAGCCCAAGCTTCCAGTTGGCCGTGCCCATCGTCGCGTCGACGTAATCCTGCCGCACCGCCATGAAGTTGCGATGGCGCTGCAGGTGCTGCACTAACATCCGGTGCAGGCTTTCTCGGAGATCCACCGGGACGATACACGCCTGCTCGGTGTTGCCTGCTTGCAGGGTGATGTAGTCGCTATACAGGTAGGCGAGCAGCTCCAAGGCAAACTGGCGTGTGCGGGTCAGCGCACGCCACTGGTCCACCTCCTGCCCCACAGCGCGGCCTAGAGTGAGGCGGATGTCAGGCGGCAGGGCGCCCTGCAGCGCGAGGTACACGTAAGGCGACCAGCCCTGCTGGTCAGCAGGGAGCCCTTGAGTGACGGGCGCGGCGACGGCGGAGGTGGCTGCTTTGGTGGAGGACATGCTTTTCGGGCCGGCCACCTGCGTTGGGTCGAGGCTGTACTGCCAGCGCAGAGCGATGAGGTACCACAGCACGCGTATGAGCTCGCCTAAACGGCGCTGCTCCGCACTGGGCGTTTTGGGAGGAGCGTCGGACGTTTTTTCTGCCGTCACCGCGGCGCTGGTCGCATGGGTTTCATCCGTTGACCTCAACGCCACCATGTCCTCGTGTAAGGCCGCGAGCAACGCGAACTCCCGATCCAGAAGAGCCATTTCCGGCTCCCCAGTTGCGGCGCTCACTCGCTTGTCCGACACGAACTGTGTCATGAGATAGCTCCCTACGGTGTCCGGCAGCGGCGAAGAGGAGAGCTGTTCACAGCCTTGCGCCGATGTGGCGGACGTCGTGTCACGTTGTGCGCTCGCCCAGTAACGTTCCAGCGAGGAGCGACACTGGAGCAGCACCGCAACTCCTCGCTGCTGCTCCGCACGAATGTCCGTCATGCTCTTCATAGCCGGTGGCGGAGGCCTTGCATCTGTTGAATCGACCCTCCTAGTGTTACGTTCATCGTCTTTCAAACCCGCACTGCCCTCGTCAACGACAAGGGCTTCACGAGGACGCTTTCGGTTTTCATGCCCCACCTCATCGTTTGCCTCTTGAGACACGAGTTCCGGTTGCTTCTGCAGCCGTTGTTGTTGTGTTCGCCGCAAAGCTGCGTCGTATGGGTCCGCCGCTACCAGCACCGCATTACTCGATGCAGGCGACGACGACGAGAGCATTGTAGGAGCGGTGGGTGGCGGCTTTGCCTCTCCAGATACCTCCACCGCAGCATCGCGCGTCTGCTTCTTTTCCTTCTTTAAGAGTCCTTGAAGGCCTTCGAATTGCATTTTTTTTTTTTAAAGAAGGAACGAATGGCTGCGAAGTAACAGAGGTATCGTAAAGAAAAAAAAAAACTGTAGAGAAAAAAAAGCATCAAAAGTGCTACACTGCTTTCCGTTCGCTTGGCGAGAAGAAGAGGAAGGGGGTAGGAAAGAAAAGGCGAGAAAAAAAAAGAGCAGAGATATGTTAGCAAGAGAGAATGTGTGTGTGTGTGTGTGTGTCTGTTATTCCTTTGCTTGCCTTCGTTTTTTTTTTTTTTCCCACCTCTTTTTCGTTCCGGAAAGGCGCGTCGGCGACTTATAAATGCGGAGCAATCCATGAAGCAGTGAAGCAGCCCAAACTGGTTATTGCTTGAATAGGTGTTCCCTCTCGTCGTCGTGCCATCACTTATCACACAACGCCGTTCTGAAACTGCGAGAGACTCGAGACGCCCAAATCGCTCAAAGGTTCCTTAACCATCCACTTGTTATACGTTGTCGCTAGCCCTGGTGAACGGGGGCATACATAAAAAAGAAGGGAGTGCATTACATTCTCTACATGAAAACTGTAAAACAACAAAAAAAAAAGACAATAAAGTGCTTCAAAGAAAGAAAGGAAAAGGTCGACGACGAGTCCTCTTGGGCTGTACATGGAAACATGTTTGGTGCTCGCTCAAAAAAAAAAAAAAAATGTATATATATATATAAGCTAGTCTTTCAAAGTTGGGGAAAACGCCTCAAAACACACAAAAAAAAAGTGCACAGAAAAGTTGAGAAGGTGAAAGAAGGCAACGACGAAAAGCCCATGTTCCAGAAGGTGTGTAGAGGGAGGTTGGTCTCAAGCAGCGCAACGCCCTCAAGTTTCTTTTTGTTTCCCCATCTTCCGGATTACGCCTCTCCATGCGTTCATGTATGCACCGTCAGGCTGGACTCCTCCGTGACGCGCTGAGGAGTTGTTGCGTTTTCTCAGCCTCCACCGCCTTGACGCGTGCTCGCCCACGCGCCGTCTGCACAAAATCCTTCACGCCAGGGTTGTACGCCGGGTCCTCGATGAACTGCGCAAAGAGAGCCTGAATGCGCTTCCGCAGACCGCAGAGGGAGCTGTCTTTCCGTCCGCGATGGAGCAAGTCCGCCTCGCGGTCGATCAGCTCGCCCAACTCACGCGCCAGCACCGAGGCGGCCTGAAACTCGCGTACGGTCCACTTCACACGCAGCAAGATGTCCAGCCGTGCCGCCGTAGCGGAGCTGAGGCCGTCGTCGTTGACGGCCGACGTCGCGGCCCCTGCCACCGCGTTGACAGACGACATGTTTCGAGGTGCCTCAACTGCGCTGGTGGACGCGCCGTAGTCAGGCGACGACGACGCCGTCGTTGTCTCCGTCTTGGTGCTGCTCACCATCCTCGTGGAGAAAGCCCTGACAACTTCTCCGTTGCCGCCGCGTGTAGACCGGGACGGCACACCACCTGCAGCACCCACTGACCCGCCGGTAAAAACCAGCTGGGTGTAGAGGTCCCGCAGCTCCCTTGCCCGCTCTGTTTCGGGCGTTGTCACGTCCACCGTGCCCCACTGCTTCGGGGCGGCCATGCGGTCCAGGTTGTGCACAAATGCAGCCTCCTCACGCGTCTTGCCGACCTCGCGCCGGCGCTGGTCCAGCTGCTGGAGGAGCTGCAGCTCCTTCTTCGTGATGGCCAGCAGCGCCGCGCGGGCGTCAGCGGAGGAGAGCGACGCGTCGCGTTGAATCCGCGCCGCCTCCTCCGCACGCCAAGCGATGACGTCGTTCTTCACCCGCTCAAAGTCCACGGCACTGCGCGGGTCGTCGCGGCGCAGCTGCGCAGCATCCTCGACGGCGGCGTGCAGGGCCTCCTCGCGACGCTGGCGGGCGCCTGCCCGGTGCTGCCGCGCCTCCTCCGCCGCCTCCAACTCCGCACGCACCCGTCGCGCCTTCCACTGGCGGTACAGCTTCTGAACCACGACGGCCATCTCGTCCTGCAGCGCCTGCAGAGCCGCCGCGGTAAAATACGGTCGCGCCACTATGACAAAGTCATGTGAAGTGTCCAGCAGTAAATCCACCCGCGGCGTCTGCGCACATGCCTCGCGGTGGGTCTGGCAGCTGCGCGAGATGCCGAAGGTCTGCGTCTGCCGCGATGTCCGGTCGGCCGCTGCTGCTGCGACGGCGGCGCCGCCACCGGTCTTTGCAAATGGCGAGTAATCCAAATCGCGGTGGTAGAGCTGTGTGGCGGCGTGCAGCAAAACGCGCCCCGACAGCCGCTTGTCGCGGTATCCGCCCAGGAAAGGCTTGGTGGGCGGAGCCGGGCTGTCTTGAACTACGGCGACGATCGCAAAGTTAGAGCCGCCCGCCACCGTCGTCGCGTCCTGGCCGCCCTTGTCACCCTCTTCCTCTCTTTGCACCGCTGCGTCGTGCGCGGATTGCATCTGCTGAATCACCTCGTCGTAGCTGTAGCCCTGCCGACGACCTTCGACGAGGGTGCGAGGAGGAATTTGCACCTTGCGACGTCGCACGCGGATGCAGCGAACCACGTAGTCGTTCGGCTCGAGTGCGGCGAGGTGCGCCGGCACACCCGCGAGCGACGCCTCCGCCTCCTCGGCCTCGTCCTCGGCGCCGTGCGCGACAGACGGAAATGGTGGCTGATGCACCGCTCCTGCCCCTGCGGCAGCTGCAGCAGTAGCAGCGGCGTCTGGACTCGGAAACGTGACGGACACCCACAACGGCTCCGCTCGATTGTTCTCCGCCACGGCGGCCGCACCAACCTCACTCGACTGCGACGACGACGTCACGTCGCAGTCCAGAAAAAGGGTGCCCATGAAATGGAGGCGCTTGTGCTGATGGAAGATCTGAAAGGACTCCGGGTGCACGCCAAGGTGACCCGCGAGAACCTCGAACAGCTCCTTCGCCACCAGAACCCAGTAGGATGACACTGCGTTGGAACCATCTTCGGCAGCTACCTGGTTGCCCGCAACACCGCCATCAAGGACATTCGTACTGTTGAACGCAGGAGGCGGGCGGCACAGGTTCGGGTTGTGCACTGGCACTGTGATGCGCGTCAGCGCCTGCATGGGCAGGAGGGTGACTGTCACCTCCGCCGTGCCGAGCGCGGCTTGTGGAAGCAGACTCCGGCGTGGCGGTGCAGCAGCAGGTACAGCAGCAGCAGTTCCCACTTCTCCAGGCCGCGCAGCGTGAGAGGCTACGCCAGAAACGGAAGCAGAAGCCGCAGGGCCTTTCACAACGCCCGCCTCACGAACCTCGCAGTGGTTGCCTGCGGCTACTGGGACATCCACCTCCGCGTCCACTTGCGTACCATGACAGGGCTGACGCGCCAACGCGGTGGTCTGAGCCGTGGTCGCATCCGCGCGTCGCTGCGGCTTGAGCGACGCCTCCGCGGACGGCCCCTCCCTCTCCGCAGCACTGCCGTCTGCGTCGCGTGCCGCGTCGCTGTCTTGCGAGGCGGTGATGTCCTCGTACGCTGAAGCGCCCTGGCCACCACCGCCGTGTCGACGCTGCAGCGCAGACGGGACGCGGCGGACATCTGAGGCGACGTTGTCGGCCAGGTCCCTCTCATCCGGGTGGAGATGTGCGTAGTAGCCGATGTCGTTGGCGCCGGAGGTACCACGGAGCGGCGCGACTTCGTGGCCTACCGCTGAATCATCGCCCGCGACATCATCGCACGAGAAAGCGGCTGGATCATCCTGTTTGCACACCGCTTTGTGTGTTTTATCTTGCCCATCCTCTACTGTGATGTCTTGGTCCGAGTCCGCTGCTGGCCCACCGGAAGGAGCACGACGCTCCTCGTTCTCCGGGTCCGTCGAGCCGTCCTCCATTTACTATCACGTGATCCTGCCACCTTTCCCTTGTTTTTTTTTCTCTTGTTGTTTTTTTTTTTTTTGTGTGTGTGTGTGTGTTTCCCCTCTGTTCCATACAGCAGCTCTCGGAAATTGCAAAAAGCACCAAGACAAAGAAAGAGAGAAGAAAAGAGACACAGAGAGGAAAGCACAGTAAGGAAACAGGATAGGATGCTCCGCCACAATGCATGCAAGTGCAGCGGAGGTAGAGAACACAATAGACAACGTCTTCTAGTAGCTCTTCTCTCCCTCTCCGCCTATCTTTGTTTTTTTTTTTTTTAGTTGCACGATGCACTCCAACTTGAGGTACTACGGTAAAGGTGGAACTCGTCCTTGGCCTCCTTGCCCTACTCGGATTCATCCTTAAACGTTTACTGGGGGAGGTCACTTCGAGAAAAAGAAACAGAATCTGAAAACGTATAGTTTTTTTTTTTTCTTTCTTTTCTCTCTCCGTAGCGGAGTGCACACCACTCGCGAGAACAGCGCATTTTCATCACCAAGCGGAAACGCAAACGACTGCGTTCGGCCTCTTTTTTTTTTTTTTTGCTTCAGAATGCATACGATGACGTTAGCATCGCGGCGCAAACAAGAATGCAAGCGCTCTCTGTCATTGCTGTGTTTTGGGTCAGTGTATGGGTGCTCTGTGAAGAAGTTGATGTTACAAAACGCTAAACAACATTCCGCTACTTTACTGGAGAGCAGTGCTTGCTCTGGTTGGAGTTTTCGTCTGGCGGTGCAGCTACAGTCATCACAGGTCCGGTCTTTGATTCAGCCGACTCCTGTTCCATGAGGAGCCGTATCTGCTCCAAAACAAGTCGCTCGTTCTCCTTTTGATACGTCACGTACGCGCCTGCACCAACGGCTGCAGCAGCTACAACGCCAGCCACCGCACGGTACATTCTCTTCTAGCAGACCACGACTGCGTTTAAAAAAAAAAAGAGGAAAAAAAGAAGCGTCGTGTGTGCGCAACCTCTTGTGTGTGCTCTATGAAAAGCAGCTTTGTACACCACAGAAGGTCCATTCTGCAGGCATGCGTATGATAAGAAGAAGAGAGGAGAAAAAAAAAAAAAAGCAGTCGGAGTTGGGAGTTTTAATTCGAAGCACCGCTCGTCTCTGGTGAAAAAGACAAAGAAAGCCACCATGCAAATAGGTAATGCGTGATCCACGAGAGACAAAAGCGTTACTGAAGAGAGAGACCAGAAAAAAAGGGTGTTTTTCTTTTTAGTCGCGTCTTGCCTGCTCGGTGTGTTGGTATCGAAAATGGGAAGGAGTTCTGTAACGCGCTCATTCAAGCACTTGAAGCAAAACACATGCATGTTCTTTCTAATGCACTCGACGAGTTGCGGCGTGCCTCCTTGCCCGCTTACCAGCAGGCGCAGAGATAGTCTTTTCAAAAAACAAGAGAAAAAAAAGCAGCAACCTTCACACAGAGCAGCGGTATAAACACCTTGCTGAGGCATTCCAGTAACGTCGTAGAGCCACGCGAGCCCCCTTGAGATAGTTGACATTCTTTTTTACTTTACCCTTTTTTGCTGTCTTTGTGTTGGCACCGCAGTGTCAACAATGACCTCACCCTCAAAGACTTTTTTTTTTTTTTAAGAGAACACGCCATTAATCATCGGTGAATAAAAGAAAACAAAACAAACGCGAGAGCCTCACCAGCACACACAAAAAAGAAAGACAGGGAAAAAACGAGAAACGTCAAGGGCAAAGAGTCAGGCAACAAGCACTATTCTCCATGAAAATGCTAAGCTGGGTCGTTCGCTGTTGTTGATTGATGGCAACTTCGCGTTTGAGTGGGAGCCGCGCACTTTTACTTTTTTTCTCTCTTCTTCGCGTCCCTTTGACTCTGATTACCCCTTCCTCATTGGCGTTCTCCAAGTCCCTCTCTTTCAGTTTCCCTCATTTTTCTCTCTCTCTATCTATCCCTTTCGCTGCTTATTTCCCGATTTGCTGCACGCGTTCCATGATTAGGGCATGGAAAGCCTCCGCGCTCTGGTGTGGCTTCACCACCGGCTCCCCAGCCAACTCGTACACCGTCGGTTCGGCGTTGTGCGCCAGGTTGCTCAGCGCGTCCGTCGCCTCCTGCACCTCGAAGAATTTGGACTCCGGCACCTCCGTCTCTGGCGCAGGGCTGCTCTGACTCTCCTTGATGCGGGCCGCAGCGATGGCCTTGTCCTCCATGATCTTGGCACCAGCCACGGTGTTGCCAGTTGCCTGAGTAGCGTTGGGGCCCTGCTGTTGCTTCTGCTGAAGCACACGCGTGCTGACCCACTTGCTCCCACCTGTCTTGCTGGAGGACATGATGTCAAGTGTGTATAGGGCAAAAAAAAAAAAAGTGATACAAGGGAAAGCTGAAGCAAAAAAAGTAAAGCAACAGAAAACGGAACTAAAAATATGATTTTATGAAGGGGTGCAAAATGAAAGCAGTCGTTTTTTTTTTTTACACATGAAGGAAGAGGTTGAAAAGAGAATCGAGCAAAGCATGCGGCAGTGGAGAAAAAGCTCTCAGTTGCTTTTAGTGGCCAATGCGCTCACCAAAATGTAAGGATTAGAGACGTGCCATCGAGGATGTGGTTGACGCGGAGTGAGAACAGCGTCGCTTCAACGCGGCAACGACGTGTCCACACCGCCGCGACAGGTGACGCTACGCGCGCAAAACGCAAACCTTGCATTTTCATCATCACAGAAAGAAAAAAAAGGCAGAAGTGCTCTTGTTCTACGGCATAATAATAATTTAGGAACGGTGAGCGGGCTCATATGTAAGACCTCCCTAAAAAAAAAAAAAAACAGCGTTGTTGAACCATCAAACCTTAGACAACCACACACGCCACGCATCCGTTTCATGTCGCAAGTCCGGGCACGTCAAACGCTCCATCACCGCACCCGGCTCATCGTCCATCTGCAACTCCGTCAGTGGCTGCGTCAGGACGGTGGTTTGCACCAGTGCTTTAATGTGTGCCGCGCTCATCATTGTGTGGAGAGAGCGATGCGGCGGCTGACGCGACTCCACTGACGGTGCTGCTGCTGCTACCGCGCGTGCTGACGTGGCGCGGCGTGTAGCCGCACCAGAGGGGACAGCGGAGGAGGAGGAAGAAGCCGCAGCAGAAGCAGAAATCGCTGACTGCACACCTCGCCGCTTAGGGCGGCCAGAGGGAAGACTGTCCGTCTGCCCCAGTGGCCCTTTCGCGTACTTGCTGATTTTTGCGCGACCGCCTCTCGCTGCAAGGTCGCTCTCTCCTCCATCGTCCATAGCAACGACGCTATCCCTTTCACCTTCTTCGTGAGGGCGAAGCAGCGCGTCCGCGTCCTCGCCGTCACTGTCGGCATCGTCGTCGTCACCGTCAGCTCCGGCCTGCGGCATCTGCGCCTCGTACAGTTCGACTTTCCAGCGTAGGAAGTTGTAGGCGCCTCTGCGCCGCGACATCGCCGGCCACACCGACGCCCCAGCCGCGGCTGCAGAGGCAGGTGATGCGAAGGTGCCGCTGCTGCTCCCTCCCGCACCCGCAGAGGCCGCGGATGAAGGGAGGCTGATGAAGTAGTCGTTGCTCGTGCCGTAGAGGTAGGCGCCCGCGAGAAGCGGTGCTCCCCATGGCAGTCGAGACGCCTGCAGGAGAGACTGCGGGGAGGTCACCGTCCACGCAGCCGATGGAAGCGCCGCAGCCGCAGCTGACGCCATCTCAGGAGACAGGGTAGAATGAGAAGAGAACGGCTTGGACGCCGTAGTGGCGGTGGCAGTCGAAACGGCGCCCTGTGGGACCTGTTGGCGCCACCGAAGCCACAGGCGGTAGACGACAACGCGCCAAGCATCGCGGTGCGCGTCTCCGCTGGGCTCGTATGGCACGGCAGCCTCGAGCGACAGCAGCCGCTGCAGCGCCGCCGCCGTTCGCTGCGACTGCATCCACGTGCGCCACTCCAGACCAACCACCTCCTCCTCGATGGCTTGGCGGTGGGCCTCAGGGAGGCCGAAAGATAGCGACGGCGACGGCGACGGGTGAGACGGATGGGTGTGCAGAGCGCCACCGCAGCTGTTGCCGTGGAAGTCGGCCTTCTCACCTGCGTGCTGAGGCGCCTCTGTCCCCGCCTCTTCCTCAATCACAACAACGACGGCGGGTGCAGACGCTGACGAGGACGAGAGGAGCAGCTCGTCTTTGTCTGGATGCGCTTTGACGCTGTCCTCAGCGCCCTCCATCGGGCGCGGCTGCGCTTTCGGGGAGGCGTAAAAGGCCTCCGCCGCGGCGCAGAGGGCGGGCACCCCAGCGTCTGCCAGATCGAGCAGTTGGGCGTAGGAGAGCGTGAAGATGGAATCCTCCGTAATGCTCTGCGGCCGCGGCGGCGCCAGCGGGTGCGGCACCGCGCGAGGCGCGTCAGCCGCAACGTCGATAGAAGCCGGCGGAGCGGCAACGCTGCGCGACGTCGATGCCTCGGAAGCAATTGTGCTCCTTGCAGTCCTATCCACGGCGTCGATGTCGTGTCGAAGGCGACGCAACAGCGCCCGCACGTCGTCGTCCCCCTGCGGGCACGCCTCGCTCTCAAGGTGGAAAGCGTGTCGACCGTTGGGCGCGACAGAGATTGCGCGCTGCGGCAGCGATGCGAACGCACCTTCCAGCGTAAGCACCGGCGGAAGATCAACTTGGCGCCGTGCCGCGGACGACTCTGTGCCTGCGGCGGCCGACGCGGCAAGCGAATACAGTTTATTCGCACCTGTGTGGCCAAGTGCATCTCGTCGGCCGCCTGCGATGCCATCAGCCAGATTTCTCGTCATGTGCGCGTCGCTGTTGCTGCTACTCCCGCCGCTTCCTGTCCCGCCGCCACCAATGTTCGCGCTTAGCTGATAAAGGGTGGCGTAATTGGCATTCTCCTGAAGCCACTGCGTCAGCGGTGCCTCTGGCCAGCTGAAACAGTAGGACTGCTCGTCTTCTAGAGGCAGAAGCTGCACGCGCTGATTCGCGTGCACGGCGCGCTCCTCGGCAGAGTCGAGGGGACGGTATCGCTTGCGTGAAAAAAACATGTGAGTGTATGGCCTCTATATATGTGGATGATCTCCGAAAAGACTGTCTATGCACTGCGGTATCAAAGACCATTGATTACGCTTTCAGGGCGCAAAGACCTCTCGCACTAAAAAAAAAAAAAAAGAAAATAAAAAAAGGTATGTCGGAACTCGTATTATCGCTTGAGAGGTCCTTGGAGCTACCTCTTTCTTTTCCGGTTTTGAGGCAGTTGTTGTCGAGCTTGCAAACTAGAAGGAACAGAAAAGAGGGGAGGTGGGGAAAGAGGGAAAAAAAAAAGTGTGGCAGTCAACCAAGAACCTGAAGATGGAACTTCTCAAAGTTCCCCAGCCGCAAAAAAAAAAAAAGGTGTGCTTTGGAAATCCACAGCATTACCTCTGCAATCACGATCTCTTACCAATTTTTCAAAAAAAAAAAACGCCTGGCAGTCTTTTCCTCTTTCTCGCACATGCGGGCGCAAACGCCTTTCATACTACTTTCCAGCTTCACCTTCCCGTTTTTCAGATTGAGGGCGAAAAGCGCCGGAAAAAAAAAAAGAAAAGGAAGGTAGGCTGGTGTGCAAGTGCTTTTGAAAGCGAGGAAAAATGTAAATCAGAAAACTCGTTTTTCACGCTTCGAAAGCCGCAACCTCCTTGCCATGACTGAAAGCTATACGCACGTCCATGTTTCCCTTTTTTTCCTTGAAGTGAACTTTTTTTTAAAGGAATCTGTAGTGATCAACATAAAGATTGCGCTCACGAAAAACAGCGCGCAACCGCACCTCTCCGACATGCGCATCAAGTCCCAACACGAAACAATAAGCTCTTTCCGCATCTGAAGAAAAAAAAAGAAAAAGCAATAGGGAAAAAGCTCAAAGAAATTCAAAAAAAAAAAAAGAGCCGCACATATATCCTCACATTTCTCTACACATACACACGCACACGAGCACAAACGGAGAACGGCGAAAGCGTCTTATCGCTCTCGCTTGTCGGGCCTGTGCCATGCTAACCACCAACGCAACAGCAATCCCGCCACACCACGACAGTTCACTTGCGTCGTGGCCAAAAAAGATGCACTCAGACTTTTGCGGCGAGGAAGGAAAGACAAGGACGAAAGTGCCACCCCGTGTGTTACTCTTTTTTTTTTTTTTGCTCTCTCAAATACCCTCCGCCGTGATTGCGGGAACGTCCAGCACCGTCGGTTCCGTGCGAAGCCCCGCGCGCTTCATCGTCATCAGGGACGCGTATGGAATGGCTGTGCGATCGGGCAGCACCATCTCCGGGTCCTCAGCCAGCGTGAGAAGCAGATGCGAGGACTTCTTCGTCTTCCAGGCGTAATAGCCACGGCTGCGGATATCCACCTGCTTGTCGGTGGGTCCGGGCATGCAGGTGATGTGCACGATGCGAAGGTGCTCCTTGTCGAGCCCTTTCCCTTCCGCACCCTGCTGCGCCAGTTCCAAGGCGCGAAAGACTGCCATGTGGCCTTTGCGGGTTGAAAGCTTGCACTGCGCCATCGCCTCACGCACCGACAGGCCACGCAGCACGCTCAGCTCAATGTCGAACTTCTTCCATGAGGACGGGACGGCCTTCATCATAAAGTTGTACTGCGGCAGCTGATCCTGTGCCTTCTGCAGCTCTGTCTCCAGCCTCTCACAGTACAGTTTCCAGTTGATTTGGTACATGGTGCCTTCCTCCTCCACGAGTGACCAGCGGTCCTCGGTCACGCGTTGGCCGTTGACGACCTTCTCCCAACGGTTGATATCGGGCAGATTTGCCTTTTTGATCCACATGCACCGCCACAGCGTGCGGTCGAGCAGGATGCGCGGCGTGCTACCCATGTGCTTCTCAATCGCGAAGGGGCGCGAGGAGAAGTACTGTCGCTTGTACCACAGTTCGCGAGCAAAGTGCTTCTGGGTGCCGAGAAACTGGCCACCAACATTCTGCCGCTTCGGCGCAGGGCGGAGCCCGATAAAGTAACGAGGAGCTGGCTTTGGCATCGATTAAAAAAAAAAAAAAAAGGTCAGCCAAGATCCCCTAAGCCAATGTGAAAGGAAGAAAAGTGGTACTCGACACTGCAGTGTGCGTGTCAAGTCGGCCCTAGCTTCGGTGCCGCACCACCAACTCGAGCCAAATGTCCGTTCAAAAAAGAGAAGAAATGCTATTTGAGCAGAAAAAAAGCTGCCGTTGCAGTTCCTGCTTTCGAACCTAGTTGGAGTTTACTTTTGACCGCAGCTTACTATGGTACTGTTTTCTTTTTTTCTTTTTTTTTTTTTTGTGCGACCACTGCTCCTCAAAGGTGAGACGCCAGCCCGCAGAGTTAAGAGAAAAAAAAAAAACGAAATCATTGGTGAGGAACGAGAGGTGAGGCAGGTGTTACACGAATGAGCCAAGAAGGAGAATATAAACTCGAACAGTAAAGTTAAAAGTGCACTCTTCGTGGCAAGAGAAAATGCTATTCAAGTTTGAGGACGACAGTCTGAAGACAAAAAAAAAAAAAAAAGAGCTTTTATTCACACTTACAAGTGTCGTAAGGAAGCGTACGCACAAGAAGAGGACATACGCAGAGGTAAAAGTGAAGGAGCACTTGGCGGGAAAAAAAATGTTTTTTTATGGTAGAGGAAACCAAAAGGAGTTCGACTGAGCCTGTTTGCCTGGTCTGCAAGCACCCTCCGTGTTTTAAACGCAAAGCTCAGGCATTCGTTTACCTCAAGAACCGTCTCGCCATCCTCCCCCTCCCCCATCTGTTTCTTTAGCTCTCCTTTTGAGAGTTTGCGTTTTTTAAGGTTCTTTGGGTTGTTTGTGTTAAAGAGAGCAAGTTGATCATATATTAAAAGACAAACTTTGCATAAAAAAAAAAAAGGAAAAACAGCAAAAAGAAAAAGCTCGGGCAGTAAATAGGAACAAGAGATTGTTTGTTCTCCGTCGTCGCAGTAGAAAAGAGGCAGCAAAAAAAAAAAAAAGCAAACGAGCATATGAAGAAGCGACATTCGGGCAACAATAAATACCTGAGCATAGGAAAGCAAAATACTAAAAAAAAAAAAACGATTTTGAGTAGTAGTAGGCGGAAAGAAAAAGAAAGGGGGTAAGAAAACGGAAGAAAAGCTGAAACGGCCAACATATAAGGAGCACAACAAAGAAACAGCATGCTATTCAGAAAACTAAAAAAGCAAGGGTTTTTGACGGCAATAAGTGTTAGAATTGAAAAAAAAAAAAACAGCATACATATATATACAGAAACAGGAGAGAAAGGAGTGGCGAAAAAAAAAAAAGAAAAACATATACTCGAAAAACAGCACAGAATAAGATATGAAAAAAAAAAAAGGTTATTTCATGGCTCTCCAGCAGTCACCTTCTGCAATATTTCTTTTTCATTTTTTTTTTTCTGGTAAAAAAAAAACTGCTTTTCCGGATCATAGAACAAAAAGTTGAGAGTTCTGAAAGCTGAGAACAATATTTCATGCGCAGCAGGTTTATCAAACAACATTAAGGAAAAAACGAGCAAAGGACTACTCCGAGGAGAAAAAAAAAAACTGACTTTTAGGTGACAGAAATAGCTTGCACAGGAGAAAGGACTTTCTTGCCTTTTGCCTCTAATAGCTAATGAGCGAGACATTGGCAGGCAACCTCCGCCACCATCTATCCTGTGAGCAAACACATACACACACACACACGTGTACACGCAGAAGCAAGCGAAATACACAGAACTGGTTTCACTTGTATACGTACATCACTCACCAGCTCGTTCTGCACAACGGTAACATAAATGACGCATTGCTCGCCACGCAGCTATCGCCACTTGTGTTGCCAGCTTCAAGGTCCTGGGAGTAGAGGAAAAAAGTACAGAAACAACTCTCTGCCCATCGGAACGTTTGTCTTCTTGGAGTCTTAGCAAGGAAACGCTGACCAACAGCAGAACATTCAAATAGCAAAAAGAACATGCGAGTTTTCGGTAGCACACTCACCCGTTCTCTCACCCGTGCGCTCTCTCGACCCGTTCTTGCTTCGGCCTTCAAAGCCTTGAAGAGAAAGGACTAATAGTCATGGTAGTTCCTCAAACAGCAGCAACAAAAGTAAGACTAATCTACTGATACAGCAGGCATGACCAGAAAAATGAAAGAGAAGCGAGAATAATAATAGTAAATAAAAGTAGCGGCAGTGTATTTGCTGTGAAAGGGGAAAAAAAAGGCTCTAGGCCATGTGATGAAAACCCTTTTGACAACATTGCGGTGCTCATATACACTTGTGCATAATCGCTGACGACAAAAGACACACTATCCCATCGAGCCAAAAGGGGGGAAAAAAAAAGAGGTAAAAACGGGAGAAGCGCAACGGCCAAACAAAGAAGCTGAATAATTGCGCAGCACAGAGTATGGCAACAGTAAAAGGAGGTTCCGGACCAGATAGAGATAAATGTGTTTTCTTTGCGAAAACTTGCCTTCTGGCGCACAACGCCACATCTCTGATCGTAGTAGTGGTAGTGGAGTGGAGTGCAGCAAAAGAAAACGGGAAGAACACACCAATACACTTGTATTTTAGGAAACTGCTCGCTACTGTCGGCAGCTCACGCAACTGCGTGACTGACAACCACACAAGGTAGTTCACCGAGCAGCACACAACACATGTTCTGCGCCGCTTTCACAACTCCGGAAAGCTGGGTTTTCCACTTCCTTTCCGCGCTGTAGGCAACAGTTCACTCCACCTTGACGGGAAAACACCACGAAGCAGAAAAAAAAAGGGTAGAAAACAAGGAGACCGGCAAAGTGCAACACGAAAAAGAAGGGGGAAAGAAAAGAGAAAAGAAACCGGAAGAGTACCCGAAAGATGAACAAACGTTAACAGAGAGAAAACAAAAAAAAAACCTCAATCAAGAAATGCATACTTGCAGTTCGCCTGAGTTATCAGAAAAACGTACAGAAGTGATGCGGCAAGCCCTAAGTCACGTGGAACATGCTCCTTTCAAGTTAGCGAGAAAAAAAGAAGACAAATGTAGGAAACAAATAAAAAAAAACAGTAAAGGAGAGAAGGAAGAGTTTTTTTTTGTCTACGCTATGTACTATTTGCCACTGTAAAGCACAGCCAAAAAAAAAGTTCAGTTTTGCACCCGACAAATGAAGTGGGCCTGCATGCTTTGCGTCGCCTCGAGCAACACCTTTCGCCCGTGATTCCAAGTCGCTGCCACAGTCTGCCGCACGCGTCATCTGTCGATGAGTTTGCTTACGTTGTACAGTCCGGCACTTATGTGATCTGTGGCAGCAAAACTCTTCTTTTCCCGCCTGCCAGCGGTAGTTGCCGCCGCGCCAAAACGGTGCACATGTTGGGCATTACCTCTCACACAGCTATAAAGTGGAAAAACGGCTCTCCATTCGTCTCTCACCTTGCGAGTGATCCATGTGTGGCGTCAGCCTCACTCACCGGTCTTTCTCCACCGCACCGAGTCCTCAAACGAGTTCCTTACCTGTTTTCTCCCAATCTCAGCGGGTGTGTTGTCGCTTTTGGTTGTGTCCCGATAGCCGACAACAATACTGCAGCTTTGCTCGTTGTTGGCATATGCTCCCCTGCGGACGGCCTCGAACCGCCTCGCTGCGCTGCACCAGAAGCCGCAGGATGTGCACTTTTGTAGCATAGCCTCCCCATTCGCAACGCCAAAAGGGCAGCAGGGGAAATGACGAAGAGCTCCCAGCAGTATGCAGGGTAGAGAGAGGCTACCACGGCCGCACTTGAAGGCGCTTTAACTGCTCGTGTTACCGTTACCTTTAAAGACGAAACACAACATACTGAGTACAGTAAATAAATAAAAAGCGCGTCAGGTAGTAGGGCTTCAAAAGAAAGCTGCTAGCATATAACACAATAGAGGCAAAAAAAAAAAGTTAAACACCGAGAGTATTAGTCTTTTTTTTCCCCCGTTGTTTATCAATGGTGAGCAAAGAAAGAAAGAAAGAAAAAGTCAGCAATCCAAAGAAAAAAAAAAGACACTGAGAGAGTCAAGCAAAGAACAGGAGACCAAAAGGCCTGGTAGAAATATTATTTGAAAAAAGGTCAGCTTGAGAGCGCACCTCAACAAAAAAAAAAAAGGAAACAGAAAACACACACACATGCATATATATATGTATGTGCCAATGTGAAGCAAACGTGAAAACAGCGTAGCAACAGTAAAGTGAGAATATACGGCGCTGATTTGTCGCAACACGCTCACGAAGCAAACGGGCGAATGCGGTGAGTAGCCAGCGCGGCAGCGGATTTATCACCTTGCGCTTCTCCTGAACAAGAGATCTGCTCTGCACAGAACGCCAGGTCATCGTTTACCAGCCGCCGGTCTTGCTCGCTGTTGCTACTGCAGCTGCTTCCCGTTGCAGCACCAGACGCTCCACGATTCGACGAAGTGGTTCGCACGGTGCCATTCACCGCAAACTGACTCCCACTGCTGGTCAGAGCAGCGTCGCGGTTGCTGCTTGAGTTAGTGAGGCTGCTTGGATGGGCATCCTCTACGCGTGAGCTAAACTCGTTCATGTTGGCCCCTTGTACTATAGGCGTCTTGCGATTCATAGCAGCCGCAAGGTACTCACGAGGAAGGTTCTTCTTGAAAAACTCGTGCTGGGAGACCTCATCCAGCGTCGGTCGATCTTCTGGGCGGGGTGACAGCAGCCATCTGCACAGATCTTTTGCCTCCGCACTTACAAAGAGAGGCATCGCCGACGGCGCTCCGTTGCGAATGCGCTCCTCTAACGCATGCGGATCGTTGGTAGAGCCAAACGGGAAGTTCTGCGTAAGCAGCACGTAGGCAATGCACCCTAACGACCATATATCGGCTCTGAAGGCGTCGTACGAGCCTTCAAAAACTTCAGGAGCAACATAAGCCAGAGTGCCTGTGAGGGTGTGCGAGTACTCATTGGTGCTAGCCTGAAAGTTGCTCTCGCGATGAAGACGGCTGAGGCCAAAATCGGATATCTTGAGTGTACCATCAGTCCCAAGAAGAAGATTCTCTGGCTTCAGGTCACGGTGCGCTACGCCATTGCGGTGACAAGCGTGGATCCCGGCGACCAGCTGAATGAGGAGGGCTGCTACGTCCTGCTCAGGAAGGGGACTGTCCATCCCCATTATCACGTCGCAGAGATCCCCACCCATTACAGGTTCTAAGATTATGTAATAGTTGTTGCTGCTCTCCAAAATCTCTATCAGTTGCACAATGTTACGGTGCTTCAACCTTCGCAGTATGGAGATCTCTAGGCGAACGTCATTCTCCACCTGCTGGTTTGTTTTTGGAATGATCTTCGCCACAAAGACGCACCCTGTTGGTATGTGGTGAACACGCATCACCTTGCTGTACGCGCCTTCACCAAGCACGTCGAGGATCTCGTAGTCTCCCACACGCCTCATAGACAAAAAAAAAAAAAGTAAGTCTTCAAGAACACAAATCGAATTAAAAGGACTATTATGAAGCAGTTACACACTTTTAATGCAAAGACAAATCTGTAAAGTTAAATTCAAAGCCATGAATTAGGAGACCGAAGCAAAGAAGAAAAACGCGAAGAACAAAAATAAATCGAATCACAGACCTGCACGGTACTTGCCATCCGAGAACAAACTGCCTTGCGCGAGTGACTCAAACTTGAGGCGGAGGCACCACGATCAAAGCACCTTAGACAAGCAAAGCCACCATCTGCTTAGAACGTCATTTGGGTTAAAAGCGCACGCAGAAGTGAAGTGCGGCTCAATCTTGAAAGCCGACTCAATAAGTGCAAAAGGATGTTGCAAGCAGTTCCTGTCACATTTTACGGCGCTTATCCACATGGCGCACAAAGTTATGTGAGCATCTCTTTTGCGAACGGGGAGCGATGGTGAATAAAGAAAAACAATAGTGATAATAATAACAACACGCTGGCTGTTCGCTTTTTCTTCTGGTTTTCTTAATAGCAAACACAGCAAATACTACTGTCAAACACAATGATATAGCACAAGATGCTCTTCTCAGGCAACAACAAAAATAAAACTGTAAAGGGATACAGAGTACTTTAAAGAGAAAACAAAACAACAACAAAAAAAAAAAAAAAAGAAACGCAAACGTAGACCTAAATGGCAGAACACGAAATCAGCAAAACAGAAAGAAGAAAGTACAGAAAGCAAGAGAAACGACATAATTGAAGATGAAAGGGAAAAAAGTTCATAAAAGAAAAAGCGAAAACGCTAGACTTGCTTACTTCTCATTCACCGAGAATGGCCAGTAAGCAACCGAGAGAAGCCTCTCTTATTCGCTCGCTTCGATATAAATACTGGTTTCATGGAAGACATCAACAACAACAACAACAAAAAAAAAAAAACAGTGGCGCTCTAGTCAAGAACAATGGTATTTAGCACGCCACATCCTCCGCAAATAAACTCCATTTTTTTCACATCAGCACCCACAGTGACTGCATTGATCACGTTGCATTGGCCACAGCGCAGCTGGACAGTGCGCTGATTTTCCTCGCTCTCCTGGGGAGGATCTGCGGTCTTGATCGAGGAGGCGAGCTCTTGGTAGCAGCAGCCGCAAAGAACAGCGTCAGATTTGGCTGTTGGAAGCCTGTTGAGCGAGTTGCACACCTTGCATTCCACAAGATCCTTCTGTGAACTGCGATCTGAAGGCGCTGCGGGGTTTGGCAACACTTCGTGGCACTGCGCACACCTCCAGTGCTTCGCCGAGCTAGATGGCCTCACGTGATTGATAAAGGTGCATGCCGGACACGCGATACCCACCCTCTCCTCTGAGTTCCGACGGCTTTGGTGAAAGGTCTCCGCAGCAGCCTCTTGCCTGTTAATCTGATCTTGCAGCTGGCGTGCCAGCGCGGCATCCGCAGCCTCCTGTGATGACTCAGCCGGCACCTGTTGAGGAAGAGATGAATTTGGCTGTGGCGATGGCTGGTTGAGCTCCTCTTGGAGCTGACGAGCGAACTCCTCATCTGCCTTTTCCTGCTGAATCTCGCTCTCAGTTTTCGGACGTTCCATTGTGCTGACTTGCGTGTTTTTGAGTCTCTAACGCAAAACGACAAATACGAGCACACCTACTATAGTGAACGTGGAGAGAATCACCAGCGAGTTTCACTTCTAGGGCTTTGTGTCCAGTTGGCTACCGCACCGAACAAGAAACTACCAGACAAAAACAGAAAACAGATACTTGAGTGCACACAAGGTGCACACCCGCGAAGAGAAAGTAAGGCAAGGAAAAAAAGAAAGTAGAAACCACAATAGCGTCTTCATTATATCTTGCGACGTGAAAACGACTGCAAAGCGCTTCCTGCGTTACCAGTTTACTCTACGTTACTACAATCCTCTTTTTTTTCTCCCTTTTTTTTCTTCTTCGCTGAGCGCCTTTCCACGAAAAAGCACATGCAGTGCCACAGAATTATCCTCTTTTTCCTTCTTTGAATAATGTAGTCAGTTAATCAAAAGGCACGGGACCTGTGTTTGCTGTTTGACATAATAGCGCCCAGCTTACCCTTGCTAATTTAACACGAAAAGCAATCCACTCAGAAAGAAGAGTAAAGGTGTTCCATAATTGAATACTACACAATCTGACCACAAAAAAAAAAAAAAACAGAAGCCAAGCTTTCAAACTTTCGCTCCCTCAACGCAGCGAACAGGGGCCGCTCTCTAAAAGTTGCGTTTTGTCTTCCTTCATGAGGCAGGCAGACCGCAAAGCTCGCAACACGGTGGTCTAGCGAAGAGAGCTCGACACATGGTTAATCAAAGAGAGACAAAAGGGGCAGCTTTTCTTGAATGATGCTTGTGGTGTTAGAGGGATGGAGTTGGGGGTGGGGGGGGGGGAGAGAGGGGGAGGAAGAGAAATGAGTGTTTGGCGGGAAGCGGGGGCCACCAGCTTTAAAGAGTGAAATGATGCAGAAGCTGCGTAAAAGCACAGCGTTCTTGGGCAAATAAGCCACTCCCGTAACGACGCCGGCCACCTCAACGTGGTGTTACGGTCCAGTACCCCGATTCCAAGAGGAAGCCGAGAGCCAGCCTACTTCGCTCACGTGCGATTTAGAGCTGCTCATGGCATCGGCAAACAGGTCAAGGGTAGAGTCGTGTTCGGGAGGCCTGGAACTCGTTCAATGTCCGCACTACCCTAGATATAAAGCCTACACGCGTCCGCACGTGGAGCTTCAAAGCACACCTGCGGTAGGCAGAACAACTCACGCATTTGAAAAAAAAAAAAAAGCCACTCTTTTAGCGAGAAAGTAATGCGTGCTGTCTTTTTCGCAACTCTCACCAACGGCAACAGCTTGATGACCTCTGCGGTGAGAGAAACCAACGGAAAATTGTGCAAAGGCACCCAAGGCTTTGACCTTCCCATGCATAACCTTAACACGGCAGGACCACGGAGGTACTTAAAAAGGTCGTTTCAACATTCGCTTTTGTTCATCGTTTAATGTGAGGTGTCACTGGTTGCTACTAAGCAAAAGGCAAGCAAAACAAAAGAGCCTAATTGTAAAAATCACAAAAGGTCTCTCGATTCAAGCCGTCGTTAAGACGAACGTGTAAAGAAAAAGACTGCTCAAAAAGGCAAATAGCTGCTTTTTGAATGCAAATTGGGCGATTGAAAGATACCGTGCCTTTTCGTGCCGCCCAAGCCCTCCTTCCGGCGTCTTTATCAGCATCCCGCATGAAGCCACCATCTTATTTCTTTTCGTTTTTCGTTTCTTCAATTTTCTTTCTTTTACTCGCTCATATGTCGCAATCTTGAATGTCATTTGCTATTCTTCTCCACATATGTATGTGGGAGTGTGGAAAAAAAAAAAGAGGCTTTTATTCGCTGTTCTTACTTGTCCTAAAGTACTTTTTTTGCTTATTTTGTTCCACGAGAACGAGAACGCTTAGTCTGATATGTTCAAGAAAAAGTTCTCTACGAAAGAAACCCAATCGATTGGAAAAAGCAATGCTAAAACGTTGAGAGTAGAGGTTCTCGACGTCATTGGGAAAGACAACGGCGAGCTTTTCGATTTAGTTATTGGAAAGAAGATTGCGGTCACCAAAAGCAAGCATCAATGTGGCTCATCAGCATCCGCGTTTGTGTACTCGGTAAACGACGTTCCGTTTTTTATCTCAGTCGACCGCTTGGCTGACGAAGAACAGTCACTTATCACGGACGGTAGACCTCACCGCTACTCAATCATTCCGACCGTCTTCTTTTTCCTTCGTCTTCACCAGCTGCTTGCGGACAAAAAGGAGCAGTGGACGCACTTCGTGAGTGATGCAGGCGTTGCAGTGACCTGCTTTGGCCCAACGTCGCGCTTTTTGCTGAATGGAGCACATTTAATGATGCCCGGCATCATTCACGTTCGAGCGAAAACGACTGCTGCTGCTGGAGATGTCGCGCTGGTTTACACGCACGGCGTTGATGTTCCCTACGCCGTCGGCTTCGTCACCGACAACCTTGTCTCGCAGCGCGACGCTGGTGTTGGCGTTTACATTGTGCAGTGCTTCCGCGACAATCTGTGGCAAGAACATGCAAACCGCTTTATGGTAAACTACAGTCTTTCCTCCAATGCCCCTTTGATCCCCTCTCAATTTGGCGAAAATGAGGTTGCTGGAGAACCATCTGCGAGTCCACAACCTGAAGAGCCGGCTGAGGCTCACGGGAGCGAGTGTGCGGAAGTGGAGAGCAGCGCTTCCGAAGGAAAGAACAGGAGCGCCGACATCGTGACTCTTTTCGAGGACGAAGATGCTGTGTTGTCATTTTGCCTGTGCGAAGCAGTGAAGCAGCTGTCTTGTTCCATGCTTCCGCTGCCGTTGCCGCAATTTACAAGCATCGTCGTGCGGTCTTTTCCGCGTGACGGTGTGCACACAGCGCCAATTAAATTTAAGGACACAAAGTACAAGCGAGCGCTTTCATTTTTTCAGCAATACCCCGAACTCCTGACAATAACCGAAACAAGCCCAGATGTCTACTATGTTTCGTCGGTGAATAAGTTCGCCGCTGTAATGCGCCAGCATGCGGCGAAAAATAAATCATTTGTGGAGACGGAGCATCGTGAAGCTTGCGAGAAGGAGGCGCTTGCGTTGCAGGCGAAAACAATAGAGAATGGCACCGCAGTTTTTCGTCAAAGTGTCGTTTCAGCTGGTGTTTTCTACGCAGCGCCACATAACCTCGACGAAGACCTCGTTCGATTGCTGTTACTCGGCGAAGACCCGACCATCCCCGAAGGCGTGCACTTCCCGACTCTCGACCAGGTGACGAACGGCACGGCCCCCGAATATGAACGGACGCCTATCGACAGCGATATCTTCGATGAGCTGTATACGCGGAAAGCGCTGATGGACAATTTGAAAAAGTACGTTCAGACACACTCGCTGCTCGTTATTAACACGGCAGGCAAAGGAAGGCTGCCAAACGTACGCATCGACAAAGTCCTGTCCAAATTGTTCTCCTCCGAAGACTACGCGCCCGAACTCCCGTTGGACAAGGTTGAGGTTGCAACGCTCCGCTTGCTCAAGACCAAGCACGAAATTATCCTTCAAACGGTGATAGAGGGTTCATCTCTTGCCAGCGAAAATATGGTGCCAAAACGCATTCGTAGGTCTGGAAGTTTGCCGAAAGTGAGTGTGCGGGTGAAAAAGGTGAAGAACAACAACGTTGTAACGGTAGTACGAAACCTTGATGCATTTGGTTTTGACTTGAACTTGCTGGCGCGGCAGTGGAGGAAGCAGTTTTCCTGTAGCTGCAGTGTGGCGGACCCCGTTACAAAGAAGGGGAACTTCAAGCTAAACACCGATTTTCCTCTTGAGGTTACCCTGCAGGGCAATTTGACTGCAAGGGTCAAAGCTGCGCTTTTGAACGAGGCAAACCTGCCACCATCAGTTCTCGTATCGCGGGAAAACTGAAACAGCAGTTTTTTTTTTTTCTGGTGTTGTTTTCTTTATTGGTTGCTTGTTTGCTATTTTGTTACTATTGTTATTCAACTTTGGGCATCTGTTTTCTTCGATCTTTGTTCTTTTTTTTTTTCCCCTCCACCGTCAACCGGACTTTAAAAAAAAAAAAAAAGGTGATTGCAATCACTTCCTTTTTTTTTTTGGTTCTTTGGGCTCTTGAATTGAGAATAGGAAGGAGAACAGAACACATAAAGAGACAAATAATCAAACAAACAAACAGAAACAACAACAACAAAGGACATTCATCGTTTTTAATATGATTCGGACCTTTTTTTTCCTGGTGTTTTGTTAGGCTTCAAAAGTTCCAATAACATGACAGAAAAGGCACAAGGTAAATGTGCAACTTCTCGCTGGCGAAAGGGTGAAAGTCGGAGAACATAGTTTTTTTTTTTCTGACCTCTATTCGCTTTCATAAAGAGTTTGGTGAAAGTGGTTTTCCATTCGCTTTTCCGAGTTATGGAGCTCCGCGAAATTCCGAAGTCAAAAGGTTCATTCATAACAACACAAAAAACACCAGTACTGCTGTTGATAAGGAAGAACAATATGGAGCCGTTTTTCTCTTTCCTTCTCATGTCCGTGCACCACCTCATGTCTTCCTTTTCGCACCACGGTTTCTCCTTTTGAGCGGAGGAAAAACACCTAAACTCTAAAAGAGCCTTGGGAAGAAAAAAACGACGTTTCCTCGTTTACCTTTTGTTGCATTTTAACTAGCCAACAAGAAGAGTATTAATTGTTCGTGGGCTCTCTGTCGCAAGAAGCTCTATTTGCATTTTGGTATTATTGGAAAAGCACAATAGTTATTTACACGTATCACCTCTATTATAGTGTACTCTAAGCACTTTTTCAACATTATTATTGGAGAAGTTCCTTCTCTTTTTGTTCCTCGTAGGGATGAAGGCCTTCATTGCTGCTGCAAGCGGCTTTGCGGCTTCGAGCTGGTATAATAGCGTGACTTCCAGCTCCACGAGCTGCGCTGCCCAGACGAGCCCCTTTTCGCAGTCGGAGTTTCGTTCGTTTCCTCTTCTAGACATTTATGACGAATCTCACAACACAAAGGTGTTCCGCTTTGCTCTGCCGGAAGCGGATATGCCGCTCAACCTCGAGGTTGCTAGCTGCGTTAGCTTTCGCTTTGTTGACAAGGACGGGAGCGAGGTCGTTCGTCCGTACACCCCGCTGAATCGCAGCGACCAGCTGGGCTACTTCGATGTGCTGGTGAAGAAGTACCAGGGGTCTAAAATGGGCAACCACCTCTTTGCCATGAAAAAAGGCGACTGCATCGACGTCAAGGGTCCGTGGGTGAAGCTGCCAATCAAGTCGAACCAGTACAAGACGATTGGCATGCTGGCCGGTGGCACGGGCATCACGCCAATGTACCAGGTAGCGCGGAACATCCTGCACGCCCCCAAGAACACCACTGAAATCACGCTTGTTTACGCGAACGAGCGCAAGGAGGACGTCCTCTTAGGCAACGAGCTGAACGAGCTGATGGAAACCTACCCCCGGTTCTCGCCTTACTTCGTTCTTTCCAAGGCGCCGTCTGATTGGATGGGCGGTGTTGGATACATCAACAAGGAGATGATCAAGTCTCTCATGCCGGCGCCGAACCGCGCTGGCGACTCTATTATTCTGGTTTGCGGTCCGCCGCCATTCATGGAGACCATCTCAGGCGACAAAGACTTCAAGAGTTATCCTCCGTCTCAAGGGGAACTGAAGGGCTACCTGAAGGAGCTTGGCTACATGCCAAAAATGGTCTTCAAGTTCTGAATGGCTTTTGTAGGTGCTTTCTTATACATATACTTCTTCTTTCCATTTTCGTGTAAATTGAACCACATGAGTGTTGAAGAGGAGAATAATGTGATGTTGCTGGGGATTAGTTTTTTTTTTTTTTTGCCGCTTACCACTTGCTTGCTGTCAGTTTTGACAGTTTGCCTTCTAGCAGCATTAAACGTCTTTTTCTGGATTCCAGTGGTTTCCTTCAGCTGGACGAGGGTAACATAGGAGGCAGCATTCTTGAAACACGTGGCGCTTGCGATGCTTGTCTTAAAGAGGTCAAGGCGTTTTCACTATTTTATGTGTGTTTTTATCCCCTATTCTGACGTAGACTGAAAGGTAGGCGAAAGTGGCAGGTTTTTTTTTTTTTGCAGGAGAAATGCGCTGGCTGGCGACGTTGGAGTTGGGTATATTAGTACTTAGGAATCTCAGAAAACGCTTATTTACCTAAAAGCAAAGATGTAGCCTTATCACTTTCTCGTATTGCTGTTTGTAGTATATCGTTTAGAACCGTGCCTTTACTGGCAGCTAGTCCGTGCGCTTCTATAAATCAAAGTCTATTCGACATTGCAGAGCTGCATGCAGGTAACGCTGCTTTCCGACGCACATGCAAGTCAGTACTGAAATCACTTCAAGAAAAGTGTCTCTGTATGCGGATTAGCGAGCGCAGAGATGCGTGACGCTTTGTGGACAAGTGGGACATTTTTTTTTGTGCTTTACCTCTCTCTCCTTTTGTTTAAGCGACTTCTATCTTGTTCTTTATCTCCGCGAGGCGGAGAAGGGCAAAAAGAAAAAGTGATGCGCGCAATGCTTGCTGTACTCCTCTATGACCTTCTTCACCTTTTCTTATTCTCCTTTCCTTCGACGCTTCCTCGTAAAAAAAAAAAAAAGGTCTTTTGCTTTCTTTTAAAAAAGCTTGTGCTTTCTACCGCGCGCATTCTGTGCTTATCGCAATTGCTTTCGCTACTATTCCTGTTTCTTTTTAACACAGCGGATTGTTTTTCTTTTTTTCTTGTTTCGTTTTTCTCTTTATATTTTGGCAACCGATTTGTTTTTTAAAAAACCAGGTAAAACTCTCTCCTTTTTCTCGGTACGAAGTCGTTCCTTTGCTTGAAAATACAGACACCGAACATTAACAGGCAACATGAAGGCAATCATTGCAGCGGCTGTTGGCTTTCTCGGCGCCGGCATGTACAAGTCGAGTTCACAGGCTGAAGCGTGGAGCTGGAGCAACAAGCCTGCCTTTTCGCATAAAGAGTTCTCGTCGTATAAGCTGATCAGCGTCAAGGATGAGTCGCACGACACCAAGGTCTTCCGCTTCGCGCTGCCCAATGAGAAGACTCGTCTGGATCTTCCGATCGCTTGCTGCATCACGTTGCGCTGCACTGATGAGAAGGGGCATGAGGTGGTCCGGCCCTACACTCCCATCAACCTGGCGAATGATGAGGGCCATTTCGACCTGGTGGTGAAGTGCTACCCGGACTCCAAGATGACAAACCACCTCTTCTCGATGAAGGTTGGTGACACCATCGAAGCCATGGGTCCGTGGCACACGTTTGATGTGAAGCCAAGCCAGTACAGCCAGATCGGCATGATTGCCGGTGGCACGGGCATCACGCCGATGTACCAGGTTATCAACAACCTGCTGCATGCCGAGGGCAACATGACGAAGATCTCGCTGCTCTACGCCAACAAGACGGAGGGCGACGTGCTGCTCGGTGAGCAGCTCGACGCCATGGCAAAGGAGTTCGCCGGCAAGTTCGCCACCTACTACTGCCTCACGACGCCGCCGAAACGGTGGACGGGCTACAGCGGCCTCATCGACAAGAAGATGATCGAGGAGACGATGCCAGGCCCGGAGCATGAAGGCGACTCTGTCATCCTGGTCTGCGGCCCGCCGCCGTTCATGAAGACCATCTCTGGCTCGAAGGACTACAAGAGCCACCCACCCAAGCAGGGTCCACTGAGTGGCTACTTGAAGGAGATGGGATACACGGAGAAGGGCGTGTACAAGTTCTAAGTCTGCGCATTTTTTTTGTTCGGTGAGCGACGCTTTTTTTTTTCCCTGCTCGTTCGCCGCAACTTTTGAAAAGAAAACGAAAACACATAGCCAGAGAGAAAAAAAAAAAACTGTTTTCTTGTTACGCCAACGTTGCGCGTGCAGTCGCGTGCTGCATACTCAGGCCAGCTACCGAACGCGTTTATCTTCGTCTTTGTAATCGAAGAGGTCATATACCGTCGCTCCTCCCTGCGCTTAAGCCACAAAGTCACATTCACCCCAACAGCAGGACTACTTCAAGACATTTGAGAGAAAGAGCTTTTTTTTTTCATCTGTGCCGTTTTGCTTTTCTTTTTTACCAACTTCACTTTTTCACTAGTTTTTTTTCTTTTATTTAGGTTCACCGAATCACCTTTCTATTTCTCGTTATTTAGGCTTTCTTTTTTTTTTCTTCTCTCTCTTTGCCTGCTATTCAAATTTGTCAGAGGAAAGGGAGGCGTCGCGACGAAGGTAGCCAAATGTGTCGTAAGGATCGTTTGCTTTGTCTTCTCCTCTTAGATGCCTTTTTTTTGTTCTTCAGCATATTTGATGTTGTGTACACGAAGTGCTTGACTTTTTGCCCCCCTTTTTTGTACTTCGACTCCCCACACTTGACTGTTTTCTTCTTCTTTCTCCCCCGCGTAGATTTCGAAGGGTTGTAGGAAAAAGGTCGAAGTGAGGAAGACAAAGCGCTTTGCGTTTTTCTTCTTCCACACACAGATTTGCAGCTTGTTTGTATTGCTCGTGAATTGTGAGAACATGAAAACCCGAAAAAAAAAAAAAAGGTAGTTTGCACGAGCTGCGACGCTGAGTTGTTGCTCACCACGCGACACCGCTTTTCGTGCGCGCAGGCAGGCGAACCAGAGAAAAGAGAATAAACGGTGGAATCGACTCCCACTCAAGCACTTTTGCTAGCACCTTCACTGCGCGAACTGTGCGAGAGGTGGAAAGGAGAAACACCCGATGTGCTTGTCTTGCTCGCCGCCCAACACGTTCATGCTCCACTGCGTGGCGTGTTTGTGCAAAACCAGCATCGAGGTGCTCTGTACTCATTTTTTTTTTTAAGAATGAGAGCGACAAGCGGAGAAGAGCGGAGCGTACTTGGGTAAGTGCGTCTTGAGATGCGAGCTGGTGGGTTGACTACCTTTTTCAGTGCCTGTTATCTACTCTTTTTTCTCCACCCCCTTTTTTGTTTTGTAGGTGTTTTGTTCAGCAGATCAGGTGAAACCATCAGCCTGTTTGCTAATTTACCTCCTTTACCGTTGAACGTTTTGTAACGAAACGCAAGAAAGAAAAGAGCCAATTTTTGCCCTCAGCGCTTACGTGGTCTCCTGCATAAGTTGTGTCTTGCCTGCTTTGCCATTTCTTCATCTAATCTATTTTTTCCACGTGCGTACGCTGGGCGTCATGTTCCGTGCTTCCCTGATTGCATACCTGTTTTCGAAGCCGGTAACGCAGGGCTATGTGGCTCAGCTTCCAAAGGCTGTGCCCGCTGCTCCCGGCCGCGCTTGGATGAGGGCGATGGATGCAAATAGCGATGTCCGAGATTTCTTCAGCCCGGATGCGGAGCGCTACGACGCGTGGTACCGCGAGACGTATGGCATCGAAGATCTCTCAGACGGCTCCGCGGCGTCTGGTGCGGCGTCGAACCGACTGCTGGACGATACGCGCAACTTACAGCAAGCTGCCGAGGAGTACGACCTCCGAGGCGTGGAGGAAGAGATGCAGTTTTGGGGCGAAGAGTTTCAGCACAACACGCAGCTGCAGTGAGTGAACTTCTTCGGGCCTGTCCGTCGTTTCTCTTTTATTGTACACGCAGTAACCGCGTTTTTTTTTTTTTTACTTCTTTGTTTGGGTTTTGGCTGTCTTTTCCTATTGACGTTGTTTCTCTTTCGACTGACGCACAGCTGTTCATTGTGTTTTTTTTTTTCTTCTCTTTTCTACTCCTTACATCATCGCATTCGATGCAGTGCAAAACATGAATGAGTGAAAAATTAGCTTCGCTGCATGCGAACTTTTGACATCGTTTCATGCGTTTGGGTGCGCGACTACGTGCTCGATGTGCGTTTTTTAATGGTTGCCGCCAATTCTGCGGCCTTGTCGGTTTGTTACGAGAAGAACGCCCGGAAAAAAAAAAAAACACACAGACCTTCGTTCGTTTTAGGCAATGACGAAGCTAGATTTAGCGATTCTCCCTCTCCTCTCCGCAATGCTCGTCTCCTCTATTCCCTTTTTTTTTCCCGGTCCCACTCCTCATGCTACTTACGTGTTCAAATAACATACACAAAATCCTTGTGTTTCTTTTTTTTCTTTTCGCAGTTGCGCCAACCATCATTCGGAACGCACCATCCTAAGCAGACATCAGTTCGTAACCGTTGGAACTTCAACAAAAGCTACCTCTTTTTTTTTTTCCCCTTTTACTCTTTATTGTTATTATTGTTTTTCATTGTTTATTCACCGGTGCGGCGTTTTTCTTGTCGACTTTTTTTTTTGTGGCGGAAAAAAAAAAAAAAGAGATCTCGCCTGCAGAACGCAAGTAGGCAGGAGGAGCTGTACGTGCGGCTTCACAAGAGAGAGAGCTTTCCAATCCAAGTGTGTAATTGGGAGGGCTGCGCATACTTGTTGCGGGTAAAGCAGGAAACCAACTCGCGCTGCAGCATTATTTTTCTCGTTTTTTTTTTTTTGCTTTGTGTGTGCGTGTGCAAAGCGGTCTCGTTGTCTCCCTGATCCAGTTTTTTATTTATTTCTTACGTGTGTGTTGTACCGTGATTCGGTGGATTTTCTCTTCTTTTTCTTTTTTTCTGATTTGTCTATCTTGATATTCGTTTCCGAGCCTTCTACCATCACTTGTCACCTGCTACGCCCCGGTGTTTCTTTTCGTGCATAGAAGAAAAAAGAGGAAAAGAGAGAAAAAGAAGGAAAGTACTGGAGGCCAGGTAGAAGAGCATTTTCTGAGTTCCTTTACCTTTCACAAAGCCATCAGTTTTTCTTTAACCGCAAGCCCCAGCTCCCGTTCTTATTTATTTATTTTAAGCGGAGCACCAACTCATCAACGTAGATAAACACTAACAGCGAGAAACGCTCCGCAATCGCAGTGCGTGGTCGGTCGAGCGAATTCGGTTCTTTTTCATAAACGGTTTACTTTTCCTTTTTTTTTTTGAACTTTTGTTTGCTTTATTTGGCTGTCAGAGCAAGCAAACCCCTGAAAAGTGTCTTGAACGTTAAAGTCGACTTCAACATCAATAGCGCGATTGCCCTTTTTATTTTCTAGTTTTCTGTCTTTGGACTTGTAAAAAAAAAAAACTACAGCTGCTCATTTCCGCTTTCCCCCTTCTCTTTAAAGTGTCAGCTTCATTCTTCCTCCTTTTCTTTTCGTTGTCTTCACCTGTGGATTACTTTTTCTTTTCCTTTTTTTTTTCATATTTTTACCCCAATTTTGCCTTCTTTTTTGTTTGTGTTCTCTCTTTCGCTCTTTTTTTTTTTTGATTTCTGGCGGTTTCGCAGTGTGTGTGTAGCGAGTCTGAACTCTTCCTCCTTTTCAGTCTTCGTTATTTGTCATCTGACGGTCTTCTCCGGCGTTGTACGAAAGGGGAAGAAGAGCAAAGGGCAAGACGTCCTGCTCGCAAATACTAACTTGCGCGGCAGAACTCTATTTATGAGTTTATTCTTCTGTTTTCTGTTTATTGATAGGTTGCATTTGTAGCTATATATATATATATATATATATATATATATATATATATATAATTACTGAGGTTTTTTTTTCATTTCCTACGCTGTGTTGCCTTTTTTCTATTTGCCGCACAAGCTTTTTTCGCTTTCTTCGCCTAAAAGACAAAAAAAAAAAAAGAAAAACGTACACACGCAACAGCGAAGAATAACGTTTGTTGTGAGGCTCGGTGTTTGTAAGTATATAGGTCTTATTACTGATAAGAATACTGACTGTTTTTCTAATTGGAGGCGGGGACTTAAGAAGATCATTTTTTTTTTTTTTAGTTGGGCAGGGTTCGACACCAAAGCGGGCACAATTCAAACAAAAAAACCAAAACACACACACATACACATATACCCTCATACAAATAAAAAGCGCTTTTTTGCTCCTTGGTTCTTTCTTTTCCCATTGTGGTGACCTTCAACTACGTGCTGTTTTCTTCTATTGCTCCCTCGTTTCTGTTTTTCTCCCTTTTCGTCCCAAGCTGCAACTGTTAGTTTTTTTTTTTCTGTTTTGACACGTGTCATCTTCTTTTTTTCTTCTTCTTTTCTCAGAGATTAAAGCTCCAGTAAAAAAGCGGTGAAGCTGCAGAGCGTAGATCTTTGCGTTCGGACTTTTCTCTTTGTCTCTTCTTCCTCTGCGAACAGTGCAAGAGAGGGGGAAAAAAAAAGCGTCCAGAACACGCTCGCAGGCTTGTCAGCACGCGATCTAAAAAAGCAGTTCCTCTGTTTTTCTTTTAAAGCACGAAATAGCTTATCTGTTTTTGTTTTTTTTTTCCTTTTTTTTTTGATCTTACTTTCTCTCCGGTTGACTTTGCGTTGTCTCCCCTCTATTTATGTGACCTTCCGTTGTGCTCGTAGAGTTTTTTCTTTCCGTTTTAAAAGCGAAGCTGATAGTCAACTTGCAGGAGACTAAAAAGCAAACAAAAAAGGCCCCTTTTTACAGTCTTACTTAATTGCGACCTTTTTTTTTTCTTTTAAACACAGTTGCTTCTCTTCTTTTTTTTTTTTTTAACCTTGTGTAGTGACGTCGTATCTGCTTTTACTCACGCATTGACCTGTTTGAAAACCAGTATAGAGATTGGAGGTGTTTTCTTTTTGTTTTCGCGCAAGGTCTTCTAAGAACTGAATCGTCTTTTGACACTGCTTTGTTTCTTTTTTTTCGTTCACCAGTTTCCGCGGCGTTCTTTCTTTTTTTTTTTTTTTAAGCCGATCTGTAGGCGCGGTAGGTTGTTCTACGTAAGGCGAAGACGAGAGAAGCCGTACGCTGGAAAGAGCACTGTATTATCAGTTTTTTTTTTTTTGCTCAGGAGAAATACCAGTTTAGTGGCAGGGAGAAGAAAAAAAAAAAAAAAACGGCGTAATTGAGCTGCGTATAGCGAGGTACTGTTACTGTGCGAGCTACAGCATACGTATACTCCAGCACCTTTGCATTTATTTCTCCTCACCTCGCCTAAAGTTGCAGTCTTTGTTTTCTTTCGTAACCTTCTTTTCTCTCTTCCTTGCCTTTATTACTGTTATTTTGTCATTTTATTTTATTATATTAGCATTTTATACGACGAAGCAGGCTGTAAGGTTCGAAAAGAGGACACAGGGTTTGACTATTGGGTAATTAACGCACAATAAACGTCACGGACGTTTTGAGTCGTGTGGTGTTCCTCGCACCGCCATTCAAGCTTCCTTCCCTGAACTCTATTTCTATTGCAACAACGAAAGCGTACTTGAACTCTCGACTGTCCCGTGCTCTCCTTGCCGTGGTACAAATCCTCTTTCTGCCTTTTTTTTTCCACAGCACTAGAACAGTGTCTTTTATAGAAAATCTGACAGTGTGTTTTTCGTAGAGCTCTGTGCGCATCATTTCTTCGCTTGAGTTTTTTTTTTTTTTTTCTGTTCCCCGTTCAAAACCATTCAAAGGCGTTCTTTGTACTTTTTTTTTTTCCTCTTTCTAACAACGCAACAACTGTAGTGATTTTTTGTCTTTCTTTTTTTGTGTCTGTGAGTTTTTTTTTTTTTTTGTCGATTCTCTTTTTCTATTACTTTGTGTTCTTCGCCTTTTTTTTTTTTTTGTAACTCTCGGCAAACACGCTTTACACGTTTCTCTTGCTCGTCTGTGGTTTGAGTGGAAAAAACAAGTCAACCACATTTGACGTCAGAATACCTACTGCTGCAAGCGAGAGCTATCCAAAGCAGCGCTGTAGAGGCCGAATAAGGAAGGCTGTGAGAGCAGTCAGCTGGATAAAAAAAAATACATATATATATATATATATATATATAAGATGAGCTGGTGGAACGACCTCTCAACGCATCGCAATGCGTCGTCCAACGCCGTCGATGGCGCGCCTCGGCAGGCTTCGAGCTTCGCATCCCCACGGGAGCGCTACCCGGTCACGTCGGAGCACCGCCGCTGCGTCGCGACAGGCAGCAATGGCAGCCTACGCCTCAGCAGCGGCGTCAACTCGGACGAGGCGATATGGGGCACCTCCACCTCGCACAGCGATACCCCGTCGCTGTGGCAGACGTCCACCAATGGCAGCATCTGCGACCAACTTGTGCTGTCCGGCAACTCTTCGGTTTCGGGACCGCAGCAGCAAGTGCAGCAGCAGCAGTCGCGGCACTCCACCGCCTCGCCACCCCCACGCGGTGCCGACATCTTCGGCTCCTTGGCCTCGCTGTCTGGCAAAGGCGTGCTGGGGGAGGTGGTGCGATCGCTGTCGGTCGGCGGAAGTGGTGGCAACAACAGCCACAGCGCCTTCAACGACAACGCTGCAATGCTGAGTGTCGGGGTAAATGGCGCCTCCGCCACCAACCTCAAGGCGGCGGAGGCGCCGTACACGAACGGTGACGGCCGTAGCGGCATTCTCACCACCGAGGACCGTTTCGACAACGCTGCGGCTGGCACTGGCAACGTCGCGGCGTTGGTGTCTGCTGGTGAGGTCGAAAACGGCGCTTTCGGCGACAGCGACGACGTACTACTCTACGACGATGCCGACCTCGGCACCATCTCCAGCCTCATCGCTTCTCTGCAAGGCCACAGCGCGCAGCCAGACGCGGAGGAGGAAAGGGTGACGAACACCCTTCGGTCCAACCAGAGCGAGTCGAACCAGCGCGAGAAGCTGTCCGCCCCTCTCAACATCGTCGACTCAGCCGCGGCGGCGCTGCCGTACACGCGCACTCGCGGCCTCTTCGCCGACCCGTCACCGAACGTGAAGGAGAGCGATCTGAATCACAGTGGTGGCAGTGGTGGCGATCGCAGCGGCAACGGTGCTCCCTGCGGGTCGCCCTGCGCCCCGACGGCAACTACGCCCACGGGGGACACAGCAAACATCGCCCCGCTGCACCTCACGCCGTCGATGCTGGAGGGCCTACTGGCAAATTTCGAAACCGCAGTGAAGGCCTGCGCCGGGGAGGCGCCGGCGGCACCGTCGCCGACGCCGCGAGTGACGGACACGGAGTTGTCGCACCGTGACTGCTACGGCTCCCATGACGCGCAGGACGAGCTGATGACGAACCATGTGCCTCTCACCGCGGCGGACGCGACGGCGCTGACCAGTTGGGGCAGCCCGCTCATGCGCAACCACGTCAGCTCCGTCGTGGCGCACAAGCTGAACATCGACGGCAGCGCACGCGGGACGCCGGTGCAGGACTTTCGCCGCGGCGCGGGCGGCAGCAGCTTCTCCTCTGACCCGTCCACGCCTATCCGCCAGCGCGGCACCTCCGCCCCGGCCCGGCGTGCCCCGCCTCACCACCACCAGCAAACCAACTCCTCTAACGAGCGCGCCGCCTCGCCGGACTCGAGCATTGATCAGTTCTTCTCTCAAGCGGCGCCGCCTGTGACCAGCTTCGCACCGGTGCGCCACTTCGCCTCCAGCTCGGCGACAGAGGAGAACGGGGCACAGCAGCAGCAGCACCGGCAGCACACCCGCACGGAGAGCGAGATCTCTTTGCCGATCGCGGCGTCCACTTACACCGGCGGCGGTGCTCTGCACCACCACGTCGACGAGCGGGGCTGCGTCACGGTGGTCGACCCACAGCGACGCAAGCTGCACATTCCCTTCACCGCCATCCAGACAACCAAGGCGCTGAGCGGCCGTCTCAAGACGCCGTCGCTGTGCCTGCTCTTTCAGTCTGGCCGCTGCCGACAGGGCGACAACTGCTACCAGGTCCATGTCGATCCCGCCACGGTGGACCGGCTGCGGGCGGATGTGGAGAGCCTGCCGTGCTGCTGCCTCCTGCACGGTGACTGCAACTGTCACCTCGTCAACCCCGCTGTCTACGAGGGCCGCTCTCTCTGCATTGCGGGGCAGTACAACGTGCCGCTTTCCCGTGTCGCCTACACCGCCGGGTTGCAGCGCGTCCTGCAGGAGGAGGCGATGTCGGTGATGGTGAACGCGTCGGTGCTGTGCCGCCTGCACGACCAGCCTGGCGGGTGTCGCTTCGGTGCCGATTGCAAGTTCATCCACGTTTGCTGCAGCATCTTGAAAAATGAACTGGCGCAGGTTATGTCGAATGCCACCGCAGCCTCGGCATCTGCGTCGCCCACGCAGACACAACAACAGCAGCAGCAGCAGTTCCCACTGCAGCGCCTCGGGTCCAGCGCTCCCGGCTCGCCGTCTACGTTCGCGCACTACCACCACCACCCCCGTTCCACAAGTGGCGTCGTGAACCCGTCTCTTTCAAGCAGCAGCGGCGGCATGCCACCCAGCACTCTGGTGCCGCAGCAGGTGCTGCCGCTGCCGCCCGGTACCATCGTCTCTGCCGCTGCCGAGCTATCGTTGTCGCCCCCGCAGCCCATGCAGGTGGCGCGGCCACTTCGAAGCAACGGATCGCCCGTGCTGCAGGCGCTCCGGCACAGCAACAGCGGTCAGCTGACGGGCTCCCCCGGCGCTGGCGCGGCCGGTGGTGCGCTGCATGGTCGCAGCTTTGTTTCCACGCCACGCCAGAGCAGCAACAACGACATCGGCAACGTGAACAACAACAACGGCAACTCCCTCATGTCCTCGGCGAACTTCCCACCGGCGCAGCTGTCCCAGGCAACGCCGGTCGTGTCTACAGCTTACAACGTCAGCGGATCGGGTCCTGTTCTTCCTGCCGTCGCTGCTGCTCCGACCGCCTTTGCGAATGGCGCTTCTCTGCAGTCGCAGCTGTCTGGACCGCTCTACGCCGCGACGGCGGCGGAACAGTCCAACAGCTCGCCCGTGCCGCCGCCCGTCGGTCGTTCTGGGCCGCCGCCACCGCTGGTGCTGCAGCCGCAGCAACGGGCGACGACGTCGGTGCCCGGCTCCCCACAGCTCGGTTTCCACCTGCGCACGTTGAGCGCGCAGGTGGAAGCAGGCGGCGCGCACCCTCACCACGGCTACTCGAGCTCCGCGCTGGCGCAGACGCCAAACCGCAGCGGTGCCGGCTCGCCCATGAATCTCGGGCTGCCTGCCGCGCGCAGCTTCCCGAACATGTGTGGACCCACCGGCGGTCGCTCAAGCAGCTTCTCGCCAGTGCCGCGTCAGCTGTCGCAGCAGCTGTATGTGCAGCAGATTAATCAGGACGGTACGGTATCTTTTGTGCCAGTGAGTATGATACCGAATCCTGGCAGCTGAGCACACAGCAGGCGTTGCTGAAGAAAAAAAAAAAAAGTCAAGAAGGGGCGACTCGCGCTGGCTTGCCAGTCCGTTTTTTTTTTTTTCTTCTCCAGGCTTGGGCGTGGCAGCTTTATGTGAATCAGATTTTCTGACGCACCGCACGTGTCTGATAACGCGCGAGTCAAAATGACTTGTAAACGAGTTTGTTTTTCGTCTGCTTAATTTGTAAGACTGTGTGACTTTTTTCTTTTTTTTTTTTTTTTGTCCGTGCTGTGTGGCTATCTCTCTCTTTTCTGGCACCTTGACGTTTTGTGGCCCTAATTTGACGTCGTGGTCCGTGTCTTCTTTTTCTTTTTCATTCCTTTCTTTTGTATGTTAATAGTGCCTAGTTGATGTGGACATAACCGGTCACTTTCTTGCGTCACCGTGTTTTCGTTTGCTACAACATCTTTTTCCTTTATGATCGCTCTGTCTTGTGTTTCTTTTTTTTTTTTTTCGGTTAAGGTTGCCTTTCGTTTACTGTTTTAACCACTTCTTACTTCAGTGTTAGTTCTTTTTTTTTTTTTGTTCCTTTATCACTTTTGATACTGCCATAAGCGTTTTTTTTTTTTTGAGTTTCTTTTTTAATATGTCGCTTCTCTTTATAGAAGCGTTCTCAAGTGCTTGTTGTTTACCCATAAGCACACACAAACGCAGACACACTCGCTAGTGAATGTGCAAGTAAACAGCAACAACAACAACAACAACACACACACAAAAAAAAAAAAAATAGAATAAATACGAATGGTGGAAAGGCGCGGGTGCGTCTTGGATCGACGTGCGTGCGTCCAAGGAGCTTTGCTGTGGGGTGGGAATGGGGAGAACTGTGATGCAGTTGCTCCAGCTTGTTGTTCCTTTTTCTTTCTTTTTTTTTTTTTGCGATGACGCTCTTTCTGACGCCTCGCTTGACAGCGTCCTTCGACACAAGGGAAACGTGTATCAACCACCCCACACCTACGGAATGTGATGTAAGGCTTTGCTTTAAAGTACCTTCAACTCTCATGTAGTTCTTTTACATGTCTACACTGTCATTCACTCTCTTTCGCCTCCCTTTTCTCTTTTTGCTTCGTATTCTGTTCTTTTTTTTCCTCAATGATGCTTCGATGGCCAACGGTGCAACTGTAAAGCAAAGAAGATTCACCTCTTACAAAGCGTCCGTAGCCTTCTACTTTTTTTTTTCTCTCTGCCAGCTCCCCTAACTTATTGTACCCGTTAGTCTTCCTTTGAGTTTCTTTTCTTCGGTCGTTGTACTTTTCTTTTGAAGAAAAGCCACGTACAAAGGGGGTCATACGCCTCTCTTTATATGTTTTTGTTTTCTACTATTATATTTAAAAACGATTTTTTTTTTTAAGGAACAAAACTAAGAAGACTTAGGGTTTGTGCTTCTCCGTTTTCATCTGTAATTGGTTTTCATACATATATATATATTTCTACTCTCTGTAGTTTTTTTTTTTTTTTGGCTGGATATTCGCCTCATTACACATATTTTTATAGTTCGCTTTTGCGTGGAGGTGTAGCTATAGCAGAGTCAGGCCTTTTCGCTCACATCCTTACAAAGACATTACCTCTTCTTCTAGCTCTTCGCCGCCTTCCTTTCTTCTTTTTTTTCTTCTTTCGCTCGTGAGCCCAAGATGCCTCGCTCCATGACCGGCAGGGGCCGCCACGTTTCCTACAACGCAGAGGGGGAGTTGTGCATGACCGTCGTGGACCCCGTCACACGCAAGCTGCTCATCCCGACGCAGTACGTCTTCGACACCCGTGCCCAGCAGCGCGGCACTCTGCCCTCGCTCTGCCAGCTGTTCCTGTCGGGCCGCTGCCGCCAGGGCCAGGGCTGTTACCAGGTGCACGCAGACTGGGAGGCAGTCCAGCGGCTGCGTGCGCAGGTCGATAGCCTCCCCTGCTGTTGCCCGGACCACGGCGACAAAGATCACCTCGGCGTGATGGACAACGCCCCGCTGCGGGACGTCCTCGGCAGCGGCGTCACCGCGACGGCGACGCATAACCACACTGCGAGAAACTCCGCCGCGGCGACGACGACTGATGCCACAGCGACGGCGACGGTGACGGCGACTGAGTCGAACGTCTGTGCCCGTGACGTTGTCGTCTACGTGCCCGGCTGTTCCACTTACGAGGGCAGCTACGTGCCGCTGGAGCGGATCAGCTACACCGTGGGTCTGCGCCGCCTGCTGGAGGATCAGCACGTCCTCCTGGCCTCGCCCAGTGCCCACGTTAGTCTGCTGAACCCAGAGACAGGCTTTCCGGAGGACAAGGTCGTCGCGGACGCGTCCGGGGCGACGGTGTGCCGCCTGCACGCGATGGACCGCTGCCGCTACGCCGAGGAATGCAAATTTTTGCACTTGTGCAAGGAGCTGACGTCCGCTGACCCGCAGCTGACGGCGACGCCGGCCGCCACCACCGCTGACTGCGCCACCAACGCGCCAGAGTGTTCCTTCGACGCGAGCGTCACGAGTACTGGCATGAGCGGCACCACCGCCATGGGCGCCTCGGCATCGTCGATTGAGCGGCGCGGCAAGAACGCGCACAGCGCCTCGGCCAGTGCGACCCGCCAGTCGGTCTTCACCTCCATCAGTATGCAACAGCAACAGCAGCAGCACTCTTCGTTGAACGCAGTCATGAGCAGCGGTGGCGGCAGCAGCAGCGGCTTCGCCGGCCTCCGGCCGCTACTCGTGCCGCAGCGGGAGGAGGCCAACGCGGCTGCCACCGCCGCAATGACCGCGGCGCAGACCGGAACGGCGGTACCTTTCCTGTCGAAGAGTTTGCCAAGCTACCACGTCGCAACGAATATTGCCTCGGGGCCGTTGCTGACGGCGACGCAGCCAGCGGAGGTCTACATGGGGCCGAACGTGCCGATGGCGGCCAGCGTGGGCAGTTTCCCAGGCAACCACAGCTGCACCTCGCCCACCGCAGTGACCAACGCGTACGCGCCGGCCAACGGGCGTATTCGCGTCTCCCTCAGCTTGCCGGCAGTGAGCTCTTTCTCGAACGTGAACAACGCGGCCGGCCTCGGGACATCGAACAGCTCCGAGAAGAACTCCACGCCGGCGGACGACACACTGGCAGCCATGGGCGGCTGCGGTGCCGGCGTCTTGGGTGGCGGCGTGAATGCGGGCTCGCTGGGCAACAGTGGCCTCACTCGGTCCATGCCGCTGAGCTACGGCGCTTCGTCGAACCCGGCACGCTGGCACCACAACCCGTACGGCTCCTCCCTCTCCAAGTGCGAGGTGCCCAACGCCGGCAGTTGCAGCAGTTTTTCGCACGTGAATGGCCATCCTAGCTCTAACGTCTTCTTCACAGCCATGACGCGTTAAAGGGAGGCATCATCGTTTGTGACGCGTTATTTGTCCTTTTACATGCTAGGCAAGAGCTGCTGTTTCTTTTTTTTTTTTTCTGTGGCTGTCGGTGTTTCGAGTACAGCTACGAGTTGTTGTTATATACATATATATATATATATGAATATGTGTTGTGTGCCTTTTCAACCCTCTTTCGTGAGTGGCAAAGAGAAGGTGTACTTTTCAAGCGTAAGCTTCTTGTCACGTTCGCTCTCTTCATTTTTTTTTTTGTTCAATCCTTTTTTTTTTCTTTCTTTCGTTTTTGATTCTTCACTGAAACCTCCACGGGAGGAGAAGAAGTCTTCCAGCAGCGGAGAAAGGTGGAAGTGAGGAAAAGAGAGAGAGAGAAACGAAAAACAATGAAGATGAGCAGACGAAAGAGTCTCTTTTTTTTTTCCCCCTTTCACCTCTACTCCCTTCACTTTTTTTTTTTCCCCCTCTTTTTGTTTCTTCTACTAAAGCCAGATGATACGATGGCTCTTTTTCTTTTTTTTTTTTTTGCTATTGTACCTTTTTCTTTTTCTAAAAAAAAAAAAAACGGCAACTCACACTCATTTTTTTATGCAAAACGCTTCCATTGCTTTTCTTCTTGTTTCTCTAAGGTTAAAGAAAATGAACAATTGAGTGAAGGAAGACTATGGCGTTGAAAAGAAAAAAAAAACGGGTATGCTAAAGGACAACGGAAGTTCTGTTTTTTTTTTTTTCTTTTCACCCTACACGAATGCCAAAGGGACTGTCAAGAAGCTATAGAAAGCAAGTTACTGTGCCGTAGAACCTTTCATTTTGCGTTTTTTCCCTACATACAGTTTTTCTGGTTTCCTTAGTTCTTCTCCTCTTAGTGTTTTTTCCTTTTTTTTTTTACGTACTTCAACACTGGCGTAAAACCTAGCTTTTTGTTCTCCACTGTTTTTTTTTTTTTCGTTCGTTTGTAAAACCTGCTCGTTTACATGGCTAGATGCATGTAATCTATTACCGCAGCTCCTTTTACATCTTTTTTTTCTAAAAAAAAAACCGGTTACTTGTCCTTCGTTTATGCCTTTCTAAAATGTCTACTTTTCCCAAACCAGTGCTCCCTTTTTGCTTTTCTTGCTCGTTTGTTTTTCATTCCTCTCGTCACCTTGCTTGTTGATGAATTACATTGTGCTTTAATTCTCAACGACTGTTCCTATTGTGCCCTTTTTTTTTCTCTCTTTCGCTCACTCAACTCAGCATGAGGTTTGGCGAAAAAGTGAAATTTTCTTTTTTCCACATCCCCCTCTGAGATTAAAAAAAAGAAAAGAAAGGCGCTTGATGGTGTCTTGTTCTTTTCATTTGCTCGTTGTTTTGATTGCTCAATTTCCTCAGAGTTTTCCACCTTTTCTTTCATCTTTTATTGCTCGTTTTTGTCACAATTTTCCCTCTCTGTCTTTTTTTTTCTTTCATTGCCACTTTTTTTTTTTTACTTCAGTCTCCTTTTTAATGCCCTTAAACAGGTCTCATTGCTATGCTATGCGTATAGTACGCCCAAACATACATGGACTTGAAGAAACTGGGGGCCCCCTTTTTGTTTTTGTTTTCGTGTTTTCTTTTCTTTTCCTCTCACCCTCTTTAGTGTTAGGCTCAACGGCATCTTTTGTGTCCCCATTTTAAGATTGTTTTCATGGTGTACATTTTTCTCTTTCTTCAACCAAAACGACTCATCACTATAAGTGCTTTCCCTAAATCTGAACTTCTCTTGTCTCTTGCTTTTCTTCTCTTGCTGATCTTATTTGTACTCATGGCGAGAAGGCGTGCCAATCAGGTGTAGGCGTGCGCTTGTGACTCTGCTTTAACTCGATGTTCATTGTGCTTTTAAGCTCAATAGGGAAACTCACGATGATACTCCAAGAAGAAAAAGATAACCTAAACGACAGGAGCTTTGCATTCCATTACCGATACCCCTTTTTTTCCCAGGGTTTTCTCGTTTGTTTTCCTGCGCTTTCATTTTCCTTACATCGGTTTGGTGCTTTGAATAGAGGAAACAGGAAAGAAGAAAGGAAGAGACTATGCTGTCGTAATATCAGGAAGAGGAGACAAAAACGACCCACAATGCACGTGTGCGTGGCTCGCAACGCTCGGATTTTTTTTTGTGGCTCTCTTCGTCGTGTTGTCGGGGTACTGCTGGTAAAGAGAGAAAAAAAAAAAAAGCAGCTATGGTGGTACGTTCGAAGCACAGTGCTCAACTTCTTGGAAGCACTTGGAACGATAGCCGCTTTTTTTTTTCTTTCTGGATCCGTAGCATACTCTGACTGTTTTTTTTTTTTTAGGACAGTAAGTCGAGCAATTCCAGACGCCTACTGCTGCTTTTGTTTGTGTTCTTTTTGAATATGAGTATATCTCTTGTTGTGGATGTTAAGTATATACATGCTTGTGTGTGTGTGTGCGCAAATCTGCTCTTGAAAGTTGTGGGTGCTTCCTACACCTACGAGAGCGCATTTGTGCATCGTCGTTCTTCTGTATAAGCTGCTATTTAATAGAATAATAAAATGCCTCTTATCTCTTTTTCCTTTTTTTTTTTTTTCAAAGTGCACTTACAGGGCACACCATAACGAAAACAAGCAGTGCTATTGTATGCGTCACGCTTTTTTTTTTTTTTTGTGTCTTAAAGACCAACGTCTTCCGTGACTTTTTTTTTTCTCTTCTCTTTTATTTCCCTCGGCACGCTTTCACAACCTGAAGGTTGCTTCAGCAAGCCGCTGTGTAGACTGATACGTTCACATTGGACTGCTCCTTTTTTTTTTTTTAGGTTACTTTTATTATTGTTCTGGTAGTTTTTTCCCCTTTTTTTTTGTTGGGCAAAGGAGGGGAGCCTTTTTTCTTTGATTTGTCTTGACGTAGCCAGCGTCTCGAGTCTCTTTTTTTTTTTCATGTGAGACAAGGAACGCTATTACACATAAATGTGTATGCGAAGTGGTGTGCCGCGTCCTGCAACAAGGGACTGACCGCGGTAGGATTAGGTTTAGCGAGAGGCACATAGTGTGCTTTCGCGTGAATGTGCGGGGTGCATGAACTCTGTCTCTCTTTTTTTTTTTTCGATTCGCTTCCTTTTCTGTTTTTTGTCGTGGCTCCACTTGCACAATCTGGAAAAGAGCATCGATGATGTTGCATTTTATAATGTGTCTGTGTATATGTGTGCATTTTTTTTTTCGTTGTTTTGTGTCGTTAAACACCACTTTTCCCTTTATAATGGAGAAACACATCAGTAGGAGCGACATAAAGCTCTTTTTTTTTTTGTGTCTCAGAATCTACGTGTGTGTATATATATATATAGGTGTAACTCGCAATATATTGACTTCTGTACAGTATGTCAAAACTACATACTTTTTTTTTTTACATTAGAGCGTCGTGGTCAATGGATGGCTTTTCTTTATTGTGGGCTGTGACTCTTGAAATTGACTCACTTCCAAACGTTTTCAGCACAGCTCTTTTCCTTATTAGTCGCTTATGTCATCAGCCGTACTTTCCACTATTGTTTTGCTGTCGCTTTTGTTTTCGAAGCAAGCTAGCATGCTCCAAGTGCTTGTGGTGTAGATTACGAGAGGAGCACGCTCGTACGAGAGCAAACAAGCGGTTGTACGGCGTTTTTTTGTCCAAGACGGCGAAATCAACAAAGCACTTTTTCATTGTAACGCTCTTTTTTTTTTTTTTTATTTCCTCATTTTTCTTTTCACCTTGTTGTGCTCTCTCTTTTTTTTTTTTTTCTCTTCCTTTCTTTATGTTGACATGGTTAACTCTGCCTTTCTTTTTGAATCGTCCTTTTTATATGCGGAAGCTCTTTTTTTTTCTTTTTGGTATGAGGGGAAAGGGGAAGGGGACGGGGGAGAGGGTTCAAGAGTACAAGACAGATATGAGTCTTTGATTTACGATTCATATGTACTTTTTTTTTTTTGTTGGACGCTGCGCAGTTTGTATAGTCGGAGCGAATACTGTGACTCAAGAGAGAAAAAAAGAAGAAAACAAACAAACAAACAAGCGAGGAAAAAAAAAAAAAACAAGGAAACAAACAGACAAACCCAGAAGCACATAGTTGAGCTCATCAGTTTTTCGTTTTCTACGTTTTTCTTTTTTTTTGATTTTCCCGCGTGAGTCTTTTTTTTTCCTGTGCTTCAAACACCAACGAAGCAACCCTTTTTCTCCCCTTTCCGCTCCTTCTTTTTCCTTTTCTTCCCAGATGTTCTATCGCGTGTGTGTGTGTGACACATAACAAGTTGACCAATATCATCATTGCCGTTATCAATTCTCTCTTTTTCTTTCTCTTTTTTTTTTTTTTTATCAGATAGTGTTTTCTGTTTAGAAGTAAACCAGTGCGCAATGGTGGAGGGAGGGGGTGCCAGAAGACCGTAGGCCGGTTCTTATCCGTACGCGCCTTTCTTTTTTGTTCTGACTTGCATCGCTTTTTTTTTTTCTTCTTCTTTCTCTTTCAGTTCGACGATAAAGAAGCAACGATGGCACAACGGAACACGCTTCCGCTTTTTTTTTTTTTTAAAGCTATATCGCAGTGGTTTCTTAGCAGCTCTTTCCTTTTTTTTTTTTGTTGTTGGTTTTTATAAACCTGTTTCCGTTTTCTTCATTCTTTTTTTTTTTTTGCTCAGGACCTTTTCCTTTTTTGTCTTTTTTTTTTTTTGTGTTCCTCTTCCATCTCTTGTCGACAGGGTAGCTTATACGTTTTTTTTTTTTTTGTTAGCTTCGTGAAGGCGGCAACGTGGCTTCTTTGCCTCTCGTGTTTTTTTTTTTTCTACTGCCCTTTTTTTTTTTGTTACCTTCTCTCGCTTTTTTTTTTTTTCTTCTCTGTTTTGTGCGCCACCGATCTTAAATGGATGAGAACGGCATATGTTAAATACACACCCTCGCAAATCTAGGTCTTCTCATGTCACCGATCCACATTTCATGTCCCTTTTCTTTTTCTCTTTTGCTTTCCTTCTTTTTTTTTTTCCCCCAGTCACGTGGCGTCTTTCTTTTTCTTTACTGAGCATCTATCTTCCGACGCTTATACGAGGGAAATGGTTGCTGGCAGTGAAGAGCGACACAAGATGCGAGCGCGGGCGAAAAAAAAAAAAGAAGGAATGAAGAAATTGCCGAGAGAGGCGGTTTATACATGTGAAAGGAGCGGTAGAATGATCCACAGTCTTTTACCAGTTTCATTGTTAGGAGATAGCAAAAGAAAAAAGAAAAAGTGAAGTTCTCAAAACAACCTATGCGTTTAGATACCAAAATGGTCGTTCGCTTTGTGCTGAAGTGAAAAAGGAAACAAAAGCCCCTTTTACTTGCTGTGCTGTTCACGTCTCCAGACTTGCTCTAGAGTTGTTTTTTTTTTTTGTGTTTGTTGTTGTTGAAGAAATGATACTTGTAGGTGTACGCAGGCGAATGGCAATGCATGCGGAAGCCTCAACGCAGATGAGGCTTCGTCCTTTTAAACAAAGCTAGCAGATAGCCCCCCAAAAAGTGCCAATGGGGAGTCTTTGATAGTGGTTAAAAAAAAACTGGCAAACTAGCTTTTTTTTTTTTGTGCAGATGTAGTTTTTTTTTTTGACGCTTTTTTCCCCTGCGCCATCTTCAGCTCTGCATGATAATTGCCCCATCAGCAACCATCCTCTCTTGATAACAATTAAGGTGTGCAAAACAAAACTAGTGTTTCTCTTTTGTTGAATTTAAAAACGACACAATTGCCTTCTTGTCTGTTTTCCTTCTTTCTATGCATGGAAAACACCCTGATTTGGGAAACTCTGTTTGACGCAGAGTTTGAAAGGACTCCAGAGCTTCATTAAACTTAAAAAAAAAAGAAAAGAAAACTGTGAATGAACAGCAACAACAAAGCACGGTGTATATATATATATATATATATATATATATATGTTCTTTTTTTTTTTTATATGCGTCATGCAAGAAGCCTCTACTTCCATTCGCTTGTGGTGATGATCGGAAGAGAGCTAAGGAAGAATACTCGTGAGATTTGTGGGTGTCACACCGTATGGAAGGGAAGAGAGGAAGGGTGGGGTGGACTTCGGATTCCTACCCAGCGGCTGAGCCTTTTTTGTCTCCAGGGAGGCGGCTTTTCTACGGCACTAGAAGCGGCTATAAGGCGTTGTTGGGGTCAGTTTTTTTTTTTTCCTCGTCTTTGTCTACAGCGCTGACCTACAGCTCCCGTTTCTCAGTTCAGACGCAGACGTTGATGCTTGACCATTTAATCCAAAAGAAGCTGTTTAAGCCACTTTGCTGCGGTCGACTGGCGTTTTTTTTTCCAAGAAGGTCTTTCCTGCTTTTTTTCCCCTCTTTTTACACTGCCTCACTTTTCTTTTTTCTCACTCTCTCGTTGTTCTTTCTTTTCGGTGATGCTGGACAAATCTCTTTTTTTTTTTTTAACGCTTTTTTACTTGCTTTTATCCTGATCTCTCCACCAGTTACGCATATCGCCTTCAAACGACTTGCTCTTTCTCCTCTGTGCGGCAAAGCGAGAAAAAAAAAAAAAGTAACACGTAAACACACCTCAGTAGATCGCATCTTCTAGTATTTGCCCTTTTACAACGCAGTGTTCGAAACAAGTAAACAAACGAACAGCAAAAACAACAACAGAGGTCCTTTTCCTTTTTTCTTTTTTTTTTCTATTAGCATACACACGTCAAACAGAAAGAAGATATCACCGCCGAATACAGCCCAGAACGATGTCTGACACACACGACACGCACGACACGCACTCCGTGGCGGACCAGGAGACGCGCATGTCCGTCGCCCGCGCCAAGGCCGACGCCGCCCGCGCCGCCGTGGAGCGTCGCCGCTCGATGAGCAGCGGTGCCGTCACCAGCCGCCACTCCAGCCCGGCTGGTGCGGCGGACCGCAATCGCAGCGCGAGCGTCGGCTCCGGCTACGCGGGTAACGAGTCGACGGGTGAGGTGATCATCAAGCGTCGACCGACGAATGGCAGTGTGACGCCGAACCACTCGAGCACGTCCGTTCGCGCCAGTGCGGTGGGACGCAGCGCCTCGACTGCCGAGGGGGCGGCCGCAAACCATGCCGACCCTGCTGTTACTGCTGGCGTTTACGACCGCGAGGCTGCTTCTGATGCCCACGATTACAAGGCTGCCTCTGATGCCCACGATTACAAGGCTGCCTCTGATGCCCACGATCACGATGCTGCTTCTGATGCCCACGATCACGATGCTGCTTCTGATGCCCACGATTACAAGACTGCTTCTGATGCCCACGATCGCGAAGCGGCTGCCGAAGACTCCGATGAAGAGCTTGACGACGGCGTGGACTACGGGGCTGCTGTGGCGGAGCTGCGTCGCGAGCGTGAGCAGCTGGAACAGGACGGCGCGAACTTAGAACAGCGCCTGCAACTGTACAGTGAGGTGGTGGGTCTGCGCAAGGAGCTGACGGTAGTGCAGGAGGACGAGGAGCGTCTGCGCCAGCAGCTGGCGAACATGGAGGCGGTCATCGCCACCAGCGATCCTGAGGTGGCGAAGGAGGTGGCCATCCTGGAAGACGAGGCACAGCAGTCCACACTGCAGAAGATCTGGGTCGAGGAGTCGGAGTACCACAACCCGGACAACATGGAGTGGGCGGAAATCGACGTCAACAACTTGCGCCAGCGCGTCGACGCAGCGCGCGCCAAATTTGTTGCGGCCAGCGAGAAGGCGGACGCCCTTTACGCGCAACAGGAGGAGGCGATCAACGAGACAACCGACGCCCGCGAGCGCGAGAAGGCCGCCATCGCCGAGAACCACGACCGCGAGATGGAGAACTTGGACGACGCCCGCACCCACGCTCGCCAGGTTGCGTCGGAGGAGCACTACCACCGCCACCGCGGCACGGCCAAACGCGCGCAGCCGGTTGTGCCGAAGGAGAAGGAACGCCAGACTCGTCAGCGTCGCGTGGACGAGGTGGAATTCAAGTCGACGGCGCAGGTGGCGAAGATGAAGGACGACCTGGCGGAGTTGATGGAGGAGGTGAAGATCCTGAAGCGCCAGCTGGACGACTCGCGCGAGACGACGGAAAAGAAGCGCCGCGAGTTGGAGGCGGCACTGAAGGTGGTCGAGGACGAGGGCGCAGATGCACGCGACATGAAAGAGAAGCTGATCAAAGAGGAGGAGGAGCTGAAGGAGCTCAAGGCGGATCTCCAAGGCGTGCTGCATTACGTGCGCGCCAAGAACCGTGAGGAGGAAGGTTGGTAAGAGCTTCAGCCGCAGTTACACGAAGGGCCGACAGATGAGAGGACGTAAGGGACGGCGACGGCTGGGAGCTAGTGTGCTCTCTTTCTCTAACAATAGAAAGCGGCCTTTCACTCGACCGAGCCCACACATGTGGGGCGGTCGGTTGCGTTTCTTTTTCTTCTTCCGCTTTTTCTCATTCCCTTTTGCAGTTTTTTTTTTTCTTCCTCCCATTTATTTGAGGTTTTCTATGTAGGGTCTGTTTTCCAACTCGGGTATATACGAGTTTTTTTTTTGTCGTTGTTTTTATTGTACTGGCTCACCCATTTTTTTTTTTTGCTTCCCTTTGTGTTTTTGTTGTTGTTGTAAGTTCTTTTTTTTTTTTTTGCTCGTGTTTGTATGTTCGTGTGGTCTTCCTCATGAGTCCACTTTTGTGTTTGTCTGTTTCTTATTTGTTATTTATTACTTTTTTTTTTTTCAGCTGTATCGAGGAGGTGTAAAAAAAAAAAAAGTGTGGCTTTAGTGTACGTGGTGGTGGTGGTGGTGGTGGACACCTCTCGGTAAAAGACCAATTGCCCACATTTTTTTTTTTGTGTTTGTGTTTTCAGAGGATATGCACCGACAACTTTCCTGATAGTTTCCTCCATTCGCGTCTCTTTGCTTTTTTTTTTTTGTTTTCTTCTTCCGCCTCCTCTGCTTCTGTCTGCAATACCGGAATGCAGAGGCGGCCAAGAAGAGTGAGGTGAACTTATAAAGAAGAGAGGCCTTTAGCAGAGTGACGATTTGCGTGCGTTCATGACCCAATCGACTTAGGCATACGAAAACGCAAGGCTGTTTTGGAGCGGGACCTACCCCTTTTTTTTTTTTTTTGATTGGCCTCGACAATGTGTAATGGAAAAGAGAAAAAAAAAAAAAAAGAGTATCGTGCATTTCTATATATAGTTTTATGCCTGTGCTTAGCATTTCTCCTTTCTTTTTGTTTGGGCTTCTGTCGTTGTGCTCCTTTGTTTCCAGCTTCAGCTCTGTTTTTCCCACTTTTTTTTTTTTTGCTCTTTTTACGAGATTAGGAAAGAAAAACAAAAGAAAAATCAGGACGAAAGAAACGGCAATGACGTTTTTGTGTTTGACTGCGCCTTTTTTTTTCGTCTGGTGTGGTGTGTTTTCCTTTAAAAAGGTGTTCTTTTTTTTTTCTTGTTTATTGAGTTCTGTGACAGAGGAGTTTGTTTGTATGTTTCCACTATAGCCTTTTGTATTCTTCTTTTTTTTTTTTTAAGTGGTTTCAGCCATTTGTTTCTCGATTTGTTTCTCTCAACTGTTTGTTTTCCTCTCCTGTACTTGAAAGACTTAGCGAAATGAAAAGAAGAAAAGAACACACTAACAGCGCATCGAAAAGCTCGATCTGTCCTTCGTACCTGAAAAAGGTGTAACAAGATAAAGCGTTGAAGGCAATGATGATGTAGAAAGGTATGTCTTTCTTAAACAACTTTTTTTTTTTTGAGGTTTGAAAATAAGAAAAAAGAAGAAAAGCACTCATAGCTGTTAATGAAAAGGATGGTAAAGGAAGGAGCATGAAAAGCAAACTCCTCGCACAAAAAAACAACTCGCACTATTGACAGTGCAGCAGGAATCACTGAACGCTCGCGGATTGTGGGTGTCTGTATACGTCGTTTTCGCGAGTCGCTTTTTGCTTCGTACCTCTTGTTTTCTAGCGCAGCTTTTCACTGCTTCACATTGTTGAGCGCAACATGCATGTGTGTGCGCTCGCCGCCACAGCAGTTGCACAGGCAGTTGCTTCGTCTTTTTGCGTAGTTGACGCGCTTCACCACGAACGACATATTCCTCCCTCTTTTACGCACTCTCCTTAGTTCGTTCTTCTCCGTGTCACGTTTCCTGCAATACCAAACACGCTGACAACTAATCACGGCCAGAAGAAAAGAGAAAAAAAAAGATTGAATGCAATTAAAACACAGTCTTTTTTTCCCTAGTGTTCTCAAGAAAGAAAAAGTGCGAAAAGCGTGGATCTTCCACGTCTGCTGGCAAAATGTGGTACACCACGCTGAATCTACGGCATCAACGCTGCCTCACCTCCCTGAATTGTCCACCACTTCTCAGCTTGTGGTTCACGGGTGGCTGCGTCAGTTCGTCTTTCACAGTGCCCATGAGAAGCTACACCACCCGCAAGGGCCGTCAAAACCGTCACTACTACGGCAACTCTTCGCCATCCGACGCACCTATTTCCACGGCAGATGCAATGGACCACCTGCAAGTCTCATTGAAAGGTGCCGCACTGCTCGCTAAGCGCCTTCAGGAGAGTCCGTGGCACGACATGGACGACTTCAGCGATGATGAAGGTTCCTCAACGCGGCCAGCACAGGACGGTGCCCGCGAACAACAACAACACCGTCATGGCCGTCATCGTCACCGCCAAGGTCATAGCGGCAGTGCTGTAGCGTGGTCCACTCAGCACGACGACGCACGAAGGCCATCGTCTTCACCCTTGCTGCCCCAGCTCCAACCACAGCGGGCCCAGCGCTCCACTATCGCCACTACGACCATTACGACCACTCCTGCACCTGCGGAAGAGAGCAAAGGCGCGGCATCTCGTCTCGTCGCGGAGGCGCTGTCGTGGTCCATCGGAGGCGAGTCGAACGTTACGGTGGATGTGGAGGATGATGACATCGTACTGGATACTCCGGCTTCCCTGCTGCCAACTGTAACCGCGGCGGTGGCGACGGGCAATGCGGCAACACATGAGCTGCGAGTGGCGCATCAGCGTCGACTGCGCTCCTCCTCCGCTTCTTCTGCCACGCCTCAGCCAGGCTTCGACGACCTCGATGTGGAAACACCAGAGGGCAACGCGTTTGCCCACCCTGCCGCCCGCGGTGTCGGCCAGGACGTGATCGACCTCGTCACGGACGCCTTCGCGGCGCAGCGCGAGGCAGAGGTGAAGCGGCGGCGCGAGTTGCTCTACGAACTGACTCACCCAAACCCGATCGACTACACCTACAATGGGAAGTTGGTGCCGCCGCCGCCACTCAGCTTCGGCCAAGTTACCGAGGAGGCCCGCTCGCTCGGAAACAAGTTGATGCTGGGCCAGACCTATTCGCTGGTGCGCCAGGCAGGCACGCGCGCCTCGGAGGACGATTACTGCGGCACCATCTACACAAGCGCGAAGCCGCCGTCCTCTTCTTCTGGCAAAACAGCGGTGTCGCCGTCGTCGACGATTGAGTTGTCGGTCGGCGGTCCGTCCTCGTCGTCCTCTGCGTTTTCCGCGCAGCGGAGGGCGCCGCCGTACCGCAGCAGAGCCCGCGAAGACAACATTTTTCGCGACCACAACTACTTCTTTGAGCTGAACGAACTCTATCAAGAGATCGTACTGGTAGGAAAAGCCTGTGCAGGGAAGTCGAGCCTGCTGAACTCGCTGCTAGGCCAACATGTGGCGAAGACGAGCAGCAACCCCAACACCACGCGCAAGATTTCTTTCTATCAGAGCGTCACGCCGGAGCAGCTGCACGAGTTCCACGCGAAGGAGCACCACAATCAGCTTGTGAAGCTGCCGGGTGGAGGTCTGCAGCTGACTTTTGTGGATATGCCGGGTTACGGCATCGAGGGCATGAGTGAGCAGTGGCGCGACGCCGCTATCGAACTGACGGACGCGTACTTTGGCGTGCGCCGCTCCGTCAACACGGTGCTGTACTGCATGGACTGCGAGCGTGGCCTGACCAAGACGGACATGAAGTACTTCCAGTGGCTGGAAAACGTGCAAGGCACTTTTTTTGTCGTGCTGACGAAGTGTGATAGCGTCCCGCACTCCCGCATCACCTCGGTCATGCGTCAAGTGTACGCCCTCATCACGAAAAACCGCCGCAAGTACCGCAAAGTCTTCCCTTTTATCATCCCCACCTCGGCGAAGGACGGCACCAACGTAGAGCTGCTGCGCGGCCTCATCACAGAGACATCGGGCATGATTTCTGGCGACAAGCTGCGGGATCTGCTGCAGCAGAAGAAGGAGGCGTTCACGCAGGCGGCCCTGCTCGAGGAGGCGGGTCGGGTGGATGCGGTCCGGCAACTGGAGCGTGCGCAGGCGCGTGAGTTTTTTCAGTTGACCCGTGGAGCGGCGGCCTTGGAAGGAAAGGAAGATACAACTGCGAGCCTGTCGAATCAGTCCTCCATATCATCAATAAAGAAGGAGGAGGACCATCATACGTCGCGAGGCTCTGAAGTGCAGTCCAACATGGCAGACCAGCCTGCGGTGTCAGCTGCAGCTACGACAGACAGTGCTGGCGCTGCGCGTGACGTCTCCGCAGCACCCCAACGCGAGCGTGGGCCGCAGCGGTACGTTCTGGGCCTGAGCGGCGACCAAGCAGATTTGGAGGAGTCTCTTTTCCTCAGCGGCCAGGACGCGAGCCCGATGGCGAGCGCTTTTCCAAACGAAGCGACAGCGGCGGAGGCGGCGATGCAGGCGCGCCGGGAGCGGCGTGAGCGTTTTCTCGCGTGGCGTCGCGCGCACCCACTCGCAACTGCGCAGCCTTCGTACGATGAGCCCGTGAAGCGTCAAAGCGAGCAGGAGGAAAAGACAGACGTGGACGGTGTACACGATACAGCGCCAACTGCTTTTAACGCAAAACTAGACTTTGTGAAACGTGGCTACTGTGGTACTCCAGGCGCATATTCGAGGAAGCAAAGGCAGCAGGTGGCCACGCAGCACCGCGGCCGCGGCAGTCGAAGTGCTGAACGCGAAGCTGCCGTTACCAGCACCACTGCCGCCGTCGCACCACTGCCCTCGTCGCAGGGCAAGGAAGGGCGCTATCGTCTGCACACGGGCCTTGACAATCCGCAGGCCGTGCAAACGGTGCTTGAAGTGCCTGGGGATGCAGAAACGGCAAGGACAGTGGAAACAACAGCGGGCGGCAACGGCGTGGACCAGATGCTGCTTCGTCAACGGAGGGAGGAGGCCTGCGACACGGCATCCGCGAGGGAGGGCACTGCCGCGTCTCCGACACCGCCGTCGTCGTTTGCGCTGTCTCCTTCGCCGCCGTTGACACGGTCCAGCGTGATTGGCTTCACTCCGGGGCCGGTCGGAGGTGCAGCACCACTGCCACCATCGTCGACCCATTTTCCACCATCGCACCACGTGAGCAGCGGCGGCCGCTCCGAAAAAGAAACGAACAGTAGCATTTATGGCGGTTGCACAAACAACCACAAGAGTGCAGACAGAGAAAGCGCGGGTGGAAGCGGCACCGGCGCTGTGTCGCACTTCCTCAGCACGCTGGAGAAATTCAGTCAACAGCCGAACATTGCCAAGTCAGCAAAGCAGCGGCGCAAGGAGGTGCGGTGGCAACGCACGCGGCAAGGACAGAGGGTCAGAGGCGGCCGTCGCGTTGGCGGGCTGCTCGCCGAGGACGCCAGCGGGCGCCTCTCGTCCTACCAAGCTGGCAAGCCGTGTGGCCCTGCGGTGGTGACACTCGATACAGCCCTGGAGACGCGGCAGGCGCAGTGGCGTGCAGCGCAGCTGAAGGCGCTGATCATGAAGGAGAACCCAGAGGCGCCATGGCAGGCAATGCAGCAGCTGCGGCGGAAGTTGCAGACCCGCCAGGAGGACGCTGCGCTGTCTGGCATGCGAAAGAAGGAGGTGGTGGCGTACATGCGCGACGCCGGCCGGGTGACGGAGAGCTTCGAGAAGTTCGAAGGCGAGGTGACGGCGGCTAAGTATATGAATGAGATTCGGCAGGCCCCGACGCTGCGTTCGCAGCAGCAGATGCATCTCAACGCGACGGCCAAGATTAACTACCGTTCGATGCCGCCAGGGCTGTGGAAGCGTTATGGGGAGAAGGAGACCTACTGGCCCACACCTCGAGTGCTGGGGCGTGCGCAGGACGAGAGCCACAAACCTTGATACGTGATGAATGATAAGGGGAGGGGGAGAAAAGAAAAGAAATTAACGGAATGGTCGTCACCGTCACCGCGGATCTCTCATGATAAGGGGGAAAAAAAGCAGTCTGCTGGGTGTCGAGAATGCGCTGTCGACGCGAAGCAGTCGTCGGTAGCTTCTGTGGCCGCGCTAGTGCTAAACAAAGACGTACACAAACGCAGCACGAACGCACGCACTATCACTCTCTTGACTTTTTTTTTTTTGCTCCTCACATCTTCACATATTTATGAATATGTGCATAAACAAAAAAAAGGGGAAAAGAGAAAGAAAAAAAAAAAAAACTGAGAATCAACTACTGTTAGTGTATTTGAAGCGGCTTCAGTACGCCAATGTGTGAGAACAACAAAACCACCTTTGAGTGAGTTTCACTAACTTGCGGGCATATTTTTTTTTTCTGCTGTTTGTAAGAGTGATTGATCAAACAAACAAACAACAAAATAATAATAATAATAATAATAATGAAGACCCATGCTGCTCGTATAATCAACGATCTATTGCTGAATCGATGTTGCGCAGAAGATGCCGCAATGATGCTGTAAGTTGTCTTTATGCGATGCAGGTCTCTCTTCTTTTTATTGTTCGTCCTCCTCCCTTTTTTAAAGAACATCTGTGGCACTCGGTGAAAACGTGCATACTAACACATTTATGTTGTCTTTTTAGTACTCCTACAGATCGAGCGAAAATAATTGAAAAGAAAAAGAAAAAGAAAGGCGCCGAAGATGGAAGTGTACAGACGCATCACGGAGCGCGTGCGGGGTGCGCTGTGGGCCCACCACCGCCGCCTCATGCCAGAGCGCCAGTTTCACCGGATTCTCGCCTACGTGTACAACAACAAGTACGAATACCAAATCCGCTTCGACCGCATGTCGGTGGTCGGCCACGCCTGGGGAGGCCGAGTGGAGGTGCAGACCACGCCAGCGGGATTTTTAAAGCGGGTGCGGGTGAATCCCGCCGTGGAGGACCTGACGCCAGCTCAGCAGCACAAGCTCGTCATGGCCGCCTACGCCGAGGCCTGCCGGAAGGGGCGGGCGCTGATGGAGGAGGCGGAGCTAAAGGTCTATAAGCAGTTCTTGAAGGACCTAAAGCCGATCATCCTCGGCATCCGCGATAACCCGGAGTTCTACACGGTGCCGGAGGACTCGGTGGAAACGGTGGGCGGTGTCCTGCGGCGCACGCATGGCGACACCGCGATGGACGCCACGCCACACCGCACCATTCCCATGGCGAAGGCGCACCAACCCGTCGACGCGGTGCGTCAGCGGTACGCCTGGGAGGCGCAGTGGCTGGCGAGTGCGCAGGGCCAGCGGTGGGCCCACTCGCTGCAGGGCAAGGAGTACTTCTCGAAGCACGGCCCACAGTACCGCCCACGCGGTGCACCGGGCGCGAAGAAGCGCACGCTGCCCTTTGAACTGTTGGCTCCGTACACCCCGATGGACGAAGGTCGGCTGCTTAAGAAGAACTGGATGGCGTACATGGATAACAAGCATGTCGCGGAGTCGCTATGGACGCGGACCAAGGTGGCGGATCGCGAGAAGCAGCTGCGTCTTCTGCAGGAGCGTGGTCAGGCATGGCATCGGCCCATCAACGAGGATGTTGTTGAACGTTGGTAAAGCAAGAGGTGTTGTTGTTGTTAAGCGTGAACCAGAGCTGTGGTAAGAGAGAAACAAAAAGAAAGAGGACACTAAAGAACGACTCGAAAGGAGGATCATGCGAATGTGATCAAGCGCATTGTGTTTTGGAGACACTGCTTACCTTTCTTTTTTTTTTTTTTGTGTTTCTTTCTTCTCCCTTCCTGTTTTCATCCGCTTGACCGTTGATTGTTTTGGTCTTCTTTGTTTGTAGTGAAGCAGGAGAATTTTGCCTGTTGTCTTTTTTTTTTTTTTTGTTATTGTTGCTTGTGCGCTTTTGCATACATTGACGTTTTTCCAGCATCTTTTTTTTTTTTTTTACCGCATCTCAACACAGACACATACACACACAGAACAATAATAACAACAGAAACAACAACAAAAAAAAAAGTGGGATGGAACAGTGCACGAGCTGCAGTTTCAATATCCTTCGTTGCGCTCTCCTGCAGTTTTCCTTGCAATTCATGCGGTGGCACTGCTGCAGGTTTTTTTTTTTTCTCTAGAGGTCTTCTCTATTGTGAGGTTTGGTCTCGATCGTACATCAGTGGCATGTCTGGGTACTTCTCCTCTGCATCTTCAGGTAGAATCTTAGATAGTTGATATAAAAAGCAGATCGAAACACTTACGCGTGTAAATCCCACTTTCGCTATCCATTTTTTTATTCTGTTTTATATCCTCTTCCTTTCTTGCAATGGCTCAACTGCTAATAACATTCTGTGCTGGCTATATAATAACATACACACAAACGCGCATGGAACCTGCTTTGGCTGCGCTTTAAGTTGCGCGAGCTGCGGTACATCGCAATACCCGCACGGGAAGGGTCTTTTTTTTTCCCCTGAATGCCAAAACTCGTTCAACAACAACAAAACCATTTTTTAAGTAGGATTTTGTGCCCTGTTTTTCTTTTGTTAGATTTTTTTTTTTTAGTTCTTCTGCGTACATTCTCATCACATCGTGTTTTTTTTTTGTTCCGTCTTTAGAAAGCGAAAGAGTCATACATTTGAGAAGAGCTTAGAGTGTCTTCCTGCAGCTGCCAACCAGCGGGGGGAAGGAAAATAAAGAAAAATCCTTCCAAAAAAGAGAGAGATGAACATCTCGATCGGGTCATCGTCCTCGTCGTTCAACAGCGAGCGCAGTGAATCCTCTTCTTATCCGGCGTACCAAAATCATCACCACCGTCGCGACTGCAGCATCCATCAGACCACATCCACGGCTGAAACGGCACACAACGAAACAAAGCCGCTCGACACCGTTTCAACCGATTCTGAGGAAAGGAAAGACCCAAAATACGACCGCGGCAGCAACAGCAATGAAGGGAGTGTCGTGCACGTGATACATAGCAGCTCCTCTGAGGAGGCGGACCCCGCCGAGAAGGGAGGGGAAAACATGGAGCGTCTAGCGTCCGCGACGTCCATCAGCGGCCACCAGCGCAGCGGCGAGCTGTTTTACACGCTGCCTAGTCGCGAGTCGATCTCGTCGCGCTGCACCGCGTCCAACTCCCTCGCCTTCAATCCCTCATTCACCGCCTCCTCCGCGCCACCACCACCACCGCTGCCTCCATCTCCGCAAAGCGTGGGCCTTGCAACGGAGACCCCTTTCCGACTTACGATGCCGCCACGACACGCCAACGCGCCGCAGCCTGACCCCACCACCACGCTGCCCTACGCGGAGCTGGCGGAGGGGGGCATCGGTTACCTGCGTCGCGCAGAGCGACCAGCGGACGCGTCCTCGCCACTGCGTGCGTCGCCGCAGCCATCCATGAGTGCGACGTCGCTGTCGAGTGCTTTCGCGCGGACGGAAAGTCCGTCACCATTGCGGAAAAAAAGCACCGAGGCCTCCGCCTCAGCAGCAGGGGCGGTGGCAACAGGTGCGGAGCTGGCCGGACGTGACGGAGGTAACGAGGGTTGCCAAGACGTTGGCACCGCGCACCTTCGCAGCGACGACGCGACGCCAAATGGGGCCTCGGATTGCCGCTTCTCGCCACTGCACATCCCCGCGTTGAAGAGTGTGACGGGCCAAGCGAGCCGCCGCAGCGGGGACGACACGATGAATGGCGAGGTGCGGGATCTGAGTGAAGCGCCGGCGAGCGCGAGCGGATTGCGATCTGCGCCGCCGCTGCCTCGTCCCACCGCGACCACGCGCGACGGGGCAGCAGCGCCGCCGCCGCCGTCGTCGTCGTCTTCGCGGCTGCCATCGCGCTCGGCTCACTCGGCTCACTCCGTTTCCCCTGCTCGGGTTGGTGAGCCGCGGCTTTCGTTCGGCCGCGGCGACCTCGCCAGCGCGGCCGTCTCCGAGGAGCGCCAGCCGTGGCGAGACGGCTCGGAGCGAGGGGCGAGTGTATCCGTGACGGACTACGGCGCTCGTCCGCCACCGCACGCACCTGCGATGCGACTGTTCCGCGAGGGCGAGAGCCTGGCCTCGGCGGCTTCTGCGTCTGTTGACGCGGTGGGCTTTGAAGACGTGCCGTGGCAGCGGAGGGAGGAGCCGCCATGCCGGGAGCGCCGCCATCGCACGCCACCGTCTCCGCCTTCGTCATCTGCGGCTTCTTCAGCTTCGTCACAACCGTCTCCGTCCGTTGAGGCGCAGCGTCGCTCTTCCTCCCGCAAAGAGCTTTTTGTACCAGCGACGATGAGCAGTGAACATCGTCGCTCCTCTTCCTCTTCTTCTTTGAATGACGCGGGTGCAGAGACAAGGTCGACGGCAGCGCCTGCGGTGGCTGCCCTTGAGGAAATGGGAGAGCCCGCCGTGGCAGAGGCAGAGGTGTCGTCGATTGCCGTCACGACGCCGGCTGACACCGCCCTGAGCAGCAACGCCGGTGGCCTCCTCAACCACACCGACATCAGAAACAGTACCGTCAGCGACACGGACCACAGGCGAGCGGTGATCACGGTGGATGAGAGTCCACCGCCCCTGCCGCCGGCACCATGGCAAGGCGTCATGACAGCGCAGACAAGGACGAACTCAGCAGGCAAACACGCACCGAAGGCATGCAGCGGTGGTGATGCGTGTGGAGAGGATCAGGCAGCAGCGGCAGCAGCAGCGGTTGCTCACCGCAGCGGCGTGGCAAGTAAACGAAGCCAGGATGGTCAACGCCTCTCGGAGCACAAGACGTCTGCACTGGATCGGTGGCGCGCTGGTGTCGCGGAAACTCAAGGCGCAGCCACGCCTTCCACAACTCGTGGTTCCTCATCTTCCTCAGCCGCGGCGAAGGCTGACGCCGTCATCAGCAACAACGGTAGTACTGCACCGATACGCTACGCCGCTGATGCAGACACGTACAAGGGCGGCGTTGACTTTGTACGCTGGATGCCTGCGTCCGTCGGCCGCGACGCTGACTTCTCTGGTGCTGCCTCAACTCCGAAAAAACTGCCTGGTGACACGCAAAGGGGTGTCACTGGCACTACGGCGACAGAGTTAAGAGGGGAGGAGAGAAAAGACGGCGGCCCTGGCCTTCACGTCAGCATGGGTAGCACCAGCAACGATAGAGCGTCGTCGACGGCGGCGCGCGTTGTGGTGGCCGTGCCGCTTGTGCCATCTCCGCACCGCAAACCATCCGAGACGCCAGCGACTGCTGCCGTCTTGGCTGAAGTTGCCCATCGTCGCGCCTCCGCGTCTCCGGTACCGGGCGGCGTCGCTTCCGCGCCGAAAGCCCGCACCGCGTCGAGAGTAGCCGCGACGTCGTCGCCTGCTGCTGCTGCACCTCTGGCGCGGCAGCGACTGCGGCTCTCTGCCATCACGTCGCCGCAGCTCTCGCGGCAGGCAGATGAACTAGACCGCGCCTGCGCAAGCTGCCGAAGCGGAGATGAAAACACCGCGGCGTCGTTCCATTCACGCCATCGCCACCATTACCACCACGTGGATGCTGTGGCGAACGCGGCCGGCCACGGAGCGTCGCACCAGGCACTTTCAATTGAGAGCGATCCGTCGTTTTCACTAAGCCAACACGACGACAGCGATAAGCAGCCGGTGGACGCCTGGACGCGGCAGAAGAGCGGCCGGTTTCTCTCTTCCACCAGGTCTATTAGCAAAACGCGGAGACCTCTGTTCTCCTCGTCGCCGGCGATGGACCGAAAAGACGCGGAGAACTCGCAAAGTGTTGCGCAGAACGCGGTGGATCCATCTTTTGACGGAGGTGCTTTCTCATCTCATCCTCACCCTTCGTCCTATAGGGAGATTCAAAAAGCAGGGGGTCCAACGACCCGACACGGCGGAGGTCATGTGCGATCGGATCTGGACGCCGCGCTGGCCTCGCGCCCCGCGCATACGACCTCCGCAGGTCAAGACAGCGGCGACAGTGACGAGAGCAGAATCGACGACGCTTGTGACGTGCCCTCGGTCGTGCGAGTGTGGCGGCCGCTCTCTGCCCTCGGGAACACCTCTCTGCCGCCGCGCCGACGAACCCTCACCTCGGCTTCCGGCGCGGTGAATGGCAGGAGAGGCAGAGCCGGCGATGGTGGTGAGGATTGGAACTCGTTGCCGAGTAGGTGGACCAGTGACACCGCTGCCGCCCTTTCGATCAGCGTGTCCGACTTCGCGCGGCCGTTGTCGTCGTCGCGCCGCGCTCCCCCAGCAACTTTCGTGGGCCACGTAGAGGCAAGTGGGATGGGAAAAGGCCCCCTTTACTCCGACGTCGTTCTCGTCCCATCAACTCAGCGCACAGTGGGCGCGCCGGGTTACATGGCCGTCTACAGCCCCCGCACCCTAGCGACACAGGTGCTGCAGGCGAGAGATACGCTACTGCTGGGGACACGGCCGCAATCACCACAACCAACATCGTCGGCGCCTCTCACCACATATCTGCCATACGAGGGAATAAACGCGTCTCGGGAGGCAGAAGGACACCAAACAGGCTTTGCAGCTGCACCGGCTGTCACACGAGCTGCAGCGAGTGCCGTGGACGGAAGCCGAGCGATGCCAGCCATCGGCACAGCTGTGGCGGTGGCCGCCGCTCCTGCCCCCTACGCTCAACGTGTTTCTCTGCAAGAGTCTTCTCCTTTCTTTCCACCACCGCCACCGCCGCCGGCGCGCGTGCGCGTGGATCTCTCGCGGACGCCTGTACAGGCTCCTCCTGTCGCTGAGGTTCTGTCCAACAGCTACGACGACACAAGCGCCATTGCGCCGCTTGACGACGGCGTCATATCGCAGTATGTGGAGGCACCATCACAGCAGAATGGGGGTAAAGCAGTGACGGCGGCGGCGACGGCAACGGAGCCGTGGAGCCTTTTCCTGGAGCGGGACAGCGGCTACATCGAGACAGAAACTTCCACCACCACGACGCGTGGTGCTTGGGTAGGACCTTCGCGATCACAGCAACAACAACAACTGCAGGGTGGAGTGGCACGCCGCACTCTTGGCGTGGCGGCTGAGGCGGCGCAAGGTGGCGACACGAGCAAGGGAAAGCGCAGCGCGCAGGAGAAGGGGTCACACCACGCACGGGAGTACGGTGACCCTGCACCAACAACTGCTTTTGACAGCATAGTGTATCGCAGTGACACCGACAACGACGGACGTGCGCCGCGTGAATCATACGGGCCCTCTCATGCATCACAACACACGTCAGCGCTGGAGGAGCTTCGACGAATGGAGGCGCAGCGCACCCACGCGAGCCAGAGTAATAGGAGTTTCTCCGCGCGTTCACTCGGCGGCGGAGACGATCGCTTCCGCGCCGCAGCCGCCCGCGACGCGCGGCAGGCCCAGATCCTGGAGCAGCAGCGCATGATGAACGAGGAGGCATTCCGACGCCGTCAGATCGCCATGCAGGCAGACCACACCATTTCGATGGAGGTGACAGAGCTGAACTATCGACGCGCACTTGCATACGTACAGCAAGCCGCCGCCGCCGCCGCTGCGAATGCGGCTGCTGGTTCTGCTGTGGCGCCGTCAGCTTCTTCGCAGGTGTTGCTGACCGCGCCGCCGCCGCTGTCGTCGTCGTCGTTACAGCCGAGATGGAGTCGTGGAGGTGCCGCAGGGGCGGAGGAGGAGAAGGGTGATGTGGCGTCAGGCCATCTCGTCGGCCTGTCAGCTGTACGCCGTGATCAAGCAGCGATGGCGGCTTCTCTGGGAGCCTTAACGAAGCAGCTTGACTCCATGTCGCTCTAGGCAAAATGTCTACAAATAAACGAAACGAGGCCTTTCCACCTTTCCCCGCGTCAGCAAACTCCTCAAAGTTGTTTTCGTTTTCTTTTTTTTTTTTTGTACTGACGCAGGAAGAAAAAAGGAAATGGCACAGAGAGGGAACTTGTGTTCCTCTCAAGCGCTATTGCTCGAAAAAGTACAACCGACCGACAACTACCTTTGGATGACAATTACGGTTGTCAAAACTATGTATGCCGCGGGCCCGTGCATTTTAGCCGAGTTGCTCAACGTATTACTGGGGGATCAGAAATCCGATAAGGGAGCGCGATTACTCATGACTTTTTAAATGTCCTACTTCCGCTGTGCGTTCACGATGTGCGACCACCTCCAAAAAAAAAAAAAAGGAAAACCTAACATGAGTCTCGGAAGAATCTACCTTTACAATTACTCGAACACACCTCCAGTGCTTTCATTATTTCTTTTGCTTCATCTTCGTCGTTTTTTAACTGGCCACACATGTGCATCGGTTTCAGTTGTTGACATTCCTGCGTTTTTTCTTTTTACTTTCGTGCAGTGTCCTTTTTTTTTTTAATTGCCTTCTTTTTCATTCTATTGATTAGAGTTTTTCGTATAGTGAAAATCCGCTCCATTCTGACCCTTTTTCTTTGACTTTAAAAGCTCTCATCGACACTAGAAAAACAAACACACGAACATACACAAATTGACAGTCCAAAAGCCAGCAAGTCAGCAAGCTAAGCGGTCTTTCCGACCTTCTTCATTCGTCTTTTAGAAAACAGAAAGGTAAATAACTTTCTTTTCTTGCAGTTGTTTACCCGGAGATTTCTCTCACAGCTACTTCCTGCACTGACAATGCGCCTCGAACCTCGCTTCTGGACCATCGCAGCGTGCGTGCTTACCATCTTGACGGTGTGCGTCTGGGCACAATCCAGCAGCTATTTCGACAGCACCAACAGCCTGCTCTCAGTACCGCCACCACCAAAGGCCTCATCGTCATCCGCTGCTTACGTCAACGGAAATGTTGTTGCCTCCGTGAGCAGCGCACATTCCAGCGGCTCCGACAGTGAGCACGTTGCTGCACCGGGGAGCAGCGCACACTCCAGCGGCTCCGACAGTGAGCACGTTGCTGCACCGGGGAGCAGCGCACACTCCAGCGGCTCCGACAGTGAGCACGTTGCTGCACCGGGGAGCAGCGCACACTCCAGCGGCTCCGACAGTGAGCACGTTGCTGCACCGGGGAGCAGCGCACATTCCAGCGGCTCCGACAGTGAGCACGTTGCTGCACCGGGGAGCAGCGCACACTCCAGCGGCTCCGACAGTGAGCACGTTGCTGCACCGGGGAGCAGCGCACACTCCAGCGGCTCCGACAGTGAGCACGTTGCTGCACCGGGGAGCAGCGCACACTCCAGCGGCTCCGACAGTGAGCACGTTGCTGCACCGGGGAGCAGCGCACACTCCAGCGGCTCCGACAGTGAGCACGTTGCTGCACCGGGGAGCAGCGCACACTCCAGCGGCTCCGACAGTGAGCACGTTGCTGCACCGGGGAGCAGCGCACACTCCAGCGGCTCCGACAGTGAGCACGTTGCTGCACCGGGGAGCAGCGCACATTCCAGCGGCTCCGACAGTGAGCACGTTGCTGCACCGGGGAGCAGCGCACACTCCAGCGGCTCCGACAGTGAGCACGTTGCTGCACCGGGGAGCAGCGCACACTCCAGCGGCTCCGACAGTGAGCACGTTGCTGCACCGGGGAGCAGCGCACATTCCAGCGGCTCCGACAGTGAGCACGTTGCTGCACCGGGGAGCAGCGCACACTCCAGCGGCTCCGACAGTGAGCACGTTGCTGCACCGGGGAGCAGCGCACACTCCAGCGGCTCCGACAGTGAGCACGTTGCTGCACCGGGGAGCAGCGCACACTCCAGCGGCTCCGACAGTGAGCACGTTGCTGCACCGGGGAGCAGCGCACACTCCAGCGGCTCCGACAGTGAGCACGTTGCTGCACCGGGGAGCAGCGCACATTCCAGCGGCTCCGACAGTGAGCACGTTGCTGCACCGGGGAGCAGCGCACACTCCAGCGGCTCCGACAGTGAGCACGTTGCTGCACCGGGGAGCAGCGCACACTCCAGCGGCTCCGACAGTGAGCACGTTGCTGCACCGGGGAGCAGCGCACATTCCAGCGGCTCCGACAGTGAGCACGTTGCTGCACCGGGGAGCAGCGCACACTCCAGCGGCTCCGACAGTGAGCACGTTGCTGCACCGGGGAGCAGCGCACACTCCAGCGGCTCCGACAGTGAGCACGTTGCTGCACCGGGGAGCAGCGCACACTCCAGCGGCTCCGACAGTGAGCACGTTGCTGCACCGGGGAGCAGCGCACACTCCAGCGGCTCCGACAGTGAGCACGTTGCTGCACCGGGGAGCAGCGCACACTCCAGCGGCTCCGACAGTGAGCACGTTGCTGCACCGGGGAGCAGCGCACATTCCAGCGGCTCCGACAGTGAGCACGTTGCTGCACCGGGGAGCAGCGCACACTCCAGCGGCTCCGACAGTGAGCACGTTGCTGCACCGGGGAGCAGCGCACACTCCAGCGGCTCCGACAGTGAGCACGTTGCTGCACCGGGGAGCAGCGCACACTCCAGCGGCTCCGACAGTGAGCACGTTGCTGCACCGGGGAGCAGCGCACACTCCAGCGGCTCCGACAGTGAGCACGTTGCTGCACCGGGGAGCAGCGCACACTCCAGCGGCTCCGACAGTGAGCACGTTGCTGCACCGGGGAGCAGCGCACATTCCAGCGGCTCCGACAGTGAGCACGTTGCTGCACCGGGGAGCAGCGCACACTCCAGCGGCTCCGACAGTGAGCACGTTGCTGCACCGGGGAGCAGCGCACACTCCAGCGGCTCCGACAGTGAGCACGTTGCTGCACCGGGGAGCAGCGCACACTCCAGCGGCTCCGACAGTGAGCACGTTGCTGCACCGGGGAGCAGCGCACACTCCAGCGGCTCCGACAGTGAGCACGTTGCTGCACCGGGGAGCAGCGCACACTCCAGCGGCTCCGACAGTGAGCACGTTGCTGCACCGGGGAGCAGCGCACACTCCAGCGGCTCCGACAGTGAGCACGTTGCTGCACCGGGGAGCAGCGCACACTCCAGCGGCTCCGACAGTGAGCACGTTGCTGCACCGGGGAGCAGCGCACACTCCAGCGGCTCCGACAGTGAGCACGTTGCTGCACCGGGGAGCAGCGCACACTCCAGCGGCTCCGACAGTGAGCACGTTGCTGCACCGGGGAGCAGCGCACACTCCAGCGGCTCCGACAGTGAGCACGTTGCTGCACCGGGGAGCAGCGCACATTCCAGCGGCTCCGACAGTGAGCACGTTGCTGCACCGGGGAGCAGCGCACACTCCAGCGGCTCCGACAGTGAGCACGTTGCTGCACCGGGGAGCAGCGCACATTCCAGCGGCTCCGACAGTGAGCACGTTGCTGCACCGGGGAGCAGCGCACACTCCAGCGGCTCCGACAGTGAGCACGTTGCTGCACCGGGGAGCAGCGCACACTCCAGCGGCTCCGACAGTGAGCACGTTGCTGCACCGGGGAGCAGCGCACACTCCAGCGGCTCCGACAGTGAGCACGTTGCTGCACCGGGGAGCAGCGCACATTCCAGCGGCTCCGACAGTGAGCACGTTGCTGCACCGGGGAGCAGCGCACATTCCAGCGGCTCCGACAGTGAGCACGTTGCTGCACCGGGGAGCAGCGCACATTCCAGCGGCTCCGACAGTGAGCACGTTGCTGCACCGGGGAGCAGCGCACACTCCAGCGGCTCCGACAGTGAGCACGTTGCTGCACCGGGGAGCAGCGCACATTCCAGCGGCTCCGACAGTGAGCACGTTGCTGCACCGGGGAGCAGCGCACACTCCAGCGGCTCCGACAGTGAGCACGTTGCTGCACCGGGGAGCAGCGCACATTCCAGCGGCTCCGACAGTGAGCACGTTGCTGCACCGGGGAGCAGCGCACATTCCAGCGGCTCCGACAGTGAGCACGTTGCTGCACCGGGGAGCAGCGCACACTCCAGCGGCTCCGACAGTGAGCACGTTGCTGCACCGGGGAGCAGCGCACACTCCAGCGGCTCCGACAGTGAGCACGTTGCTGCACCGGGGAGCAGCGCACACTCCAGCGGCTCCGACAGTGAGCACGTTGCTGCACCGGGGAGCAGCGCACACTCCAGCGGCTCCGACAGTGAGCACGTTGCTGCACCGGGGAGCAGCGCACATTCCAGCGGCTCCGACAGTGAGCACGTTGCTGCACCGGGGAGCAGCGCACACTCCAGCGGCTCCGACAGTGAGCACGTTGCTGCACCGGGGAGCAGCGCACATTCCAGCGGCTCTGACAGTGAGCACGTTGCTGCACCGGGGAGCAGCGCACACTCCAGCGGCTCCGACAGTGAGCACGTTGCTGCACCGGGGAGCAGCGCACACTCCAGCGGCTCCGACAGTGAGCACGTTGCTGCACCGGGGAGCAGCGCACACTCCAGCGGCTCCGACAGTGAGCACGTTGCTGCACCGGGGAGCAGCGCACACTCCAGCGGCTCCGACAGTGAGCACGTTGCTGCACCGGGGAGCAGCGCACATTCCAGCGGCTCCGACAGTGAGCACGTTGCTGCACCGGGGAGCAGCGCACATTCCAGCGGCTCCGACAGTGAGCACGTTGCTGCACCGGGGAGCAGCGCACACTCCAGCGGCTCCGACAGTGAGCACGTTGCTGCACCGGGGAGCAGCGCACACTCCAGCGGCTCCGACAGTGAGCACGTTGCTGCACCGGGGAGCAGCGCACACTCCAGCGGCTCCGACAGTGAGCACGTTGCTGCACCGGGGAGCAGCGCACATTCCAGCGGCTCCGACAGTGAGCACGTTGCTGCACCGGGGAGCAGCGCACACTCCAGCGGCTCCGACAGTGAGCACGTTGCTGCACCGGGGAGCAGCGCACATTCCAGCGGCTCCGACAGTGAGCACGTTGCTGCACCGGGGAGCAGCGCACACTCCAGCGGCTCCGACAGTGAGCACGTTGCTGCACCGGGGAGCAGCGCACACTCCAGCGGCTCCGACAGTGAGCACGTTGCTGCACCGGGGAGCAGCGCACACTCCAGCGGCTCCGACAGTGAGCACGTTGCTGCACCGGGGAGCAGCGCACACTCCAGCGGCTCCGACAGTGAGCACGTTGCTGCACCGGGGAGCAGCGCACACTCCAGCGGCTCCGACAGTGAGCACGTTGCTGCACCGGGGAGCAGCGCACACTCCAGCGGCTCCGACAGTGAGCACGTTGCTGCACCGGGGAGCAGCGCACACTCCAGCAGCTCTGCTGTTGACCGTGTTCCTGCAGTTTCTTCAACCCACTCACCGTCGGTTTCACCGGGAGTTGGCGAGTCTTCCGCTGGTGGGGGTGGCGGTACTGGAGGTCGGTTTCCTTCGCTGAGTCCCGTTACAACAACCGCGGCGCCGCACAGAAATGGTGTGGCTAGCGTGACTGGCGTGCAAGCGGCAGTTACCTTGGCTGCGTTTGTGCTGTGTGCTGTGGTTTTGTTATAGAGTGCCTTTTCTTTTCTGTTTTTGTCCGTTGTTATGTTGTTGTGGTGGTGCTTCTTTTTGCTTCATTTGTTCATAGTTCTATTGTGGTTTTTTTTTTTTGAGTTTTTTTTTTTTCACGTGTCGATTATCAGTGCTTTTTTTTTTTCGTTGCAAGCTCGATGGAAGCGGTACAAAGTGAAGACGGAACGCAGGCAAACACACACACACACACATGTCTGGGGAAGAACCTCACAAGGTTTTTTTCTTTTTTAAAGCTGGGTGTTGAATTCTGACTGTGTCTCCGTCTCAGCCCTTTTTTCTTGTGCTTATGTGTTTTTGCTCTTTTTGTTCGTTTTCTACCCCTGTTTTTTTTTTTCTTTTCTTCAATAACTGTTTTTGTACGTTGCTGATTGCCTAAAAGTACATCTTGTTTTTGTGTTGTATGATCTCTTTTCTCACTTTGAGTTCGTTGCTGTTTTCTTTTGTTTTTTTTTTTAAAGTTTTATTCCCCGTGTTTTCTAAGTTGTTGTTGTTTTTTTTTTTTTTTATTTCCCCTCTTTTTTACTTTTTTCTCGTTTTTCTTTTCCCCGCTGTGTGTGTGTTTCTCTCTCTGTTAACTCTATCGCGTTGCTTCACAGTGTCTGAGGCTTCCACAGATCAATATGAAAACGTGTGTCTTCGCTTCTTTTTCTCTTTTTTTTTTTTCTGATATGATGTGTCGCGCGACACTGTTGGGAAGGAGTACCTTTTAAAAACAAAAAGAAAAAAGAAAGGAGAAAAGGGTATCTGCGCACATCACGTCAGCGCGGAGAGAGAAATAGAGTTAGTTTTGCGCTTTATGCTGGAAAGCAGAGAGAGAGAGTTCTGCAGGGATAGAAAAGATATTAAAAAAAAAAAAATAACGAAACAGTAAATAACAAAGCAACGCAACAAAAAAGCGTGTTTCTTTACATATTCGTAAGACAATTCAAAGTTGTTTTTTTTTTTGTCGTTCATAAGTACATATATATGTGTTTCCTTTTGGAGCAACAATAGCACAAGAGAGAGAGAGAGAGAGAGAAACGGAAAAGCGATATAATTGAAGCGAATTGAAGCGCACGCTTTTACTTCCGTGACCCAGTAGCACGCACTGCCTTGACAATGCCAAGTAACTCCTTTGTATTGGCATCAGTAGTGTTAGCTAAGAGAGAAAGGAATAAAAGAAAAAAAAAAATAGAAACGAAGGTGCGAACAATCCGTTTTTCTTTCTTACTCGGTAATTCCGGTTTTTTTTTCTTTCACTTCAAGTCTTGCTACTTCATTTTTCCCTGTTTTTTTTTTTTTATTATTATTATCATCTTTTTTTTTTTGTAAAGCTCTCTTAACTATATTGCTCTTTATTTTTCTTTTCTTTATTCGCCTCAAAGGAAACAAACAACAACAACAAAAAAAAAAGCGTTAGATTTATATTCTTTCGACTCTTCTCTAAGAGATCAGTTTGTTTTGCTAGTTGTTTTGTCTTTTTTTCTCTACCTTTTCTTCTTCTTTTTTTCATTCTTTTTGTACGTCTGTCAAACATCAAGTCCAGACTCTTTTACGTTCTTTTTTTTTTTTGTTGCAGCTTTCCAAACGTTTTTTTTTTCTTTGAAATAGAGTTTTCCTTTTTTTTTTTTTTACTCTTTTGTTTCTCGTATTTTTGTTCGATCGTTAAGGTAAGAGAATTAGAATCTGAGATGAGGTGATTTAGCAAAGGCGAGGTTGCGAACCGTAACTCTCTCTGTTCCATAAAGAAGTCACTGCTCGCGCTGTGCATCGCTTCAGTTGAGCATGCCGTCTGACATGCTCAACCCTAAAGTACAAAGGGGTAGAGGGGAGGAAGAAATCAACGCTTTCCGTTTTTGCGCCTTCTTTTTTTTTTTTTGTGTGTGCGTGTGTGAGCGTTGCTGTTTGTTCGTGCGTATCCACCCCTATGGCGAGGCAAAGACACCTATGGCACGTCTATATTTGGGTGTGCACTGCTTTTTTTCTTTTGAATTATGTCACGCGTCTGTCGAACCGCATTTTGTCTCTCTATTTGCACCTGCTTTTCTCTTTTTTTTTTTTTATTGCCTCGCTGCTTGCTGTTCTGACACTCAGAACAGAAACAGACTTACACATTTTCTTTGAGAAGAGCACCAAGTCTCTCTTTCATTTCTCGAATGGTTCTCTCTACGGAAGCAGAGGGGCTACTTAGCTTTCTAGAATTGCCGTCTTCAATTTCACATACATACCTCACATCGCGCCACAGCGAGCATCGATGAAGCCTCGCCTTGTTAAACTTGCAGCGGTGCTGGCGGACGAGGCCTCTGCCTCCCTTGACGCATCTTTCTCTTCGTCTTCACATTTGTCTTCATTGTCGTCGTCGTCTTCATTGTCGTCTTTATTGTCGTCGTCGTCGTCGTCCGACACCTATTCGGATCTGCCAGGTGCACCCACCGTCATTCCCTCCACACTTCCTCCCACGCCTTTGCCCACCTCTGTCCCGTCGCAGCCTCCGACACCACCGAGTCGACCGCACAAGGCAGCCCACCTGGGCCTGCTCGGTCTACTGGCACTGCTCGTCCTTGTCGTGGTTGCTGGCTTCATCGTTTGGTGTCTGTATCGCCGCAACCGCAATCGCCGACGCGTCCGCCACCTCCGACTGAATGGCACGCGGCGCCCGGGTGACGTGGACGACGCCGACATGGGCGAGGCGGTAAAGGGCGGCGACTGGCTGAACCTTGACGGCAACAATGTGGAGGGCACGACGTATATCCTCGGTACGGCGGCGCGGCGGCCGCACTTTTCGACGGCGGTGGACGCATCGGCGGGCCGCGGGGCCGGCTTCGATCCGATCGGGGAGCAGGCAGCGGAGGTGCGGCAGCGCAAGCGGGCCCGTCGTCTCGCCGTCGCCGCGGCGGAAGGGGCGGGCAAGGACGCAACCGACACGCGGCTTGGCGGCGCCGCTGGCGTCTTCGGCGTCGACGCAGGGCTGCACGGCAACGACGGCGGCGAGGGCAGCTCCGACACGTGGTCGAGTGAAGAGGGGGACAGTGAAGTCGGCCCGAGTGGTGTGGCCCGTGGCAGCGGCGGTGGCGGCGCCGCGGGCACGGCGGCTCTGGAGCCGATCTACGCCACGTCGATGGTGCCGTCCACAACCGCCGGCACCGCCGCTGTAAACAGTGACGGCGCGGGTGGCCGCGCTGGGCCTACCGCGACAGTTGTCCCGCCTCTCTCGCTGAGCCCGCAGTACTTCAACGAAACGGCGAAGGTGCTCCTGGATCGCTACAACAGCGAAAATGAAGCCGTCAGCGGCGTCGGCGGCGGTGCTGGTGCGAGTAGCGGAGGGGCGGCACTGCAGCGAGGCCCCAACACTACCGCGGGGACAGCAGCGGTGCCGTCGTCTGCCATGGCCAGTGGTGCTGGTCGGGCCGGCAACGCCGCCGCCAGCGAAAACTCCGCCTTTGAACACATTTTATCGTCCGCGGCGGCGCCGCTGCGGGTTGGGCAGGAGTTTCATCAGCGCGGCGGGGGGAGTCCGACACCAATGCTAGCAACTGTTGCTCCAGGTAGACCCGGCGCGGCACAGCAGCCTGGGCAGGAACCCGATGATGAGGAGGAGGAAGAAGAAGAGGAAGAGGAAGAAGAAGAGGAAGAAGAAGAAGAAGAGGGCGACGTTGGTCATCGCAACAACGCACCCGGGCGTCGGTCGGATGCGCGTTACGCTGACCCTTCGGCCTTCAGCGATCGCAACCTGGACGACGACGACAACGACGAAGCACAGGAGGAGGAAGAAGAAGAGGAAGAAGAGGAAGAGGAAGAGCCGCCTCCGCAGAGCCGTCCTGTTGTACCGCTATTGAATCGTACAGCCAACCGATCGCTTCGTTGAGTTGAGACGACACTCCAAAAAAAAAAAAAGAAAAAGCGTTTGTGTAGGCGGCTGCATCACATTTATCGTTTTTTTTCCCTGAGTGTAGGCTTTGCAAATCGCCGAGACCTTTGAGGACAAAGGACGCCAAGAAATGCTTGACGAAGCATGTTCCATAGCGTTCTACTTGCAATCGTTTACTTTTTTTTTTGAGTAGTTTTTTTTTTTTTCTTCTGATGTTCCGCCTTTTTTTTTTTTCTTCCATTGTTTTTGTTGTGGAAAAGGCAGCATATAAACACATACATATATATCTGTATAAATACATATATATATATATATATGTGTGTGTGTGTATGTGTTTATATGTATGTATATATATGGATTGTCTTCAAAAAAAAAAAAAAAGAAGAGAAAAAAAAAAAAAGAGAAAACACAAAGAAACCACCGAGAATATGTGCTGAGCTTGCGGCCTTATTATTATTATTATTATTATTATTTGGGATTATACCGTGCGTCAGGTTTGTTCTCCAATTGACCTCAACAACAACAACAGAAAGCAGACGAAAAAGTGAGACTGGTCGTGTGCCTTCAGTGTCCGACGAGACGCATACGGTATCGACGCATAACGCGTTTCAGTTCAGCCCATCCGTTGCGTGAACGTAAGAGAAGGGGGAGATGCGTCGGCTCGACTTTTAAGCATGTCAGGCGAGCACCGCTGTACCCTTTTCCGTCTCCATCTCTTTCTTCTTTTCTTCTCCCTTTCCTTTATTTTTTTCTCCAACAACAACAACAACAAGGCGTGTACACTCAGAGAAGGAAGCGAGGGACATCCACGTGTCTCTGTTCCCTCCTTTTCAGGGCTTGTCTTCGTTGTGACGACTTCGTGCCAGTGACGAATGCTGCGCGCGTGTGGCTGGGACCACGCCACCCTGCCCTATACCCCACCAACCCCCTGTGTGTTGTTTTACCTCGTCCCGGGCGATCCGGTGTGGCGGGTGAGTGTGCCGAATGCGCGTGGGGAGTACCCAAATTTGGTGCCGGGGCTTCCCTATCGGGAGTGGTACGACATGGACCCATGCTTCGTGCAGGAGTACGCGCCGCCCGCGCTGACGGTTGAGGCGGCGGCGCAGGTGTCGTGGGAGGAGCTCCCGGTGCCGCCACCGCCGCACCTCCAGCATTTCATAGAGCCATCGGGCCCTCGACGGCAGAGCGGCTGTGACGGGGTGTCATAATGGAAGGAAAAGGCTGTATGGGTTGTGTGGCTTGCAGTAACTGCTGGCTTTTCTTGTGACGTCTGCTACCGTCGGTTTGATTAGATGTGGCGATGGCTGAGTTGTTACTATTGAGACTATTCTTTTCTTTTTTCCTGCTGAATGGAAAAGCTGTTGTACGTGTGCAGGTTTCAAAGCTAGAATAACACACATACACACACACACGCACAGAAAAAGAAAAAAAAAAAAGCGACACACATGCATTGACTATGTTGTAACGGTGAATTGAGGGCTTTTTGGGTTCTTTGCACCTTTTTTTTTTTTTGACTAATCTCTCACTTTTTTTTTTTTGTTTCCTCACCTCTGTTTCATATCTAAGTACGCTTTTGACAGCTGGAGAGAAACTCTACCAGGGTTAAAAAAAAAAAAAACTCGTCGTTCACACACATATATATTCACTCCGTAGCAACCATGAGCATCAACGTGTACCAACTCCCCATTGAGCAGCTGGAGGGCCTCAAGGAACAGCTGGACAACGATGTACAGAGTCTCGGCGCTGCCTACGATGGCCTTTACAACGGTCGCAACCGCTACCTGGACAACCACGACGTGATTGATCAGTACAAGGTGCTCTGCGAGAACGCGAAAAAGACGGAGATGGAGCAGGAGGTGCTCGTGTGCATGACGTCCTCCCTCTTTGTGCGCGGCACCGTCATCCCCAGTGACAAGGTTCTCGTTGATGTCGGCACCGGCTACTTCCTCGAGCAGTCGATGGAGCACGCGAAGAAGTATTTCACCTCACGCGCGGCACAGATCAAGGAGAGCATGGACCAGGTGGAGAAAACAATTGTGCTGAAGCAGCGGCAGCAGAATCAGGTGATCGATGCGCTGCAGCAGAAGACGGCGGCGATGCAGCGCTACCGCCAGGAGCACGGTGATGAGTAAGCGAACAACCAAAACAACTCCCCACCCCCAAGGAAAAAAAAAAAAAAAGCATCGATGAAATTTGACGTAAACACGTACACGAAGGACGAACGGGGGCCCTTTCCTGAATGGGGAAGTAGCACACACGCATAAAAAAAAAAGACAACTTCAGCTCGTTGAGGTGCCATCAATCCTTCTGGGTGTCTATCTCGATTGCGCATGAACTATCATTCTGGATTGTTCTGTATGCGCGTGTATGTCGGAGTTTTTTCCCTTCAGTTTTCTTTGTTTCAGCGATTCACGAGCTTTTTTTTTTTTCATTGCGAAGGTAGGGGTCTGCGTGTGTGTGCTTTGCGTACATGACAGGTGGGAATTACTGTGCCCACTGTTTTTTTTTGTATGTAATTAAAGTGCCGTTTGGTTTCATCTGCCGAAAAGCTGCGCGTGCAACCATCTGTTTTTTTTTTTTCCTTTCAGTGATTCAGTTGTCTAGTTGCGTTCTCAAAGCAACATGCACGAGTTTGCTTGATGGCGACTGAGGAATGGGAAGGAAAGCGGTGGCCCTTGTTGAGAAACTCGGCAGATGTCCAACGCATAGAGTAAGAAAAGAAAATGAAAAAAAAAAAAACGACAAGCAATGCAAAACAATGTGAAGCTGCAAATAGTATAGGGACAAACGGTCCACGTATTTGCCGAGATCGTGTTTATTTATTTTTTTTTTTTTGTAGTCAGTTTATATTTGAGTCAGGAGAGCGAACACATGCGTTGTGCTTCTTTGTTCTCCATGTGTCGCAGACATTTCGGACCTGAGGCTGCGCGGAATCTTGAGGCATGCAGCGGACTGTGCAAAACACACAGTCAGCTGCAGTCACGTAAATAAAAAGAGCTGCTTTTTTTTTCTCTCTGTATTTTACTTTAAACTGCGACGGCTTTTCATATTTAAGGTGGTTTGACATGACTCGGGCGTGACACTGTGCTTCCGCCATCTTCTCATGAGCTTTTTTCCCCTCTCTCTCGCATACCATCCCCTTCCACGACTTTTTCAATTTCGTCGTGCTTTCACACATACGTCTTCATCCCATTTTGTGTTGTGCGGTTCCTCACAGCTTAACAATACGTTTCTCTTCCTCCCAATAGCAACACGTTCTTTTTCCTTCTTTCTCTCTACTGTAAAAAAAAAAAAGACACACACGTTTTTTTTCCTACTTCTCATAGAACGTAAGAGCCTGTAGGCACAAGAAGAAAAACAGCTTACAGAACATAAAACCATCATTTTTTTTTTTAGTTTGTTATATATAGATAGATCAGTAAAAGCACTGTGCGATTATCAATTTCATAATTTCTCGACTATAATTTTCCTTGTGACTGCGCTTCAACAGAGCTTCTCTGAGAGGGATACCTTTTTTTTTTTTTAATAATCATACTGTCTGCGAACGCGTACAGCAGTTCTCAGAAAGTGAGAGGAAACAAATAAACAAACAAACAAAAAAAAGACTCCAGTAGATTTAGAACTTGGCCATACCACGCTTGATAGATCGTAGAGCATTCTACTCACCATACCCCCATAGAGATTCTAATCGTCTTTTTTTTTTTTCGCTGTTGCTGCAAGCAAAACAAAAAAGGGGGAAAAAAAAGGCGAAGATCATGTCCGACACCCTCGTCAGAGATGTAGAGCGCGGTCAGTCGAACGGGCAAACTGCAGACCACCGCTTTTCCCCGCTCAACAAGAGCAACGTCGCCGATGCGGAAGACAGGGCCGCCTCGGCTGCCCACTCGCGTGAAGCTGGTCGATGGGCAGAGGCGTTCCAGAAGAACGTGTTAGCGCGACACGACGGCGCAGCTGCAGCAGCGGCAGCAGTCGCGGAGCCGCAGCCTTCATGCCGGCCTACACCGCACCGCGCCACCACCACCCAAACAGCAACCGTGACGATGGTGACGGCGACGGCTACTGCGATGCACGGCGACCACAACGCGTCCCGCTCGCAGTCGCAGTCGATGCTCGCGTCGCCGACGCCGAGCTCCGTCCACGCGGGTAGCGTTGGCAACGGCAGTGACGCACCTGCAACAGGGACGGCGATCCCGCGTGTGTTGACGTCTCGCCCGGCGGTGTCGGCCGTCGCCGTACACCCGCCGCTGTCGCGCCACTCTAAGCGCGCGGCGATGACGCCTGCCGGAGTGCCCGCGGCCCGGTCCGCCTCGCTGTCCTCCACCTCCATGGCCTCCTACTCCGTGGTGGCGCAGCCCGCGAGCCACGGAGACATCGAGGGGAGAAAGAGCCACGCCCGCTCGCTTCCACCGCCACCGCCACCGACGGAGCCGCGGGCGAACTCCTTCTCCGCCTCTGTCACGGCGACACCGAACCGCGCGAGTCCTACGCACGCGCACAACACCCCCCATACCCGCTTCACAGCTCATCAGAACAATAACAATAAGGTTAAGCCACTCTCGCAGCTGCAGCTGCAGAGCCAGCGGGGCAACAACAATAACAGCAACAACAGCCCACTGCACTCCGCGGCGACTCCACACATTCCGTGCGCCTACGCCTCCTCTCCTTTCTTCCAGCGGGTGAAGGATGCCGCGGGTGCTGCCGCTGCTGTTGCCTCCGGCGTGAACTCACCGCTGATGCGTGCGTCGTGTGAGGGCACTGTGATAGCTCAACCGCCGCACGTGGTGGAAGAAAGCACTCCCCACGTCGTCATTCCTGGCGGAGAGGGTGAGACAGGAGGGGCTGGACAGGAGGACTCGGGGCTTCTCCAGGAGGTCACCCCGATTATGAACAGCGAAGACAGCTGGCGGCACGACTCGCAGCTGCTGAGTCAGCCACGCGAGTCGGCAGGCAGTGCTGCTGCTGCTGCTGCCGTGGGAGCCGCAGGCGATTCGGATTACTTCACCAGTCTTTCGAGCAAGCTGCATCGTCTGCCTCTGCCACCGCCATTGCCAGTGCCCGCGTCGTCGACAGCTGCTGGTGCGAGGGCTACCGCCGCGGCCTACCCGTGGAGCTCAGACGGCTCCTCCTCTTTCCAACAGACGTCGCCCTACCAGCCGGCGATCTACTTCGATGCCGGCTACGGCGTGAACAGCAGCGGTGTCGCGCAGGGCAAGCCGTCGTGCGTGACTTTCACCTCGCCCTACACACCAGGCAACGGCACGCGGCTGTCTGCCTCACCTGGCGGTCTCTCTGGCTCGCACAACGCGACGATGAACACCACCACCTACGGGTCGAGCGGGATGACGTCAGGTGTGATGCTGCCGTCCTCGCTCACGCTGGGATCGACTGGTGCGGCAATGGAGAACAGTGCTGGCGGTGGTGCGGCACTGACCAGCTACCTGCCGTCGTCTTCCGCTTCTGGTCACCTTTACCACGCGGCAGGTGGCGTGCTGCCGTGCCTTTCACGTGCGCTTCACATGAGCCCTGTGTCGAACGGCGGGGACGGTGCCTCACCACTTGATTTTCGTCCGCAGCAGCTGCAGGCTCCCCCATCGCTGTGCAGCCTCCACGGCCAAAGCCCACCTCCTGCTCAGTCGCACTCCGCCGTGACGAATCACGGCGAGCACGCCAGAACCGCGATGAGCTATGGCCCTGCACCCACGGTGTCCGGCACCACCGCAACGGTAGCGACTGCCGCTGCAGCCATCGCCAGCGGGCTGTCTGGCATCGCGCTGGAGAAGCAGCTGCTGCATGCTAGTAAGGAAGAGCTGGTGCAGATCCTGTTGGAGCTGGGCAGCTGCAACCCGGAGGCCTCGCGCTTTATCGACGCCAAGGCGTTTTTTTTTGCGTTCCGGCACGAGCACAGCCATGCCCCTTCGCTACAAGCAGCCGCCACCACTGACACGCAGTCCGTGAAGACGGACAAGAGCAGCGACAGCCCCAAGGATGAAAAGAAAGTGGAGACACAGTTGCATCAGTCATCGCAGCAGGGCCAGGACTGCGTGGATCGCGTCACAACACCCGTCGCGGCTGGCAAATCCAGCGGGAGTACGACGTCGAGCAACCACAGCATTGCCCGCTGCATCTTTCCTGCGGAGTCCGTCGGTGATGCCGAGGGCGAGGAAGGCGGAGACGACCACGGCAAGGAGAGCGATGCTGCTGCCCGCAAAGCAAGCAACACCGTCACGCCACTTCCACCAGTTCCGTCACCGCCAGCTGCTGCGGCGACCTTAACGTCGAAGACGGCGGTGAGGGCGACCAGCGCCAGCGGCGGCGTGCGGGAGAGGCGCGTGCGGCCGGAGGAAAGAGCCTTCTGCGCAGACGTGCATCCGTGTCTGCGGTGGTACGGTGCGTGTCGCAACGCGACCAGCTGCATCTACGCCGGTCTGCCGCGAAACCTGTGCCTGAACTGGGTGCGTGGGGCCTGCGTCGCGCGGACTGAGTGTAGCGGCGTGCATCGGCTGCCCGACCCATGCCCATCGGAGCTGCAGCGGATTTACTTGCTAAACCACGGGGTGCCGCGCAGCGAGGTGGGCCACGCCCTGCACGCACTGTCCGCATCGCCATCGTCGTCGTCTCTCCCCACGCAACAACAACAACAACAAGCCCAGGCTGGGGCGAAGGCAGCGGCGCTTGCGACCGCGCAAAGTCGCGTGGAGGTGCGCGAGGTGTCGAATGCGGCGGACAGCGCACTGCACACGCCATGCCGCCAGTCAATCCACAACGACGCCTTCGCTGGCGGGGGCGACACTCCACACCGCCATCATCGAGGGGGTCGCGGTGGTGCCGCCGTGACGAAAGCAGTGGATGGACTGAGTCCGTGGACGGCGATGGACGTGTGCGACGAGGGCGACAGGGAAGAGGCGTCTGACGTAAATGTCTGTGACCTGCCTGCGCTGCGCATGAACGGCGCCGTCTCCCCAGCCGGCAGCAGTTGCAGCACGGCTGAGGACAGGGCGATGAGCGACTATGTCAGCCGCTGTCTCGGGCACGACTTCGACAGCGCCGTCACGCCGTTGGATGCGGATGCAACAGCAACGACAGCAACGACGACGACACAGGCGGCATTGCACCCCAGCGATCTTGTGGAGAAGGCGTATACTGGTCGACGAAGCCCCGTAATGATGTCGCCTTGCGCGGTCAAGGAGGCGGCGTGTGTGCTGCCTCTGCATTCGGTTGCTGCGCAGGTGCAGGTACGGGAAGCGGAGGAGACGGAGGAAGAGGATTACGCTGACTTCTCTGCTCCGGCTGCCGGGACGCGGACGCGCGTGCAGTCTCCACTGTACGTCTAATTGTGGGAGATTTTCTTCAAAGTAGTAATCTGAAGGCGCTGCTCTCTTGAACTCTTGAGGGGCAGTGGCTGGCTTGTGTATACGATCGATTGCTCTGGCTGAAGTTGCACTGCTGGTGCATTCTGAAGGAGCTTTTCTTTTCCAGAACGCACCTTTTTTCTCCGTTTTTTTTTTTCCCGGTGGAAAAGTGACAGAACATTTTTCTTCTTTTTCAAGATCAAGTAGAAAACACAGACACTCAAAAGGGAGGAAAAAAAACAAACAAACAAAAGGTGAAGAGTGCGTGTTTCCATAATCGATATCTTCTTTTTTTTTTTTCTTGCTGTGCTTTACTCGCTAAAAAACTCTAAACAGTCGCTTCACCCCCAGTGATGGTCAGTTTCTCCTCTTCAAAAGCGTCACGTGCTGCTCAAAAAAAAAAAAAAAGCTCGTGTGCGCTTTTTTTTTTTGTTATTGTTTAGTTGTGGTGCCTAGGTCGCGCCATCTTCACTTATGCACGTGCAGACCATGCAAGCTCGTGTCTGTTTTTTCTTTTTCTTTATTTCCATATTCTGGGCTGCAAGCGTGAGCGCAGAACGAAGAGCACTCACACGCCCGCTTTCAAGTAGTGAAAAAAAAAAAAAAGCTCTTGCTTTTTCTTTATTACTGGTTATAGAGGAACGTTTATTTTCAAATATATATATACACATCATCATATTTCTCTTTTCAACGCACTCTACAATTTCGTTCGAGAGAGAACGACTTGAGAGTAGACACAACCTAGAACTGTCTTTTTTTTTTTTTTCTCTTTTACTTTATGGAAGAAGTAAAAAAAAAAAAAAAGTACTAATACAGCACAATAAATGAACGGAGAACAGGTTGACGGGTAAACCCAAGAGACCTCTTCAGTTTTTGACCACGAGGCGTTGTCGTCGAATCGGATTGTCCTCTGTAGAAGAACACCTGCAACGCAATCTTTGACGGGCATCTTTTACATGATGCAGCGAGGCCTTTTGAAGACCTGTGGAGAACGGTTATATGGAGCTTTTGAGTCAAATGAAGGTGAAGCGGTGGCAGGTTTTTGTTATTCGCAGTACTCTTCCTTTCTTTTTGCGAAATCAGTACAACTTCGACAACAACAAGAGAAAAAAAGTACCTTTTCTCCTCTGACAATGAACTCTCACTTTCGTTTTCTTCTCGGCTTTTTTTTTTTTTTGCATTTCAGTGCGAAACGAGGCACGACGCAAACTAAGCTAAGTTCTTTTTCTTAGATTTCGCCCCTTTTCCTATCACAGAATACAAATAAGCACAAGCCCACGTAGGTGCACTTAAAAAAAAAAAAACGGGGTATTGTTGGATTCTTTGGCTGCTTGTTTCTTTTTTTTTTTCTCTCTTTTTATTGTAATCCGCGCGGTAACAGGTGCGTTTTCGTGTATTCGGCCTTCTCACTCGTCTGTGTAGCTGTAAAGCGAGCACCGCGGTCACGAAACTGATAGCTTTTTATTTTCCCTGCTGGAAAGTAAACAACACACACAAAAAAAAAAAAAAGAGAGAAAAGAGGATTAGCACCGTTGTTTTTGCCTCGCTGACCCATACACACACATATACCTACTCCCATGCTTCGGTCCCGACTTCTCTACGTGGTGCACCACCGTGGCGCCGCGCTTGCTGTGCGGCCACACCTCCGCCGCACCCCCCTTCTCACTACCACCATCACCCCGAGTGCTGCTGCAACTCAGCGTCGCTTTCAAAGCGGCAGCTCCTCTGCCCCAGGCCAGGCGGCCGATGCGATGGCCGGGCCTGAGATTGCCACCACCACTGTCGCGCAGGCGCCCGTCACGTACGAACGTGTCTGGGCGCTGTGGAACGAGGGCAACCTCTTCTCGCTGCAGGTGGCGCAGATGCGCGAGTTCCTTTCTGGGGTTGGCGTTGCCACCGACCCGGCAGCAAAGAAGGCGGCGGTGGTGCGCCGATTAGAGGAGTACCTGCAGGCGAAGGACAGGATGAACGCCGCGGCCCTCGGCGAAGGCAGCAGCAGTGCCGCGGCGGCTGCGGGGAGCCCGGGTAGAGCAGCTGCTCAGGACTACGGCAACTGGGCCACTTCCGGTGCGTCGCAGCCAGAGACGCTGCTCGACCTGGCACAAGCCGGCTTCTATCAAGGCTCCACCACTATGGTGCCGCGTGCGTTTCAGCTGCTGACGGTGGGCAGCAGCGCCGAGGCGGTCGTCAGCCGCGTGAACACCGCTACCTTTCCGAGCTTTCCGGCGAACACTGAGTGCTACACCCTCTCCGTCTCCGACGCGGAGGGGGCGATGCACGCTCGCTTCAGCAAGGTACTGCAGTGGTGTCTGCTGAACATGAGCAACCTGCGCATGGACGGCGAGCTCTCGGTCGAATTGGGTAAGCTGCTCCTGACGCCGTCCGCCATGCGGCACAATGAGCGCGTCGTGTCCGCCTACACGCTTCAGCAGCGCCTCCAGCTGACGAAGCCGTACACGTTTGTATCCACGGTGCCGGAGAGCGCGATCGCCACGGTAGAGAAGTTCCTCGCGGAGAAAGGCTTCGACCTCGCGAACAAGAATGCGCGGCTGACCTATGAAGGCACGATCAAGCGCGCCAACGACCATCTGCAGGTGGTGCTAGATGATCAGACGAAGGTGGACGGCGTCTACGGGGAGTGGGTGGACGTGCAGACGGTCTTCTGCACCTCTTTCGAGAAGCCGGACCTGCGGGTGCTGCTGCGCTCCCGCGCACCGGTCAGCGCGCAGGACCGCGAGACCTACGTCCGCACGCCGATCATTGAGCTGCAGCAGGACGACGTGAGCGACGTGCTGCCGCCTGAACACGGGCAGCTGGTGTACCTCTGCGAGAACGAGACGCGCCATTTTGAGCGCGTGAACGAGAAGGGAATCGCAGTGGTGGTGCGGGAGATTAAGCGGCAGCCGCTCATCGTGCTGCGCGATGAAGAGGAGGACGCCCGTGTGGAGTACCGCATCAGTGTCGATATCCCCGCCAGCGCGGGCAGCCACACGATGGACGTGCGTGCGGTGGGTCTGGAGGTGCTGACGCTTGCGGAGGAGCTGTGCGTGGCCGTTCAGGTACCGTTCAACGAGGCTTACGGGCTTGGAGGCAGTTCTGAGGCAAGCTCGTAGCGGTAAAAGTGCGTGTGCGCGTTTTTTCTTCTTCTTTTTGCTTTTTCGTTTGTTTGTCTTCGTACTTTGTTGGTGAAGATCGCCTGAATGAGCGAATAGAAGTTGCTGTCTTTACTTTTCTTGTACTTTGGGTGCGTTTTGCTCCCGGTACTAAAGAGAAAACGAGAGAGTGAAAGAGAAAATATGGGCAGTTGCATTGATCAGGAAACACCACCGGTTGCATTTCTTTATCAAGTTCGATTCTTGGCGTTGCATCGTGGCACCTTTTTTCTGCTTGTTTGTGAGCGAAAGAAACTCTGTGCTTAGAGCGGCTTCCCGATTTGTTAACGAAACTTCTCTCTTTATGTATATATATTGACTTCCTAATCAATAAGCTCACGCATTTCTTTCGTGATGGACTGTGCCGCAGATGGGTCTTGTGGTGATCCGGTGCAATCACAGGCTTTCCTCAGCGCAATGCGAGGCTGCACTCATTGGAAAGAAAGAGAAAGAAAAATTGTTTTTTTTTTTTTTAAATTCACCTGCATGTACTCGTGTTCTCTTCTCCCCTTTTTGTTTTCTCACTTCAATTGGAAGCCTTGAACAAAGGAAAAAATGAAAAGAGAAAAGGAGGAATAACAACAACGCAGTAATCCGTTTACTATCACGTCTGAACAACACTACCAGCTGACGTGTCACATGGAGCTAAATGGTTGAGCCTCCGTTACTCACTTCGACCGCGGAGAGCCACCTAACGTGCCACGTGGTTCAATCTATCGTCGTGAAGGATGCGTACACTCTTCTCTTCGTTCTTTCCGCCGCTGCGACAACCGGTGCGGCGACGGCCAAACATCCAACAACGACAACAGCAGCCTCGAAAGCCGCACTTGATTACCAGGATGAGGGCAACGGGAGGACAACTTCGCTTTACGGTGGCGTCTTCTCTTCCTTGAACGTGCCTCACGCTGCATCGACAGACGTACAACGTCGACAGGGCACATCTCCCGCCGAAAACGAACGTGGACGCCCAACTATCAAGGACTGCCTGTGGGCGCTCGCTGCGGCTCAGGGCGACGTCGCTGCGCCATGTCTCTGCTGCGAGAGGAACAGCGTCGACGCGTCAGCCGCACAGCAGCAAGGTGATGCGACGTGTTCTTCTATGACCAGAGAGGCTAGTGATTCCTGTGCAAGTGCCACAAGCTCACTCGCCGAGCTGCGTGCGACAGAGTACTTTGCCGCCACCAAAGCGGTTGCTGGGCCCTCCTCGTCGCCCGCCATGCGTTGCGCCGACTCTGCCGACGTAGCTGCACTGAAGTTCGCTCCGGCCGTCGTCGGCTCGCAACTGTGTTACCTTCACATCGTTCGCGAGGACGATCGGGGTGGCGCTGTGGAAGTCTGGTGCATGTTCGACTGCGGCTGCGGTGCACTAGCGACCTTCGCGCTTGAGGCAACCGGAACAGCAGCGCCAGGAGAGTGGAGAAGGGTGAACCTGCAACAGTGTGTGTGGGTGCCCCGGGTGACTCGTCGTGCAAAAGCAACACGTGACGGACTTGTCACGAGCGCCGCACAGAATGGTAACGAATCAGAAAGACCATGTGCTCTGATGACGGCTGCTGCTGCTCCTGCTGCTGCTGCGGCGGTGGCGGTGGCGACGACTACGGCGCTTGTTCGTCCGTTGTGCTCGACAGCGGACGCGGACTCGGAGGGTGAAGAAGAGATGCTGCTCCTCACACCCTATCAATTCACGGAATTCACAGGGGCAGCCGAAACGAGGTTGCACTTTGTTTGTCTGCGCCGTGCCCGTATCGCTGAGGAAACGGGCACGCGCAACGGCTCTGCTCCGACGGCAGCTCTGCGGAAGAGCGGCCGCGTTTCACTACGGAGTGGGCAGTGGAAGCCCCACGCACAAGGGTGGTTTCGCATGCAGGACGTCTTTCGCATCCCACCCGGCACGACCACACGAGCCGGCAGTTCGCAGAGAGCCGAAACAGCGGTGGACAGGGGAAACACTGCATCCGACTTTGGAGTCGACACACACACACGGCACCATCGAAGTCACTCGTGCGCATCCCTGCGCCACATTCGTTGGCTGCCTGGAACGCTGGACGCCACCCACCGTTTCCCGCTGGTGGCGCTGCTGTACGCCGTCCCCGCCGTGTCAGCGGGCGACCCGTGCCTCGATACGCTATCCGTCTGCTGCCTCGCAGAAGAAGAAGAGGCTGTCGACATGGAGGACGGCGCGGATGCCAGCAGTACAGCAAGGAAAGCTGCCGCGGTGCACGACGTGGCGTTGCGTGGCCGGGTGGTGAGTGGTCACGTGCGGGTCGGCCCCTGGTCGGTGCGCGGCGTCACGCTCGCTCACCCGTCTTTCCTCTTTTCCGCCACCCTTGCACCACCACCGCAAGCCGCAGGAAGCGCACTAGTGCAAGGCGTCCGCGCAAGCAGTGCAGGGGCGGAGGCGAGGCAGAGGAAGCTTGCGCTTGGCAGTGCAACAGCAGCGTTTCACCGTGCTCGTGAAGCTGCCCGGTGTGCGCCAACTGAACTGCTCGGCGTCTTTCAACGTCCTGCGCAGGTGCCCTACGCGGCGAGTCGTTTACTCCGTGCGGCGGCGGCCATCGCAGACGCGGCTCAGCAGTCCAGTGAAGCGATGGACTGCAGATCAGTGGAGATGAGCAGCCTGAATCAGCGCTCTTTCGGATTTGTGCTCTACGGAGCGGCCGGGGTGCTGGCACGTTGCCCAGTTGACGGCTACGTGGAGTGCGCCGAGACTGTCACGTGTGAGGGCGCGCCAGGTAACGGAAGCGAGGGACCTGCAGCAGAGGTCGCCACGCAGACGGTTGCGCAAATCTGCGCGCTCGTGTCCGGATTGCCCTCTGCGTCTGTGCAGGGTGGAAGTCGTGCCGTCGCCGTTGTGCTCACGATTTTGGCTTTGCCGATGCGTGGAGCTGCAGGGATAGGCCAAGGCTCGTGGCGGCTCTCTGTTCAGCTCAGCCGCCGTGTGGAGGTGCGCCCCCCTAGCCAGCGACCTTCCGCCTCACCACCGCTTTCTCCACTCGTTAGCGTCGACCGCATGCTTTGCTGGACTGGTGGGCCGGCTCAAGCGAGCACGCAGAACTCCGACATAGCTCGCAACAGCAACAACAACAACAACAACAGTACCTGCTTGCGTGTCATTGTTAGCGGCTATGCAGCCTTGGTAGAAGGTTCCGTGGAGGTTCTTCACCAGGGGGTCTTTGTGCTTTCGAGCGTGCCGTCGCGCAGCACGGAAGAGACGACAGACAAGAACGCGGCTTCAGAGGCACCTACCCCAGCCTTGCTTTCCGCTTCAGTAGCAGCAGCAGCAGCAGCAGCGGCGGTTAACAGCGGCGGCGCTTTCATTGTTCGCAGGGTGTCTGCTTTAGAGCTTGCACGGGCGTTGGACCAGTGCAGCCGTGCCGACACGACCCGCGAGGACGTGCTGTCACACACACCCAGCGGCGTCGTCGTTGCCGTCCCCCATGGCAGCTCTTCTTTAGCGTCGTTCACCGCCTTGCCGTCCGACATGCTTCCTGTGGCCCTTGCATGGGTTCGCAAGCCCAGCGCGAAGAGTTTAGTCGCTGCTGGCAGCTGTGGTCCTGCGGTATCCGAGCGAGAAGCGCGTCTTTTAGAAATGGACGTGGTGGCGCTCTTGCGATGCGGTGATATTATCGGCTGGCGCTGCAGCGCCGACACACCCGCTGCAACAGAGCACGGGAGCGGCGATAGCGGCCGCTCTTCAGCTTCGTCACAAGTTCTGCATTTCTGTGCCTTGCGCTCTCCGATGGTTTCTGCCCTTGCTACCACGAGCTGTGCTGCAGCAGCCTCAGTGTGTGCGTCGTCGTCGCCGTCCTCCTCGTCGTCTGCAGCATATCTTGCCGATGAGTTTTTGCAGGCGCTGCTCGTCACCGGCGCGGGCCCGGCAGAGGTACACATGGAGGTAGTTGGGGTCGAAAGCAAGAGCATCGGCGGTGCAGCTACTGGCACTGTCGTGCTGCTTGTCGTGGCTGTAGGGTCTTTTGTCGGCGTCGTCAACCTGTGTGACGGCCACGTAGAACACGTGCTCGATATGCGTCTGGCAGCTGCAGCCACGACCGTGACGGCGTCAGGTGACGGCTCTGAAGCCCTTTTCTTGCCCTCCGACTGTGCCACTTCGCGTCTGTCGGTCGCGCAGTTTGAGCGGCTGCCAACTGTTACGCCGTACTCCGTCGCCCCGTGCGGCGACGGCGGCAGCGAGAGTGTCGGACAGGCCTACTCTTTCGCGTGGACAGGTCTGCTTGCCTCCCGCACAGGGGACAACGAGGAGGACGTGGCTCGCAGCTGTTCTCCAGGCACCGCCGCAGGCGCAAAAGACGCGTCTGTGCTGATGCACAAGAGCGAAAGGACAAAGATCGGAGTCGTTGCGTGTGTGGCTCAACTCGGTGTTGTGACGTGGTCGGACCTGGCTGCCTCCCGCGTCTGTGCCGCGAGTGCAGACAGCGCAGCCCTTCGTAAAGTTATGCAGCGTTCTGCGAAGGCGTTGCCGTCCGATGCGGAAGAGAGAGGCAAAGCGCAGACACCGACCTTCTCGCACAGTCGCGTCTCGTTACCAGCCGACTTCACTCCTCCGCCACCCATCGTTTTTCTCAGCGTGAGCGCAGGCTGGGCCGAAGCAGCAACGGCGCGGGCGCTCTGCCCTTTCGTGGGCTGGGCAGATTTCGTGCGGCTGCGAGGTGACGCAGACTTGTCGCCAGCGCAGGAGGCGGCACCAAAGCTGGCTGCGTGCGACGCTGCCCTGCTGCGTGCCCTATGGCCAGGCAAACGGCCTTGCAGCGAAAACGTGGATGGCTTTGAAATCAATGCGTTGGATGGGCAGTCTCCGCGTGTGGTCCATGGTGGCGGCAAAGGTGACGTCAGTAGCAGCGGCGAGGAGCATCCACGAGTTGTTCCTCTTTTTCGGTGCCTTTACTGGCGTTGCAGTCCTTCAGAGGCGACCCCGCAGGTGCAGGACAGGAACAGTGCGAATCCCACAGCTGATCCCACGGCTGTCCACGCAGACGCGCTGGTGCAGCGGCTTCTTGGTCAATCGGTGCGTGCTTGTCTCGCGGTGTCGCCTTACAATGTCACGGGTGTCGGGGTGCGTGTGGCGCACCGCCTTGCCTTATATTCTAGCGCGAGGAGTGTCGCTGCGGCGCAACAAGACATGAGTGATGGCAACCGCGGCAGCAGCAGCAGCAGCCTGGCTGACTTGCCTCGCTGCGCGCTCCAGCGAGTGCTGTACATCACGTCGCTGACGGCTCCTGCGACAACACCAGCATCATCGCCAAGCACTGACCCATTGCTGTTATCAACGTCGTCAGCATCACTGCCGCAGCCACTTCTCAGTTCAGTGCTGTGCACCGTCGCCATGTGCACAGAGCGCAGTGCGGCGTCTCCAGTGGCGTCGACTGCGGCGCGACCGCCTCTCCCCACGAGTAGTAGCAGCATGATGTCGTTCTTGCTGTGCATGGTGCCCCTGACACGCAACGCGCCTCACACCACTCCTTCCACCTCCTCTTCTGCTCTCGCTGCCTCTCTTGGAATCACAACAAGTAGACCCGCCAATCCAGCAGACGCGTCTCTCGGGAGTTTTGCCTGGCATTGGATACCGCTGCCCGCTGTCAGCGTCGCCATGAGCGGCACCACGGACACGTGCAGCGCTGATGTGGGTGTGACGCGCGTGCTACCGATTTCGCCACCGTCTCAGCCCGGCGTATGGGAGTTTTACTGTGAGGGCGTGGCGGCTGCGACCATGGCAACCTCGGCTCCACTGCACGTGCAAGCTCAGCTTATAATTCATGTCGGTCTACTTCGGGCTGCCCTTGATAGCGCCGCCAGCATTGACAGCGATCGTGGCTTTCCATCCGGTGAGGCGGGAAGCGTGTTCGCGTACTCCGCGGTGGACCCAACGCTGGTCCACTGGAAAGACGCCGTAGCGAGGCCATACTGACGTCTCGTGGCTTTGTGGCGAGGGCTGAATTCTGTACCTCTTTTTTTTTTCCTTTGTCCTGATGTTTCATTCACGCAACACAAACTGCATCTTTGAAAAAAAAAAAAAGAAAAGACTCGGATCAAGGATGGAAAACGACAGCCCTTGTGCACATTATTATTACTATTATTATTCACATGGTTTGTAAGGCTCCACACAATACAAGTAAAAGTGCTACATGAAGCTAGCGAAGAAGAGCAACGTTCTTTTGCTCAGCTGTGTGAGGTGACGTTTTCGGATGTTCTTTTTTTTTTTTTGTAAAGCGTACTCTTTTTTTTTTTTTATTTCTCCCCTTTCCCCTTGTTTTTATTCTCTATCCTCTTTGTCATCTCGTCGTTCCATCCGTCATACACTCTCTTTTTCTGCAGAAGAAGAAGAAAGAAAGAAAACGGAAAAAAAAAAGAAAAGAAAAGAGTATTCAAGCGAATCAGCATCAGAGCGTAAGGAAAACACAGCGGGCTTTGATTCCCAACGGAAACGTTGCGCTTGTTTGCCTCTAGGTGAATTATCGATGCGAGTGCGAAGTCAGTGTGCGTGACACCATTTCTCTTTTTCTCTTTACTTTGCCTCAACATTGGTTCCGCTGATCTTGTGTGAGCTTTTCACGGCTAATAAATAATAACTTCAGAGTATTTTTGTGTACATTGACAGCTCTCTGTTTTTTCTCTCTCTTTTACTACTCTTCATTCTTGCGTTGTGCGTGTGCCGTATTGTCTCATCTCGTCTTTCATCATTGTTGACGTGCACGTAGAGCTGTTTTTTTTTTTTTTCCGTCTCCTTCGTTTTCTGCACCCGTTTTACATAACTGAAGTGTGGTCACAACCGTTTTCCCGCCTGATATTCTATTGGGTATTCTCTTCTTGTCACCTTTTTTTTTTTTTCCTTCTTCCCTTCGCACGTAGTTGGGTTTAACCGTCTCCCCAGGCCCCTCTTTTTTTTTTTTTTAAGGAGGAAAAACGCGGGTTTTTTTTTGTGTGTGCGTGTTCTACGCTTTTTTCCTCTTTGTACACACGCACACGCTCTCTCTTCTTTTTTTTTTTTTAGTGGAGCTTTCAACAGCTTCTCTACTTTTCGTTCCTTGCTCGGCGGTACAGCCGAACTTTTCACAGACTGTAGCACTACCGCCAAAGCGACAACTGTTGAAAGCGGCACAGTTCACTGTTTACAACTAAGGGAATAGTTGTCAATCATTGGCTTCACATATAAGATCACGCACGCGCACACAACAACGGAAAAGAGTGAATTGACAGGGTTGAAGAAACAAGCGGCGTTGTTGTTCAGGCTCATTTTCTTTTTTTTTTTTTCGCTAGCTTTCAGCCTATATCCTGCCTTACCTGCTTTTTCTTAATAGCTCTCATCTTGTTTTCCTCCAACGATCATTGTATCCATACAAAAAGAAAGGGTCGATCTGACGGTCAAAGAACAGATACTGAAAAGAAAGCAGAAGCAGAATTGTAATAAACACTTTTTTTTGGTTGTTGCTTTTTTTTTTTTTTCTGTAGTCTCGTTTTTTTTTTCCGTTCTACTTATCCTTCCGTTTTTTTTTTGTTTCACTGACATCGTCTCGTTATTTTATTTCTTCGCTCATCTTACCTTTCAACAACACCGACACAAAAAAAAAACGGCATATATATACATCCTTTTTTTTCCCAAAACGTCTCATTTTCCAGAGACATGCCAAAGGCCTTTCTAATTGTTGTCTGTCCTTTTTTGTGAATATAGCTTCTCTGTTTCTCCTTCTGTATTTTCTAGCTTCTAGTCAAACCACTGCTTTCCATCATCTCGATTGAGCCTTCTTTTTTTCTTCGCTCTTGTTCTCTCTCTCTTTTTTTTTTTAACAGCTTCGGCTTTATAGTGCGTCACAAGGGTCAAGCTCTTTTTTTTTTTTTCACTTGATTAAGGGATCGTTGTCAGTTTGTTACGCGACTTGAAGCTCGAAAAGAAAAGATAGTTTTTTTTTTTATTCGTATACGTTGTACCTTTTTTTTTTTTTTTGATGTGCTACAGTAAATACGAGTCTTCTTTTCCTTGTTCCTTTGTGTTTTTATGCGTGTGAGACCTTTTTCTCTCTTGTCCTTTTTTCTTCTTGTGTGCTGTGTAACGCTTGACTCAATAGGCGCTTGCGCTTAAAAAAAAAAAAAAAGAATAAAGCGGCTTTCTTTTGCTAGAAGAGCTTTATTATTATTATTATTATTATTATTATTGTCTTTTTTTTTTTCCACCTTTTCCTCTATTGCAACGTCTTTCGTTGTTTATAGGGTACCCATTTTCCTTTTTTTTTTTCCTCTTTGGGTTTTTGTTTTCAAGTTAAGCTCTTTTTCCTATTCTATCTCCGGGGTTTTGCCCCTTTTTCTACCCGTGTTAGCCTCTTCCTGGCCTCTTGCCGCTCTCTCTCTCTCTCTTTTTCTTTTTCTTTTTCTTTCTTTTTCCTTCCTTTCATAGGAATATACCTCCTTAAGCTCTGCCTCCTGTTGAAGGTGTTTCGAATAGTGTCGTCTATCCAGCCACCTCGGTTGGCTGACGTTCCCCTTCATTTGCTTTTTTTTTTTTCTTCTCTTTGTTTTTTATTCCCGTTAGTCATCGTTGAAGGACTTTGTCCTTTTTGTAGACACTACCTTTTTTTTTTATTATTATTATGTGTGTGGACTGCGAACTGTACTCTCTCTTTTTTCTTTTCCTTCTATTTTCTCGCTCTCCGGTGTGTGTGTGTGTGTGTGTGAGTACAGTGATCAAGCCGCAGCAGTGCACAGACGCTCTGAACACGCACACAGTGTAGCGTCGCCGTTTGCTGTTTTTTTTTTTTTCTTCGCGTATGTATTTCTGTGCTGTTTTGTGCCTTAGTCCCTATCAGTAAAGAAAATAGCAACAAAAAAAAAACGGGAGCTTTTTTTATCGCTGCGTCACACAATCGGCTTTTCGTGCTAACGTAGCGCTTTACGTGTGTGTGTGTGTGTTTGTGTGTGTGTTTTTTTTTCTTGTTCCATTGTGCTAATCGTTTTTTCTTTTTTTTTTTGAAGATTGTCAATAGCTTTGTGGATTAGAAGGCTGTTTTTTTTTTTTTTTGCTATTTCACTCAATCAGGTTTTAAGGAGCAACAACAAACAAACGAAAAAGGGGATCAATGATGGTCGTAGAGTCTCTCCAAGCCCCCACTGGTCCTACAGCTGAGGCGGCGCCTCCCACGACACAGTCCACACCACCGCGATTGGCGAACGAGGATCCGCTTCGCACCGTCTTTCTTGACGACGTGCCACTGCTCGACTCACCGGCGTGGTCCAGTGATGACGAGCTGGACAACCCAACGTACAACAAGCGCTTCCGCCATAAGAAGCATGAAGAAATCCGGCTGCGCTTGCAGCAGCGGAAACAGGAGGAGCGAGAGCGGCAGCTACAGCTGGAAAAGGCGCAGCGACAAACGTCGACTCCGCTGCCAGCGGCAGAGAATGGTGCCGCCGCTGCCGCTCCACCACCACCAGCTCAACCCACCGTAACGCCACAACCGCAGCTGACGTCCTGCGGCGCCGGCAGTCAGTTGCATTCGCTTAAGCGCACGAAGACGGGCCGGGGTAGGCGATCTCGCCACCCCACCGGCTCCACCCCCGCGCAACACCGTTGTCATCCTGTCAAAAAGGAACAGAGTCTCACGGCTGCGGAGACAGGGGCGCACACACCAACGAAGAAGCCCACAAAGGCGCCCGCGCCCGCCCCGCGAGCTCCATCGCAGCTTCCTGAAGTAGTGCCCGCGAAGCAGCGACACACGAGGCCGCTTAAGGCTGAGGCTGTGACGATAACGTCACCGCCGCCACCGTTGATGGCGGCAGCGAAGCGCACATCCATGCCGAGCACGCAAGCTTCACAGTCACCACGACAGGCACACGCATCGGTCAACGCACCCATTTCCCTCTCGCAGACGCAGACGCAGACACACGTCATCGTTTCCCCAGGTGCCACGCCGAGGCATGCAGGGACGTCGCAGCAGACGCAGACGCCAACGATTTCCCTGACCGTTCCGACGCCCCGTCAGACCACGATCACCTCACAGACTGCTGCTCCGGAAAACAGCAGCCGCGTCGTTGCACACAACGCGCCGTCTGCTACCACGGTGGCGCTTTCCTCAACGGAGGTGCAGCCACGGAAGGTGCGCGGCTCCCACACGCCATCCGCAATGTTCTTTGTGTCAAAGATTGTGAAGGGCGGCAGCGTACCGAAACACAGTGCGACGATGCCCACGCCAATAGCTGTAGCTACTGCTTCACCGCGACATGCGGACGCAGACATGACGTTGAAAAGAACGTCGCCGTCCACTGCTGCCTACTCTAGCATGTCGAGCAGGGACGATGCCACGTCCCTTCCTGCCGTACTCAATGTGACGCTGCCGTTTGCTGAAACTGAATCTTCACAGGCGGAGAAGCGCGAGAAGGAGCGGGGAGGCTCATCTACGGAAGCCGAAGCCGCAGTGGGTTTTGTTGTAACTTTGCGTACAGAAGCAGCACCTGCGAGGTCCGCCACTGCGCCGCCGCTGCCGCCTGGCCGTTTAGGCAACGCAGCAGCGCGCAGCCCTTTACTCGCAAGCGGGGAAGGTGGAGCCGATGTCTTTGTCCCTGTTCCTCCGCCGAGTCCCCCGCAATTATCTGCGGAGCTGGTGAAGGCGTGCTGCACCGACGGTGCCGCTACCACCATCAGCGAAGCCACGAACAATTACAACAATAGTAGCGCGTCAACGCCGAGTCCGCGCTCTAGCGTAGTGGCTTTGCCCACCTTCGATGAGGAGCAGCTCAACAGCCACCGTCTTCGGTCCGCCCACGGCAAGCACCTGCGACAGTCCGACTACTACAACTTAAATGGTATGCCAAGCTACTTTCGGCCCATGATGGGCGGCCACACGCCGCGCACGGACAAGACGGGAGCGGTAGACATCGGTTGGAGCGCCGACAAGGTGGAGGCGGTGGCGACAGCGATGACGACGCTGGATACGGCGCAGATTATTGACGATTGGGAGCGAAGTAGACCTTTTGACTCTCAAGACAACTACTCCGCAGGCAGCGCGGATAACTACGATTACGACCGCAACGAGATGGAGGGCGGGACGGAGGGCGGCACCAACGCTAACGACGACGACGACGACAGCAGCATCAACAGCCCGAATAGAAACATTCACAGTGGCAGCGATGACGACGACAGCAACAGTGGCTCCGGGTCGTGGAGCGATGTGCTCAGCGACGCCAGCCCCGACTCCGATCTGGACTACGTTTTGGAGTACCACTCCACCTACTACGGCGACCTGCTGAAGCCGACGGACACCCCGCCCTCACGCGAGACCCTTAGCGTCGTGGACGATGCCGAGAAGCAGTTGGAGGCAAATCCCAAATCTACAGAGGCGGCGATGAAGGCGGATAGTTGTGCCGACGATGACGGTGCGGGTGAGGGAGGGGGAGCTGAAGTGCGACGCGGCGAGACACTTGTCGCGCAGCTCGACCAAGTCACCGTTGCCGCAAAGCAGTCATTGCATTACTCACCCAGTTCTACCCACAGCAGTGGGAGCAGCCTCACTCGCGAGCACGACTTCTACTTGGATGAGGTGCACGGCACCGTAACGCCGCCCATATACTCCTTCTACAACGGCTTGCAGACGAACGGTGAGACCGAGAAGGCGCAGAAGCGCAAGAAGGAGTTGCTGTTCCTGTCGCATGTGAACTTCGGCAAGGACCCGTATGCGCTGGGCATGGAGGACTCCGTGATAGCGATGTCGGCACCGAAGAGTAACAACTGCATTGGTAACGCGGCAGGCACTGCCGAGGCGACGACGCTACCGCATCTGCAGAATAGTAACGGGCGGCGAGCGAGCGGGGCGCCAGTCGGACCACCGCAGCCGCGACGCGGCAACTCCGCCTTCATCACCGACGATGCGGACCCATGGGCGTACCACCAGGCGAGGCGGGAGTCATGGTCCTCGATGCACAAGCGTGCTCCGTCTGCCGCCGGTCAGAACGACAACTTCTGCAAGAGGTCGTCTTCGATAATGTCGACCAAGTACTCCGTTCTTTCCTCGAATAAAGGCTTGTTTTTGCAGCAGGAGGGCAGGTCGACGCGGGCGCCGCTGCCGCATTCGACGACGCTGACGACGACGACGACATTGCCACAGACAAAGCCACCTTTGCAAGGCCCGAAAGAGGTGCTTGCGCTCCCCCTGCAAGCTACTCTGCCGTCTCCCCAACCGCAACCGGCCTCGGTCGTTACACCGCCTGGCTCGCCTGCCGCTGCCGCACGTGCGGTGAAGCCGCTCTCGCTGGAGATCTTCGGCTCGCAGACGACCAACAACAGCAAGTCCTTCGACTTACTCTCGCCGGTGGCGCGCAAGAGCACTGCGCCACCGGAAGAGCTCGCAGCGATGAAGAAGGAGAAAGAACAGCAAGAGGGGGAGGACACGGCGTTGGCGTCTCACTCGCTCCAGGAGCTGCAGCTGCAGAAACGGCAGCAGGCCCTCTTCTCTTTTGCGGGCTTGCAGTACCACCCCCCGGCTGCGCTCCAGGAGAAGCAAAGCACCGCACAAGCGCCCGCTCCTCCCAGCAAACCGTCAAAGACAGCGCCCATGCAGCCGGAGGAACTGCGCGAGTGTCCAGTCGTCCTACCGTCCTGCCGCCACGCAGCACCCATGGAGGTTCCGCCTCCCCTGCCCTCCATCGGGCAGCCCTCACCACCGTCACAAGATGAACTGTCGCCACCGTTGATGAAAGACGCGGCAGACCACGACCGCGGCAGACCTCCTTCTTTTGAGGTTGAGTTGGTGTCGGGGCGCCACCTTTTCCCCGTGAGCGAAGACGCGACGATGGATGGCGCTCACCAATGCGACGAGAGTGACGGTGCCGTTTCGCACGAGGTTGTGAACCGGCCATCACCGCACGACGTGTACCTGCCCATCACAGGAGTTGAGGTGGACCGTTTCCGCAACCTCGTCGGCAGCGCCTACCGGCCTCCGGTGGGCACGAGCAGCCAGCACTTGCCGATGGGCCGCCGCCGCTTCCCTGACCACGACCTCGCACGGGAGAGCACTCTTGCAGAGACCCCCGCAGAACCGACGGCCGCAAACGCGGGCAACCTGCCACATATACCTGTTCCGCCAACGCCGCTTGCGTACGTTCCCCACGGCAGCCCCGCGGCGGCAGTGATGGCAGAAGTGGCAGACGACGTGCCGTCGACGCACACGAGTCTGCGGTCCTTTGCGGGTGTGACGCCCGTCACACCCGACATGTTACTCCGCGTATCATGCGAGGGAAGCGTGACATCCACAGCCACCACCTGCTGTTCTCCGGGGCACCGCTACCGTCGCCGACACCCCGTCTCACGCATCGACGCTATCGTCGAGGAGGCGGTCCTGCTCAGCAGCTGCCTGTGCCCAGAGAGTCACTTTGTTTCGCCGATGCGGGTGGCGGCCCACGGCAGCGGACGCGAGCGGGATCTGTCCCACACGCGTCCGCAGCCCGCCTCCGCCTCGCAGCGCGACACCGCGATCGGCAGCAGCTGCGCCGCCTCACAACCACCACTGTCCCCTAGTACGAGTCGCCTCTCCGGCGCAGACGACGCCGAGGGCCGTGTCCTGGGCCGCATCTCCGTCTGCGGTGCAGCGAGCGCGCCCAGCAGCGTTGTCCCGGTGGGTGGCGGCGGCGGCGGCTTCCTGCGCACGGTGGAAGCGCCGACAACGTCGGCGACGGACCACGCCGCCGCCAGCGCGTCGCAAACATCAGAGAAGAGGCAGAACAGCAGCGCTGCTATGCCACTGGCCGCCAACACCGCCATCGAGATAACGCCGCTTTCAGTGAGGGCGCTGGTGAAGCGGCTGGATGCGCACGTGAGCAGCAGCAGCTCATCGTCCTTTGAAGGCTCGCGGGTAGCGCGGCCGCAGCGGCGGCCCCTGGCGGTGCAGTCGCCTGCCAACGGGGCCACTCCCACCATGAGAAATAATGCGACGCCCATCAACGACGATGGTGCGAGCGTGAACAACAGCCGTAGCAGGAACCACCAAGCTAGCGTGATTGAGAGCAACGCCAACAACAGCACCCTTCAACCCAACTGCCCAGCGAGTGTGCCGCAGTCGGTGCCACGCAACTTGAACCACAACAGCTGCAGTAACACTGCCAACGATGACAGCTGTAACAGCGAAGTGAACCATGCACCGTCGCCGTCATCGCCGATGGATGTTCACGGGGGTGCGGTGGCTTCGACTGAGGCGCCGTTGAGCCTCTTCGCGCCGGCGTGTCTCGCTGTGGTTCCGAAGCGGTTGACACCGTCGCCTGAACACGACTTCACCCGGCGAAATGGACACCCGCCGTCGCACGCCACCACGCCGTCGACCGTGAAGCGAGCGGCGAGACAGGAAAACTTCACCTCGTACCTCAACACGTCCCACGACAGCATCGTCGACGAGCCAAACATGCCCACCGAAAGGGTCGTGCCACCGCCCTCATCCCAGCCTTCCGTGCCGGGCCTCACGATGGAGGCATTGATGCGACAGCAGGTGCTGCAGGAAGAGCGAAAGCATGCGATCTTGCAGGATCGGCGGTTGTTGCACCCGCCTCAGCAATTTGACACTCGCCCCACCGCCAACACCGCCAGGGAGCTAACGCGGTCTAGAGGCCGTGGCCGCAACGATGCTGGTGGCTGCCACACCACGGAGGACTTGCTGACGCGTATTACAGTGCGGGACGATACGCGTGGGTGGAGAGGCAAGCCGGATTCGTCCATCGTCTCCACGCTGGATGCGCCTCTGTCGGCACATCAGCTCTCACGCTTTCCCAATGTGTAACCGTCCTGTTTTAGTGATGAGGCTTCGCCGGACGCGTGAATAGGTTGAGTTTCCTTTTCGAATTGAGAGCTTTTTTTTTTTTTGCGTGTTTACTAGTAAGGCGTGCTTCGGTGGTTTTCACGGATGTTTTTTTTTTTGTCTTTCTTTTCATGTCTCCTGTTCAGCTGCTTGCTGCTTTTTTTTTTTCTGTGCCTGTGAACGTCATTAAGTGTAACTCGTTTTGATTTATCTTTCTTCCCTCTTGTTTCTCAAGATCGTCGTAGTTCTATGAAACTGTTTTTCCTTTTTTCTTTTTATAATTACCTTTTCCGCTGGTTTTGTTTTTTTGTTTGCGCTGCTTTAGCGCCGTACTTCGCCTCTTCTTAGCCTGCAGACGCAGCGTTTTATTTTTTTTTTTGTCTTTTTTTTTTTTTTTCGCATGTACACACTTCAAGTAAGTTGACTCTCTCTCTTTCTATACATGTATGGTATCTTACACTGAGCTGACAGAAGAACGCGCCATTTGATTGACGTTGTGCACACTACGGCTTCTGCTGTCATGGCCGCTCTTTTTCTTTTTCTTCTTTTATTTTCTACTGCAATAGATTTGACCTTTACCGTTGGCTGAATTTTCTTTTTCTTTGTTGCTTCCCTGTTTGCTTTTTCTGCTCCTTTATTTTATTTTTCTTTTTTTTTTCCACGACTCGTTCTCCAATTATCATTCACTGTACAACTAATGCTATGCTTTTTTTTTTTTTATTGTCTGTTAGCGACGAACAGCAAACAGTAAAGGGGGAAAAAAAAAACAGTTTAGCGTTGCTGCTGAAAACGCTGATCTGTATCTTCTATGGTTGATGCGGCTTTGATGCCTATGAGCGGAAGAAAAGATAGAGCTTTTTGGAATGTAAAGAGTAAGACAGGTGGTGAATGGTCGCATTGTCTGGCTAAAGATCGAACGACACAGGCAATTCTCTTTTTGTTGTTGCCAGGCAGCATAAAATGTAAAAGAACTTCCAACACAAATCGTAGTTTTTTTTTTCCCTGCTATGTCTTTCATTGCTCTTTTGGTTATCGTATTCTTCTGGCATCTCTCTCTTTCTGTTGTCTTTTTTGTTGTTGTTGTTCATTTCGTTTTTTTTTTTGTTTTGCGTCAGCGCCTCAGCATATGACTGCCGCTCACACGTGACATTGCCTTGTTAGTCATCTTTGTTTTTCTTTCAAGCTCAAGTACACGCACGTGTTATAATTCCTGTGCATCCACTCACATACGCAGCGCTCGCAGAGCAGTTTTTTTTTTTTCTTCTCCTAAGTGTCTTTCTTTTGCTCTCTTCGCTTTCTTCTTTCTATCTCCCCCTTTTTATCTTTTGTGTGGTACTTGACTATTTTACCAGCAGGCTCTTTTTTTTTTTTTCATATACTTGCGCATACGTTGCACCCGCTGTGTTTTTTTTTTTTTTCTCTCCTAGACCGTTGGGAGTGAACAAAGGTTTGCGCAACGTCTCTCAGACCTGTAGCGCTTGTCCTTGAAATACCAGAAAGTTCTGTGCTACTGTAGTATATATATACCTTTGCGCTCTCCTCGTTTTTTTATTCTCTTTTCTTTTTTTTTTTTGGATTTGCTTTCGTTTCGCTATCTCGTTCCCTTCGTTCTAATTTTGTTTTTATAGGTTTAAGTTGTCTGCGTTTGTTCAGCCGCTTTCTTTTGTCAAAAATCGTCAAAAAAAAAACGAGTTTTTTTTTCCGTTTGCTGTTGTTATTATTCCTCCTCTCTTCTTTTTCTGCCTTTCTTTCGCCTCCTTGCCTGTCTATTGTTTCCTCTTGCTGTCTCCGTAGTGTTTTTTTTGTGTTTTTCCCCCCCTCCCCCTACTTCGCCTGCTCGTGCGTGGAGGAAGAAGCTACGACTAAAATAGGAGCCTACAGTTGCTTTTTTCCCCCTTTTCCTTCATTTACTGCTTGACAGGTGTTCTGAAAGGCGAACTGACAAAACTCACATAGGATTCTATCAATAAACTCCTTTTTTTTTTTTCACTTTGACGTTTTTTTTTTTTTCTTCCTTTCTAATCTAGACTACTAGAAAAGGGAGAAAAATCAGTAGCGGGCTTTATAGAAGTGTTCATAGTCGCGTAAAAGGTGTACATACATAGTATCGGCGTATATCTATATCTATCTTTTTTTTTTTTTTATATCTCTCTCTACATGTATATATATATAATTATATAGCTCCGATAGCTCTTTTCAAAGTACTTCTCTGTTTTTTTTTTTTTTTTTCTGCTGTGCTTAGTACAGTAGATTGCTTCCTTTTCTTTTTTTTTTTCCCCAACCCTTTTTCTCTTTTCTCTTCTCTTTCAAAGTTGTTGCTTGGTAGAGTTTTCCCTTCTTACCAACTTCCATGGGCTGCAGCTTGACTGTTTGTCTCATCTAGGTGCTGTGCTAGTTCTTCGCTTTTCCTGTCAATTAAAGCTCCTTTTTTTTTTTTCGAGGAGGAATAGAAGACAGAAAAACACACAAACAAACAAAAAAAAAAGGAGTATATATATCAATACCAATATATATCAATATCAGTATATAGTCTTGTAGATTTTTGGCTGAGAGGTGGATAGAGACGATAACTGGTAGCTCTCTAGGCTTTGCTTTGTTTCCTCTTCTCCTTCGACATGATGATGCGACCTGTGCTGCAACGACGGCCGCGAAGAGGGACCGACTTTGTGCTGCCAGATGTCCCGATGCTCGACTCGCCCGACTGGAGTGATGAAGAAACAGACAGGAGATCAAATCGAGCACCACCGCGTGCGCACGCCGCCAACAGTCCTCAGGTGGTAATTCGGGGCATGATCGCTCCATCTTGCAATCCGTGCTACAGCCCTAGCCCAGTGCAACGCATCGTCCTGCCGCTCCCACAGCCGCGGAACGGCGTGCGCTATCCTAGCCCTGGCCTGCCGCGGGCTGTCCCTTCTCTAGAGCAGCAACAACAGCTGACGTCTTCGAGTCCCCACTCGCTTGCTGGCAACCGTGGCCAGAAGGAGCGGCCTTTTGGTGGTGACTTTAATAGCAATGGCTACGGGAGGTTGAGTAGCCCGCAAGGCACGGCCGAGGCCAAGGCTAGAAACCGCGTTGCGCTGGAACGCGCTGACGGCGCCCGCAGAATAGATGCGGGCAAGCAGCGGCGGACTGAAAGAGAGGCAGAGGAGGCTGAGGACGACGACGAGGACGACGACGACAGAGACGAGTACGAGTTTCCCGGCGGTGATAGCCACGACCCTGCGCTTGCCAGCCGGGCCCAATTTGCTGGTGGAAGTCTCTTTGTTTCTCACCAACATGACGACGACGACGACGACGACGACGACGACGCGAGTCTAAACAGCAGCACCGTTGCGCGACACTTCTCGAACGACAGCAGCACAGACGACTCGGACAGCGGGTGTGAGCGGGACTCACATCCGCGGCGCAGGCGTGATGAGACCGAGAGTGTCGTGGCCCCGTCTTATGCCTGCTACACGAGCCAGCCAGGCAACAGCAACGGAACGAAAGATGAGCGCACGTATCAGCAGCAGCAGCAGCAGCAGCGGAAGCCCTCGCTGTTTGCGATGACCACCGCGACGAGCTACAGCCCCTCGAACAACGTCTCCCGCAGTCCGCTCGCCAGCAGCCAATACAGCAACAAAAACAACGACAGCGCGAATCGCCCAACTGAAGTCTCGGTCGCGGCGTCGACCTTCAACCGCCTTCTCACGGACGTCGACGAGACGCCGAACAACCACTTTGATCTGGGCGTTTCCACCGTCTTTGTGGGATCGCAGAGTGTGCGTCTTGACTGCTCCGCAGGTCCGGCTGGCTACACCTACGAAGGTGGCCACACCTGCCACAGCCACCAGCAGCAGCAGCAGCAGCAGCAGCGTGAAACATGTGATGTCTCTGCCACACCGGGCAGCGTTGGCGTGAACGGCGCACACGCGGCGTTGGTGGACCGTCACGGCACCTTTCTCATGTCCACCGAGGCGGGAAATCTCCCGACGCAGACGATGGCGTCGAAGGAGTCTCCATTGGGCCACGGCGATTTGTGCCCGACACCGTCGGTGACGGGGACGAACTCATCACCGCACCTGCTGGCAGTCTCATCTGCTCATTCCCCTTTCGAACACGCGACGGCGAACGCGGTGGGCAGCGCTCCCCTGCGACGCAGCCCCGGGTCGCTCGCGTCGCCCTCGCGTAGCCACTCTCTCGATGGCAACCAGTCAATCTCGCCGACCCACGAGTACGACCTGATGCGGGAAAACGAAAGCGTCGTGTCGATGCCGGCGGTACCGAAGCCGATGCCACGCCCCAGCAGCCACTCCAACTTCAGCGGAGACAAGAGCGAGGAGGAGCGCTATGAGCAGATGCGGCAGTCTCGTTTCTTTCAGTCCCTCAACTCGCGCCTCATGCTGCGTAAAACGGCGGAGATGGAGGCGAGCCGGGCGAGCAACTTCTACAACAGCGTGACATGGCAGGAAGGGGTGTACAGCACCGCCACTGCCGGTGACGATGAGGTCGGCGCGTTCTCTCCGGGCAGCAGGGACAGCGCGAGTCCCGTCCGCAGCGCGCACGGCACGTCAGCCGGCTACCCCATCCCGTCCTCCGCCAGTCCAAACGCGGACAAACTGAATTTTCGCAATCGCATCGTCTCACGTGATCAACGGCCGCAGTTGCAGCAGAATCAGAAGCTCGTGCAGCCACTCTCCCGCCCTTTATCCACGCACGGCGCCTCAATGCCGAGCCCCGCTGGGGCGAAGGCTAGTAGTAGCAATGAGAACAGCTCACAGCCGTCGCCCAGTCCCACCGCCCTCGCACCGCGCTACAGCTTGAACAGCCAGGTGGATGGTGTCGCCTCTTCGGTTGACGCAACGGTGCTGAAAACCTCCGCGGCCGCGCATCGCAACGACAGCTTAAGTAAGGACGTAGTCGTCTCGAAGTCGACATCTGCGCTGAGCACCACGACGACGACGGCAGGGCTTGGCGGGCCGGAAGGTGACGAGTACGAGCTGCTCTGCTGGGCCAACTCGTCAGACGGGCCGCGGCGCACGTCTGCTGTCTCCGGTGAGGATCCGCGCGAGTTCGCCTCTTCTGCTGGGGCTGTTGCGGCAGCGATGGCGAAGACGCACCCGTCACCACCGCCGGGGGGGAGCCGCAGCTCCGTCATGCCGATTTCGCTACAGCTCGCGCAGACCGCCACCTCGCGCCGGCCCACAAGCGCCATCACTGTCGTCTTGCCCTCAGAGAGAGGCGGGGCAGGCTTTTCCTACATTGACTGTGACAGCAGCTCTCCCAAACAACAGGAGCCGCAACCGCACACCGTGTCGGAAGATCAGCGGGTGACCGACAACAGAGGCGGCGTGCAGTGGTCGCCGAACGATTGCATCTTTTACTATCCTGCTGCCGACAGCAGTCCAACGGCGGGTCAGCGGGCGAGCCCACAGTCGATCAAAATCCCTGCTGGTGGTCCGCAACGGTCGCCGTCCTTCGGTTACGACGAGTACTTTTTACTGAATAGCTTCCACAGCAGCGCCGCCTCTCCACACTTGGAACGGCTCGGGAGCGACGAAGGCGTGGCGATGACTGTGCAGGCCGTCATGGCGAACAGCCTCAGAAGCAGCAGCGGCGTCGTGCAGGCTAACAACGCCGGGCGCGGTGCCAATTCGCCGGCCTCGGCACCGACGTCCGGCAGCCAGCAGAGGCGGCTGAGCGTGCCGAGCGACAAGGCTCACCGGGTGCCCTCCGCCCCGCCGCCGCCGCCGCTTTCGCAGGAGGCCGTCGCTGCCGTCGATCGCTCGCTGCGCTTGCCGTCGATGATCTCATCCGGGATCAGCGAGGAAGCTGTGCAAGAGCTGGAGGACTACGGGTTTCCGGTACATCTCGGGGCGACCGCAGCACACCACCAGCGCCCGCGCCACGAGCCCTCTGACGCCTACTACGACATGGACTTCGACATGGACTACGACGCGGACGGCTACAGCTACCTGCCACCGGTCAGAGAGACGGGCGAGGCATCCACCGTGCCGCGCAACGAAGACTCGCTCAGTCGCTCTCCAGGTCCGCAGGCGGCCAACGGTGCCGGCACGTCCGCCCCTCCACGGCAGCGGCTGTCATCGTCGTTGGTCGACGAGTTTGCCAACTACTACTACAACAACCCACTACAGATGCAGGTGCAGATGCAGATGCAGGTGCAGCCGCAGCCACCACGCCACGACAACCCCCACAAAAACCTGCGCTCTGCGCCGGCGTCGAAGGAGGCGCAGCTGACAAAGAAAAAGGCAGAGCAGGGCGAAGGCAACCTACCAGCTGTCAAGCCGCCTCTGCCACGCGCGTTGTCCATCTCTTCAGCTGCGGCGCAAAAAACACGGAAGCACTCGCCGCATGAACATAAGAAAGGTCCGAGTCGGGTGAAGAGCACACCGCCGCAGGTGACGCCGCCATCGCGTCATGTGGAGTCGCTGCCAGCCTTTGAGCCATTGCACGCCACCGAGTACGCCGCACACGTCGATCTGCCAGTGTCATCGAAGTAGAGGAGCGTTTACACGGACTGACGTGCGCGATACTGCACGTCATGTGCAACGTCCATGGCAAGAGAGAAAAAAAGAAAAACTCGAATTCGTGAACGCTCCTTGCTTGTCGCGGTTTTTTTTTCTTCTTTTTTTTTTTTGTATCTGTCTTTGTATTCGCATTGGCGAACTTGATCTACGTGAAATACAACTTCTGTCATCTTCAGTTCTCTGACACTGCGATTTGCTCATAAAACGGTTTTTTCCTTTAATTCAAACCCTGCTTCTCTTTGCCTGTTTTTTTTTCTTTTCGCTCTCTTGCGCAGTGCCATCGCTTGAGTGTGCAAAACAAAGGCGGAGAGGGGTCGCTCATATTCTTGTTTGTTGTATATGTTGAGTGAGCTTTTCTTCACTTGGTGGCAGACGCCATCACACACACACACAAAAAAAAAAAAACAATGAAACTCTGGCAGTTTGCCGCCTTTTTTGCATTTGCTTTTTTTTTTTTTTTTGGTATATGCTAGTAAGACATAACAGCAAACAGAAACACCACCACAGAATTAACAACAAAACGTCCTTCTTTTTTTTTTTTCTTTTCCGTCAACAGTCTGGCGCGAGAAGAGTCCTTGTAGAGCTTAATTGAGATCTATTTGCCTTCTGCTTTTCTCGTTACCGCCGCCTTGATATTCCTTCTTGTTGAAGAGCTCACATCGCCGGCTACAAATTACTCTATATACACATAAAAGCGATGAAGGACACCGTTTTTCACCGCTGATTTAAAACAGACCGCTTTCAATGCATCCAAATGCGTTTTCGCGGGAGACCTTTTTTCTTTGCCGGTCGTTTTTTTTTTCCCCCCTTTTCAAACCCTTCTTTTTTCGTTTGCTTTCAAGGCGAGTGCTCTTCCTGGTTTAGTAAAGCTAACAATGTAAAGCAGAAGTTCAGAGAGGGAGAGATGGGGGACAAAAGAAAAACCACAGCAAGGTTCTGCCCTTGACGATGTGTTACCGCACGAAACTACCCGGCATTTTCCACAGGTATCTGTGTCCGTTTTAGACCTGGAGCGCTGCTTTTTCCTTTTCCTTCATTTCTTCTCCTTACAGCCCATTTGATACGCCTTTATAATTAAGAGAGCCTTTTTTTTTTCCGCTGTTGTTGTCAAGGTGTTCATGTTTCTTTGGAATTAATGGTTTTTCTTCAGTTTTGTGTAATTTAGCATTTGCTCAAGGGTGTTTCTCTGCTCGTGTGAGCGTCTGCGTTGCAAGTGTTCTTGGCGTAATGCAGCTTGCTGCCGCGTGATTGCTGTTAAACAAAGAATGAGAAAAAACAAAAGAACATGTACATGGCTTTTTCTTTCTTTCTCTCTTTTTTTTTTGTTTCGATGCTCTGCATTTCTTTTTTTTTTTTAATAAAACGAAAGCCACTTCTTCTTCTTTTTTTTTTTCTATATATTCCCTCTGTCGATACGTCTTTTTTTTTTTTTCTTTTTGTTGTTTCCGTTGTTGGCGGTTCTTGGTCGGTTTCTGCGTTTTGTCTATATTTACGACTACTCAGTCGCCTTGTACTTTTTTTTTTTTTTTCTGTGCCGTTCTTGTGAGCGTTATTGTTGTTATTGTCTTTTTTTTTGTCTTTGGATGTTCTCTCTTTTTTTTTTTTTTCCACCCTCATACGTAATCATCGTTCAATTTTTTTTTTCTTCCGCTTAATGAGATGTTGTTGTTTCTATCGCAAAAGTGGTTCGTGACAAAAGAAAAAGGACAACAAGAGATTCATCGGCGTATCCAACACGCCTTCGCTTGAACTTCCCTCCCTTCCAAAAAAAAAAAAAGAAGAGGATTTGCACGCTTTTGTACAAGGACAGGCGTTTTTTTCTCTCTTCTTTTTTTTTTCAATGTGCTTCGACTCCACCACGCCGCAGAGACACGGAGCAGTAGCGTAGGAGAGCAAGGCTCACATAACGTTTTGGCTGTCGCAGCTCTTTTTTTTTTTTTTTGATTTTATTCTCGATCTGGTAAATTACGCTTACGATGCACGCTGACATCGTTTGCCTGCGTGCTGTTCTGCTTTCTCTCTATGCGTGTTCGCGTCAAGCTGATGCTTATTCTTCACACACTACCTTTCTCCAATCCTATCTTCTTGCGTTTTACCAAAAAAAAAAAAAAAAGAGGTGCTGTTTATGAATCTTCTTTCTGAACTTGATTTGCCATTCACGTCTTCTTTTTATTTGAACCACAGATCTGCAATACGAACTAAAGAGCCTCGAAAAAGCTGCCTTGGCTTCTTCTGGAACTTTCGAAACACATTTCTCTTTCTATCTGTTTGATTATTGAGTTCTTATTCGGTCGGTGCGAATCATCTTATCCATCGATTTGTCGCCTTCGTCTGTGTTACTGATTTTGTTCGTGCAAAATACGCCTTCACACTGACACACGGAGGCCCCTACGAGACACATAAACTCTTGAAAGCAAGGCAACTGCCTTCTCTCGTTTTTCTCTCCATCAACTTTGACGCGCTGAAGAAGAGGGGGAAAAAAAAAGCAGCTGAAAAGACAGTGTAAGTACTCTATATCAAACGGTGCAGATTGATTGGGGAGGGGGGAACAACAGCTTAGAACAAGCTGCAAAAAAAAAAAAAAAGAACACACACACACGCACACACACACACACACACACACACACACACGGAGGGAGGGACGACGTGAAACGTCGCTGCTGAGGTGCTTTTTTTTTTTTTCTTCTTCTTTTTGTGCTGTGGTGAAAGTGCTTCAGACGTTGTAAGCGTGCACCACATCGCTGCCACGCGACACACATACACAGACGAAAAGACAACCGTGTGGGGACCGAAGGGAGAATGCCGTCGGCAAAGGAGGTTGCAGACGCGCGTGCCTACGCCCAGGCGCAAGAGGAGGCGGGCGATAAGAAGAAGCCGCAGAACATCAGCGAGGCTGAGCTGAACGAGCTCGACACGCTGACGAACGACCAGCTCCGCACGCGGATCCGTAGTCTGCACCAGGAGACGCAGACGCTGCGCAGCGTGGAGAATCGCTCGAAGCACGAGTTGCTCCAGCTGAAGCGCGAGGTGGAGCTCGGCAAGAAACGTGTGAAGGAGAACAACCGTCTGCCGTACCTGGTGGCCAGCATTGCGGAGGTGCTCGACCTCAGCGACGACGACGACGAGGCAGAGGAGCTGGCGGTCGGTCGCAAGAAGCCGGAGCGGAAGCAGAAGAGCGCCGTGGTGAAGACAACGAATCGACACACCGTCTTCTTGCCGGTGGTGGGGCTGGTGGACGCGGAGAAGCTGTCCCCCGAGGACCTGATAGGCGTCAACAAGGACACCTTCCTTGTGCTGGACACCCTGCCGCCGGACTACGATAGCCGAGTGAAGGCGATGGAGATCGACGAGAAGCCGAAAGAGAAGTACACGGATGTGGGCGGGCTAGACAAGCAGATCAACGAGCTCATCGAGGCGGTGGTGATGCCGATTACACACAAGGAGCAGTTCGAAAAAATCGGCATCCAGCCCCCAAAGGGTGTGCTGCTCTACGGCTCGCCTGGCACGGGGAAGACGATGCTGGCCCGTGCTTGTGCCGCGGCGACGGATGCGTGCTTTCTTCGTCTTGCCGGACCGCAGCTGGTGCAGATGTTCATTGGCGACGGTGCCCGCATCGTGCGCGACGCCTTCGCCATGGCGAAGAAGAAGGCGCCGTCTATCATTTTTATTGACGAGCTGGACGCAGTTGGGTCGAAGCGGTCGGACGAGGGCAAGCATGGCAGCCGCGAGGTGCAACGCACGATGCTGGAACTACTCTCCCAACTCGACGGCTTCGGCAGCAGCGACGACGTCAAGGTGATCGCGGCGACCAACCGTATTGATGTGCTTGATCCCGCGCTACTTCGCAGCGGTCGTCTCGATCGCAAGGTGGAGTTTCCGATGCCTGATGAGGAGTCGCGCGCCAGCATTTTAGAGATCCACTCGCGCCGCATGAACCTGGACAAGGATGTGAACTTCAAGGAGCTGGCGCGTTGTACGGACGACATGAACGGCGCGCAGCTAAAGGCAGTGTGCGTGGAGGCCGGCATGCTGGCGCTGCGTCACGACCGCACCTACGTTGCCCACGAGGATTTTGTGGAGGGCGTGGCAGCCGTTCAGGCACGCAAGAAGACGAACCTCAACTACTACGCATAAGCGTGCGCGCGTTTATCTGCCTCTATGTATGCTCCTCATCGTCCTTTCGTTGTTTATGGGGCTACTACTAGCAGTGTAGAAGAAGAAAAAAAAAGAAGATACTGTGATTGAGGATGACGAATCTAGAAAGAAATGGTGAGGAAAAAACAAGACACAACTCGCTTGTTGAAGACATACAAGCGAACTCTGTGCTTGTCTCAAGGTTCGAAGGAGACTTGCTTCGGTGATGCAGCGTATACAATGGCGTTTGCACGCCGCTTCTTCAAGCTCTTTCTTCCTTTTCTCTTTTTTTTTTCCTGTTGCTGTCAAAAGGGGTTTTCTAGCACAATGACTGTTGTCTGTGCGCCTTTTTTTTATGTGTGTGCATGGTTGTCGTTGTAGACCTGCGCTGGTTGGTCTGGCGGACGTGACCCCGCTGATTATTCTTCTTATTATGAGTCTGTTGATTATACGTAAAAACTGGCAGGATATGAGTAGCGGCAAGGGATGAAAACCGGCACGTGACGATGTGCGGAAGTGACGAGAAGAGTACTCAGTGGCATCTACGGTGCTTTTTTTTTTTTTTTTACTTCTTCAGTGTATGCTCAATTTCTTCATCTGTTTTCTCCGTTTATCATTGTGCTTTTTTCCCCTCTTTCTCGTTGCGGGTATCCGCTTTGCTTGGCTGCATCTGTGTTTTGGTATGCTCCTCTTCATGTTTGTGTTCTACTTTTGTCTTTCTACCGAGGTGATACACCTCCGTCGGCTCATCGACCTGAAAAAAAAAAAAAAGTAAAGAAAAGGGAGTAACAGTACATGCACACACGAAAAAAAAAAAAAAAGGTGTCACAAGTGCGATAGATTCACTGTAAGGAGAGTGTGCGTGTGTGGCTTTAGCGACGGAGGAGAGTCAATAAAGCTCTTTCAGCAGTTTCTTTTTTTTTTTCCATCTCGCCACAACGCAGTGCTTCGCTGAGTGAAGAACACGCAGAGAGGCTGCTGTTTTCCTCTGCTGCACGCCGGTGCATCCGGTGAGACAACAGTTTTCCTTGCTTTTTTTTTTTCCCTGGTCTTATCCGCTAGGGCAATTCTCGTGTTTTTCTACCTTGCCGGGGGAAAAAAAAATGCACTAGTTTCTGCAATGCCGACAATGGGAAAGGACAAGAGCGCTAACAAAGAGCAACTGGTGTACTTCATCGTCCGTGCTGACCTTCTTCCTTTTTCTTTTTTTCAACGCTGTCTCCTCTTCACTTTTCATTCTCCTCTCTGGTCTGAGGTTCCTTTTTTTTTTTTCATCTTTTATCATGTGAACTGGACATCGTTGAAAAGCTCTCTCGCTACTTGACGCTCTTTTTTTTGGCAGTGAGCAGCTTCTCTGTTGCCTTTTTCTTCCTTGATACACTTTTAACGGTCACACCTTTTTTTTTTCTTGTCTGTTTGACTCTACATCGTTCTGGCTAGCGTCTCTCGACGACTTTTTACTGTTTTTTTTTTTTTTGCTATTTGCTAAGTGAAGAACACGCACACACACACACATATATATATATATATATATATATATTGAGGCCACACTCAATGGACGCCTTTCATCGACTGCGGCCGAATTCCACGGTACCGCAGACCCTGCCGGCCGGTCATCAGCGAGAGGAAACGGCCGTGAGAGATCCACCACAACCGGAGGGCGCGCCGGACGTTGCAGCGACCACTGCGGCAGCAGCAGCAGCAGATACCGCAGAGGCGCAGCGGCGGGAGACGGAGCGGCACGCCGCGCGCCAGAGTCGCAACCACGAGGCCGCCGCGCGTCTAGGCGGTGGTCAGAAGTTGAAGGACCACCAAACGGCCCAGCGCCGCCTCATGCAGGACTATCGCACGTTCCAAATCAACTTAGCGGAGGGTGCCTCGTCCGGGATTACAGCCACGCCGGTGGACAATAACTTTTTCCACTGGCACGCTGTCATCTCGGGTCCGTGCGACACCGCGTGGGAGGGTGGACTCTTCAAGCTAGACCTGCTATTCGGCGACGACTACCCCTTCTCTCCGCCCACGGTGCGGTTTCGTACCAAGAACGTCTTTCACCCCAACGTGTACGTCGACGGCAACATCTGCATGGACACTCTGAAGAGCAGCTGGCAGTCGTCGCTGAATGTTGAGGCGTTGTTGGTTTCAATTCAGTCGCTACTGAGTGACCCCAACCCGAACTCGGCCGCCAACGGCGCAGCGGCGCGCCTCTTAACCGAGAACCGCAGCGCGTACGACGAAAAGATCCGCGCGTTAGTCGAAGAGAGCCTCAATCAGTCGTTTTCGGACATGGACGACGAAGAAGACGAAGAAGGAGCCGACAAGGGCGGGTAAGAGCGCACACACATATCGTTCCTAGGTAGTGGCAATCGAGGCTACGCGTGTGCAGCGCATTCGCTCTCTTTCCCCTTCGGCATTTTGAACTGCTTTCTTGTCTTTTTTTTTTTTCTTCCAAAGCTACTACGGCTTGTGTGGTTTAGTTTTTATGCTTGCTATTTCTATCCGTGCTTCTTTTTTTTTTTTCTCCTTTTTTTTTTTTACTGTGGTCGTGAGCAGTAAGCGTGGTGTGTCAGTTCTGCTGTATCGAGCCCTTTTTGATAAGGCGGACGCGAACGTGAATGACGAGCATGAAAGCTGATTTGAGTTGATTCTCCATTTGAAAAAAAAAAAAAAAGGACAATAGCGTAGAAAAACAAAGTGACTGGGTGCCTGTAGCGTGGCATCGCGGCTTGGCTTGCCATGCTTTGTAAGCACCGTTGGGTCCTTTTTCAACAAGGCGTCTCACACTTCACATTGCCGTTACTCTTCTTTTTTTTTCTTTTTGCGTGGTTTTTGTAATCTGCGACGCGCTGTTTCTCTTTTTTTTTTTTTTTTCCTGTCAGCCAACGCCTTTGCCATGGAGCAGAGGTTTTTTTTTTTTCGCTCCTCCCCCCTTTTCCCAAGGGGCTTGCGTCAAAAGACTTTGACGTGCCGCTTGTTGCTTGACTCACTAGCTTCACTCCTTGGTTTCTTCTCCTTTTGGAACTTTTGTAATGAGATAAGGGCCAAACACTTGTTTTCGTCAACTGCCCACCCCTCCCCCCTCCCCCTCGTAGCTGGGGCATTTCCCCGATGATCAACGAGCACGTTTTTCTGGTCAGCCCTGAGCTGGTCTTGGTGCCGTACCTCACACCTTTCGTCCCGCGCTACCACGAGTGGATGAGCGATCCCGGCTTGCTGGCCGCCACGGAGAGCGAGCCGCTGTCCCTGGAAGAAGAGTACGAGAACCAGCACTCCTGGCTGCGGTCCACGGATAAACTCACCTTCATTCTACTCGCACCCGTCGTCGCCATTGCAGCAGAAGAGAGGGGGGAGGCTCAGAAGGGCGGGCAGCGTGTTGTGCTGACGAATGCCGTGACACCTCTTTCGGAAGCCTTCGCGGACAAGGCGCCATCAGCCGTCACAAAGGCGGGCTCGACCACTCCCGCGTCTTTTCTGTGGAATCAGCCGGGCAGCATCGTGCAACCCTCCGATGCTACCTGTGCTGTCGGCGACGACGACGCTACGCTGCGTGTCCCGTTGGCGTCTCCACTGCTCAAGCGATTTGCGCCGCAAGCCGCGCGATGCCTCTTCGACAGGATTGACCCCTCTTTTACTGCGTGTACAGCGGCGTTGTGTTCGTCCTGCGCTGCGGCAGCGGGCGACGTTGACGACGCAGCACGAGCGGCGCGCGTGTGCGCGCAGTCGTTCGTGATGATTGGGGATTGCAATCTTTTTCTGCTGCCAGAAGACGACGACGAAACCGAGGAGAGGGAGGAGGGGCAAGGCGGTGCGGTGGATTGGCTGAGCGCGACAGAGAAGACGAGAGCCCCGACAGCGGATGGAGCGTCGAACGCCGTGGCGGCGACGGCCGCAGTCCCGTCTCACACTTTTGAGGTGGAAGTTATGGTGGCTGACACAAAGTTTCGGCGTCGCGGGCTGGCTGAGGCGGCGGTGCGGATGATTATGCAGTACGCCATCGCCGTCTGCGGTGCGACCCGTTTCGTGGCGAAGATTCTCGACTCCAACGCAGGCAGTATTGCCCTCTTCACGGAACGTCTCCACTTTCAGCTTTTTAAGGAGGTGAAGGTGTTTCACGAACTGCACTATACTCGCAGCTTTAAAACGGCGCAGGAGAGGCAGGCGTGGAGGGAGGAGTGCGAGGAGAGATGTCGCGCCTCGTCGCGCCACGGCGGTGCGACGCTGTCATCTCCCACTTTTTGGTGTGAGCCTTTGACAGAGGAGATGACGTCGTCGCTGCGCATTTACATGCAGCTGCCGAAGGGCTGCGTCTTGGCGTAATGGAGAGTCCATACGGAGAATTCAAGTGAGGAAAGAAAGCTGACACATGCGTGCACCTTCCATACAAGAACCAAGCAGAGGCAGGAGGTGCGTGAGTGAAAACTGCAGTCTCGCATTAAACCGCAGCGTAGCATTAATCATAAACATAAAGGAGAATTATGTCCCTCAAAATAGTGGTGTTAAGCTCCAGGCTCGAGCAGCTCATGATCTCACCAGAAGAGAGCTGCTTCCTGCGTTTTCTTTCTTTCTTTTTTTTTTTTTTCTCTCTTGCTGCAAATTCCAGCCAGTCCTTGTCGGTACGCCCACGTGAATGTCACCTTTTTTTTTTTTTTGTCTTCTCTCTCCGCCTCTTCCTTTATCAGTCTTGAGTTTGCTGTCCACCTCCATCCGTACGGTTGTTTTCGGAGGTTGTGTGTTTGTGTGTGCATGTTCACCTACAGCAGCCCCACACGTGCATAGACGCAACGGCCGTTGCCGACGAAGAAAAAAAGAGAAAGAAAAGGAAAATAACATGAGCACTTCCTTCATGCAGGAAGAAGGGCCGCACAACGCTGCAACCGCAATAGCTCCGTCGAAGAAACGCTTTCGCGTTCGGTCCAACTACTTCTGCGTTGGCGACCTCGTCTGGGTACGACCGGCAAAGTTGCCCTACTGGCCGGCGGAGGTGGTGGAGTGCGACGAGGCGGCTAACCGTGTGCGTGCCAAGCTAATCCAGCCGCCCTCTGCAGCCATCCTGGAGGCGAATTTGAAGGAGGAGCAGCGTAAGTACGCGCAAAGTCTCAAGAAGGAGGCAGCGCGGTTCCGGAAGTCGCAGAAGAAGGAGGACACTGCGTCGATGCCGGGGGCCGGCGGGGGTGGTGCTGCCTCTGCTTCTGCTGCTGCGGCAGTCTCCTCTTCCACCACCGCAGCTGGCACAGCAGTTTCACCACCACCACCACAGGCGGACGTTGTCACCGCAAGCGGTGTTGTCGTGTACTTTTTCGACAAGCTGCGCACGGCGGACGAGCTGGAGGCGTGCGTGGAGGAGCGCTTGCAACGCGCCACTCACAGCGTGGACGCCTACGAAGCCACCTTCATGCGTGCTGTGTTGCAGGCGAACCGGCTCGTTCGCATTCCACTGAGTCCGGAGAAGCTGCTGCCCTACGAGGTGTGCGCGGTGGGAATTGTGCACAGTCTGATGCGTGCGCAGATCGCCGCCCCGCGTCAGCCGAACACCGGCACCTTCGAGCCTCAGACGGGACTGATTCGCCTGCGCAGCGGCTTGGAGAACGCCGCGAGAGACTTGCAGGGGTTTGAGTTCATTTGGGTGCTCTTCCAATTCTCCTTTGCTGCCCCGATGGCCTCCGGTGAAGGGCAAGAGTCGGTGCGCAAGCTACGCGAAGCGAAGCGCGACATCGACAAGTCTCAGGAACAGCAAGGGGGAGCGAAAGAAGAAGACAGCCAAAGCGACGTTGCGCAGCCGCACTCCAGCCTTTCGTCGCAGCCGACCAGCTGTGCGGAGGAAAAGTTGGTCGGAGAGGCGTTGTTGTCGACCTTTCGGCGTCGTCAGGGCTTCGAGCGTGCGGCCGGCTTCAAGACGATGATTGTCCCTCCGCGCGACGAGGAGCTGCGTGGCGTCTTTGCCACCCGCAGCCCCCACCGGCCCAATTTTATTGGGCTCTCGTGTGTGCGCCTGGTTGCCGTGCATGGCCTCGACATCCACATCGCCGATCACGACCTGCTGCACGGGACGCCTGTGCTGGACATTAAGCCGTATTTGCCGTTCTGCGATGCACACCCGGACGCACGCGCTGGTTGGGTGGAGCAGCTGGACGCGAGTGGGAAGGGCAAAAAGGACCACAAGTACGACAAGCAGGCGAGCTTGGTCGACCGCATCACGAAGCAGGAGTGAGAACAGGTGCTCCTCTGCGTGCGTGAACGTGAGTGCTGTTTTCTTTTTTTTTTTTCATAATATGGTAGATTAAGTAACATGTAACGCCGAATAGCAGTTTCAAACAAAAGTGCTAGAGGACGGCATTTCTAAGATAGAGGAAAGAAAGGTATTGCAGCCGTTCATTTTTTTACAACTGGGTTAGCATCAGGGAGTTCTTCATTCCCGCCGCATGCAGTTTTCTCTCTCTTCGGTGTCATTGCTTTTCTGTTTTTCTTCTCTCTCCTCCTATCCTTTTTTCTTTTTTTTTTTTTTAAATTCCTCCCCTCTCTGTTATAGTCTTCTTGTGGCGTTCTATCACGCAGAACAAGGCGTTCGTTTGCTTAGGAATTCTCGTCGTGTTCGCGGCTTTTTTTTTTTTTCTTTCTTCTTTTACTCACTCAGTACACTAGTACGTAGAAACAACAACGAAAACAACAAAGAGCTTTGTCTGGTCGATATCGTTCTTGTTTTCTTTTTTTGGATTGTTTCTATTTTTCTTCTTTTCCTTTTCGTGCGAATCGTGACAATGCCAGCACAAGATCTTCTTGGCCCAGACGGCGGGAACACACTTTTACGAAAGGCGCGTGTGACGTACAAGCGCTACCTCGACGCCTCCGTCCCACACCGTGGGCTGCGGTGGTGCTTCTTTGCCTTCTTAGCCATCCTGTACGTCGCCCGCGTCGTCATTTTCGGCGGCTTCTACGTGATCACCTACGGCCTGTGCATCCACCTGCTCTACCTCTTGCTGTTGCTCATCACGCCCCTGTCGGAGCCGGACGACGAGGAGGGGACGACGCTACCAACAACGCAGTCCGAAGGAGACGAGTACCGCCCTTTCATGCCGAAGGTGCAGGAATTTGTGGTGTGGAAGAAGATGTTCGCTGTGCTTGCGGTGTGCCTTTTCCTGACCATGTTCCCCTTCCTGGATATTCCAGTTTTCTGGCCGATTCTGGTATTGTACTTTGTAATCCTGTTTGTAACGCAGATGGGCGGGCGAGTAAAGCACATGATCAAGCACGGTTATGTGCCATGGAACACGGGTAAGCCGAAGTTTGTGCCGAAGAGCACCTCTTAAGTCGGCCTGTTTCACGCTTTTTTTCTTTTCTGAATGTGGCCCCCCTATCGCTTTTTGAGCAGAACGCCTGTCATGAGTGGTTTGATGAGGATGGCTGGAGTGGGTTCTTTTTTTTTTTTTATTTTGACAGGCGGCGTTACTGCCGTCTTTACCGAGGGAGGCTTGGCTCGTGGCAACGCTGCTGCCGTCGTGTGCTGGCATCTTTTTTATGCAGCCGCATCTCTGTTTTTCTTTTTTTCTTTTGGCGTTTGTTGCTCTGCGGATGCGTGCATGTGTGTGCGTTTACGAAGTGATTGCGCTCAATATGGACAATGTCTCTGTATAATTGGAAAGAAAGCAATAGTTAAAGCCAGAAGAACCCATAAAAAAAGCTAAAAAGGATGAACACTTTTTATCTTAAAAAAAGAGCACATGAGAGACATGATCACAAACAAGGCAACACGACAGGTTTTTTTTTTTTCACAGCACCGACTTTGTCAAAAAGCAAGCGAGAGAGAAGGGAGAAACAATCAGCGTAACGCTTAACTCTTAAAGAGAGAAAAAAAAAATGAGAGAGACGTCCTCTGTGGACGCTTTGTGCCGAGTCGCAACTTTTTTTTTTTTTACTCTATTCTAGCAATTACTGATTTTCCACAACAACATCCTCGAATTGTACTCGCCGTGCTTTTTTCTCCTTCTCTTTTCCCACTCCACAATTATCGAGCTTTTGATTGGCTTTTTTTTTTGTTTGTTCGTTTTCTTTCTGTGCAACTAATCAAAGGTGGAAAAAAAAAAAACGGTCGCCACGGATTAGAAAGAAAGAACAGTACTTGTGCTGTGTTCTTTTTTTCTTTTTTTTTTTATTGTGCGACTGCAACGTGTAACTACTTCTACATGCGTATATACACATACATCCTGTTCTGACGACTCCACGTTGCATCGAGGGCTCTTGCTGATTTGGACGCAAAGAGCATTTGGGGTTTCTGTTTTTATTATAATTACTATTATTATTGTTTTTTTTTTTTTTGGAAAGAGGCCTTTTTTATAAGTGCTACTCGTTCTTTTTTTTTTTATTGTGTGTGTGTGTGCTGTACTTGTTTCATTCTTTCCTAGGCTCTTCATACACCTCAGAGTATCCAAAGAAAAAGAGAAACCGAAACAACGGCCTCCTATAGTCAAACATGTCGAACGAGAAGGGTGCGTGCCAGACGAAGAACACCGTCCGCGTGAAGGACGACGACAAGGACGAGAAGGACATCATCCCGCTTGACAAGGATGACGTTGCGCTGCTGAACCTCTATGGCTCCGGTCCCTACCATGCCAGCATTAAAGACCTTGAGGAATTCGTGAAGTCGCACGTGGAGGAACTGAACAAGATGGCAGGGATGAAGGAAAGCGAGATGGGTCTTGCGCCTGCGGTGCAGTGGGACCTGAACAGCGATCAAAAGGTGCTCGAGCGCGAGAGCCCGCTACACGTCGGCCGATGCGAGCGCATCTTGAACAAGGGCCAGGATAACGCCCGCTACGTGATCAGCATTCGCGACCACGCCAAGTATGTCGTTACAATTGGCGAGCGGGTGGCCCCAGAGGACATTGAGGAGTCGATGCGGGTAGGCATCATCATGGGCTACAGCAAGATTCAGATTGAGATTCCGCTGCCACCGCGCATCGACCGTTCTGTCTCGATGATGCAGGTGGAGGACAAGCCTGACGTCACGTACGCCGACGTCGGCGGGGTGAAAGATCAGATTGAGCGCATCCGCGAGGTGGTGGAGCTGCCGATCACGCACCCTGAGAAGTACACGCAGCTCGGGATCGACCCACCGAAGGGGGTGCTGCTGTATGGTCCGCCTGGCACCGGCAAGACGCTGTTGGCGAAGGCGGTGGCGAACCGCACCGACGCCACGTTTATCCGCGTGATTGGGTCGGAACTGGTGCAGCGCTACATCGGCGAGGGTGCCCGCATGATCCGCGAGATCTTCCAGCTGGCCCGCACTAAAAAGGCGTGCATCATCTTCTTTGACGAGGTGGATGCGGTGGGCGGCAGTCGCGGCAGCGGCGACGGCGACGACGAAATCCAGCGCACGATGCTGGAGATGGTGAACCAGATGGACGGCTTCGACTCGCGCGGTAACATCAAGGTGATCATGGCGACGAACCGCCCTGACACCCTCGACCCCGCTCTCACCCGTCCAGGTCGCATGGATCGTAAGCTGGAGATTGGCCTGCCAGACCTGGAGGGCCGCACGAATATCCTGCGCATCCACTCCCGCTCCCTCTCGTGCGAGAAGGACGTACGCTTTGAGCTGATTGCGCGACTCTGCCCGAACACGACAGGCGCGGATCTGCGCTCCGTCTGCACAGAGGCAGGCATGTTTGCTATTCGTGCGCGCCGCAAGACGATCAACGAGAAGGACTTCCTGGACTCGGTGAACAAGGTTGTGAAGGGCCAGCACAAGTTTAGTGCGACGGCAAAGTATATGGTTTACAATTAAGTTTCAGTCAAGTGGTGTGCTGTCATTTTTAGTTTTTCTCACCCTTTTCTTGTATGGTGCTTATGTTTATCTTTTTTTTTTTTAGTTCTGAAAGCTGCATCACCTTTTGGAGGTCAGCGGTGGCGTCCTCTTGTGTGTTTCTCTTTTTTTTTTTTTCCACTATTCGTCTTTTTTTTTTTTTGTGTGTTTGTTCAGTCAACGGAATTTTGCCATGTTAGAAAAAAAAAAAAAAGAAAGAGTCAAAAGCAAAGGTTGTCCGCGTCTTGTCTCTTTTATATATGTATGTGTGTGTGTCGGACTTTGCTCGTCTTGCTTTTTCCCGCCTGTTTTGCGCGTGTGTTTTTACCGCCTTCTAGCGCGCCAAAGAGGAGTTTCGGATGAAGCCGAATCACGGGTGCTGGCGGTTCCTTACCGCTTGAGCTCTTGCTTTTTTCTTCTCTTCTGTTTTCGGCCTGCGAAACACGCGTGAAAGTGGATGGGAGGAAAAAAACGAGTGGCCCCGTTGCTCGCGTTATGCGTTGCGAATGCAGAGAAGCTCGTCCTTTTTCTCTTTTTCTTTTTTTCTTTCTTGCTTTCCCTTTACTTCTTTCTTGTGTTTTTTTTTTTTTTGTTGTTGTTGCTTGTTCTCAATTGATGGGCATCTTCGCTACTATATTGGCGGAATTCTATCGGAAGAGAAAAAAAAAAAAAACGAAGTCCCCAAGACGAGTGGACACGTCAGCAGCTGAGCCGATTTACGGCGGCAGACTTGCGGGAACAAAGAGCGAGAAAAAAGACGCTTGAGAAACAAACGCACACTTTCTCTAGAAACACGAGAGCTTTAATTTCTCGTGTTAGCTTATCCTACAAGTTTCCCTAATTACACGTACATATACACCTACACACACAGTTCTCACGATCTTTCGTGTCATTGCCCATTCTATACAGGTTGTTTTGCAGAGAACCTCCCCGGTTTGCTCCTTTCTTTTTTTTTTTCCGACACAGGCTCTGGAACATTCATACACAGGTGTTTGTATTGTCACCTTTTTAGGGCGTGGGCTACAATTCTAAAAGAAAAAAAAAACGAAAAAGAGAATCAGAACGCATATATCTGTGAAATAATGTCGTCATCACAGACGGCCAGCTCAATCGAAGTGGCTATCCGCGTTCGGCCACTGCGGGGGGACCTGCACGAGTCCAAACCGGCGTGGCAGGTCGACACCACCTCCCTCACCGAGCTCGCCCAGCCCGACAACGTCTTCACCTTCGATCGCGTGTATGACACGACGTCGACCACCGGAGAGATCTACAAGCGTAATGTACGCGACGCCATCGTGGCCCGTGTGGCGCAGGGCTACAACGGTACCGTCTTTGCCTATGGCCAGACGGGCAGCGGCAAGTCCTTTACCATGTTCGGTGATGCAAACGCGCGCTCGCCCGGGCTCATTCGACTGGCCGTGCACGATCTCTTCAAGGCTCTCGCGGCGGAGCAGCAGCGCAAGCCGTACATGCGGACAGAGGTTTTTGTGTCGGTGCTGGAGATCTACAATGAGCAGCTGCGTGATCTGCTGCAGGGCGACAGCGCGGGTGGCGCTGGTGGGCGAGGCTCCAGCGGTAATCCGAACGCGTCGAGTCCCCCGCTAACTGCCCCGGCGTCCTCAATGCCACCGCCGCTCAGCATCCGCGAGAACGAATACGGCGTGTACGTCCACAACGCCATCCGCACGCAGGTCGCATCGGAGGAGGAGTGCACCGGTGTTATTTACACCCACGCGGCATCGCGTGTGTCAGCAGCGACGATGATGAATGAGCATTCCAGTCGCTCGCACTGCGTCATTCGCATCTTGGTCGAGCGCTCGTACTTCCTTGAAGATGCCGTGCCCGATGACGACGACGAGGCAGTCGCGGAGGAGGAGGACGACGACGAGACCACCACGCAGGCAGACGACGATGACGACGACCGCGCGTCGTCTACTCACACAGGCCAAAGCGGAGGCAGGCGAGGCACCGGCAAAGGCACGAAAGGGTCGGCAAAGCACAAAAAGAAGGTTATCTCCACGCTTAACATGGTCGACCTGGCTGGATCGGAGCGAGTGGCGAAGACCGGCGCCACAGGGCTGCGAATGATCGAGGGAGGCCACATCAACAAGTCTCTGACGACGCTAACGACGGTGATTAATCGACTCGCGAGCGACGCGGCAGCGCAGCAGCAGCAGCGACTCCACGCTGCTTCAGCTGCTATGCCGTCTGGTCGTACCAGCGCCAGTGGCGGCGGTGGCAGCGGAACAGCCATGTTCATCCCTTATCGCGACTCGCGACTCACCCATCTTCTCAAGACCGCCATTGGCGGCAACTCCTTCACCGTCGTGCTGTGCTGCATCACACCCGCAGTGGAGAGCGTGAACGAGTCGCGCAGCACCCTGCAATTTGCCTCGCGGGCGAAAAAGGTGAAAAACAGGGTGCGTCTGAACGAGGTGGCCAACGCGCAGACGCGGGTGCGGGAGCTAGAGGCGGCGCTGCGCAGCACGAAAAAACTGCTGGTGGCGCAGACGCTGTATCTGTGGAGCAAGCAGCTCAAGATACGCAAGTATGAGAAGCAGCTTGCCGGCGGCAGCGTCACAGGTGGGGAGGGAGGAATGGGCGGTGAAAGAGCGCAGGCTTTGCAGAACACAGGGTCTGAGTCGAAACGCGGCACACCAGGCGATGGCAGCGGTAGCGGCGGCGGCTCCTTCTCGCAGCACACCTCCGCCTCACTGATGAACCAGCAACAACAGCAGCAGATGATCATCGCGCAGCTCACCGCGCAGAACGACGCTTTACGTGAAGAGGTCGGTACCCTTAAGTTGCAGCTGGAGGAGGCGCTGGCCGACGGCGAGCGAAGAGAGAACGCGTCGCCGTCGACCGCCGCCGCTGCGGCAGCCGAGCTGGCAGCCGTGCGTAAATCCCTGCAGGCGGCGCAGGCGGTGCTGAAGGAGCGTGAGACGGCTCTACAGGCCACGCAAGCCTCGCTGGACGAGCTGGATGGGCTCTGTCACGAGCTGGAGGGTGAGAACAAGAACCAGGCCCAGGAGATCAAATCCCTGACGAGCCGCACGAACGAGGCGGGGGAGTTGATGACGGCGATGGAGGAGGCGCACGCGTCGTTGCAGCAAGAGATCGGCCTTCTCCGTAGCCAACTGCAGCAGAGCCAGGCAAAGTTGCTGGAGAAGCACCGAGGCGACGACTACCTTGCCGAGCTAACGAAGCTGCACGTGGAGCACCAAAACTTGCAATACTCGTACAATCAGCTGAAGGAGAAGGCGGACCGTGACAAGTCGGAGCTGATGCAGCGACTGCACCGCCTGACGGAGAAAAACAACACCCTCGAGGACGACCTCGACGAGGCGAAGGACGAGACGCAGCTGCGCAACTCCTACCTCTGGCGTTTACTCAGCGCAGCGTCGCAGGTGACGCAGGGGAAGCCACTTTCCATCAAAGATGCGTCCGCGACGGTGCGTGACGCCCAGGTGGCCGAGGCGGTCCGCGCGTTGACTAGCTTTGCGGTGCTCTCGGCGAACAACACAAGCAATGGTGGCAACAACTCGCTGCCACCCACTAGCAGTGGTGGCAACTTCACGGGCGAAAGTGTACGTCAGCTGCAGAGCCGCATCCGGGCATTGGAAGAGCAGCTGATCGCGAAGGACGCGCAGCGAGACGTCATCATTGACACAAAGCTGAAGCGAATTCAGGGACTTGTGCTGCGGCTGCACGCCGTGAACGTCGCCCTCGTGGGCGAGATGCGGCGCTGTTTTCACGACAACGAGCAGCTTTTCGAGATTGCGATGAAGTCGTCGAAGACGCAGAAGAAGCTCGAGAAGGCGGGACTGACGCAGCGCTCGCTGGAGTCGGCCCTGGATCGTGCACGCTTCACGCAGCCGCCGCATAAGCCGCTCTATCACAACTAACACCGCGATCAGCCTTTTTTTTTTATTCCCTCCTTTTTTTTTTTTTGCTTGGCCAGCATTCCCTGCCTGTCTCTTTTTTTTTTTTTTGTTGTTGTTGTTGCACCCACGTTGAACAAGCAGCACCTTTTTTTTTTTTTTGAACTTGCTGAATCGGTAAATTCGCAGGGGGAAGGGCCCACGTAATTGCCACTTACGGGTGCTTTTTGGTCGCAACTGAAGAGCGCCGTTCCGCGATGATTCTAAACACCGGGTCATGACGCTGTTTTTTTTTTTTTTTCCTTTTCGAACGAAATACGAAAAGAAAGCTAACAACAACAACAACAACAAAAAACCTGTACAAGTGCAGCGATGCATTCCGTCCTCCTCGTCGCTTCGCTATCATGTTTTTCACGTTTTTCTTCTTCCTTTTTCCTTCTCTCGTGCTTACCGTGCGACGTACCGTTGCTTTTCAATTAATTGGGCGTTCCTCTGTCGACAGCGGTTCAAACGCTTTTAGTATTGTTCTTGATTTTTGTGTTTGCTTTGCTCATTTTGTGATTTCACTTGCCGATCGATTGAAAGTAATTAGAGATCGATATAATGTTGCAGAGTCAAGTCGCGGGACGCCACGGGTCGTACGCGACGCAGTTTTGGCGCTCGTCGGTCACCCCGCACTACCGCAGCCGTGCAGCGATGCGTGTCGCCTACAGTCGCAAGGCAATTCACCGCCGCCTTGTGTTGCCGCTAGACAGCCACAACTGGGTGCGCTCGCTGGAGGTACTGAACGCCGGATATGCAAAGCTGGGTAGGACACCAGAGCACTACCAGGCGGTGCTGCGTGACATGGTGGAGCATCATGGCGCCTACGCAGAGTTGGCGAGTGACAAGAAGCCACCCTCCTCGCAGCAGCCGACCGATCAGGCGGCGGGAGAAGTGGACCGTTTCCCTTCTTCCACTGCCTCGGTCTCATCACCATTGTCGACATCTACAGCGGCGGCGGAGGGTATTCTGCCGGCCATCGACTCCTTGCGCGACAAGGCGTACGCCGGTGAGATCCCCTCGAACGGCTCGCTCTGGGTGACGCTGGTGTGGGCGTACTGCAGAGTGCAGCAGCCACAAACCGCGCTCGAGGCGTTTCACCAAGCAAGGCGGCGCTTTCGTTTTTCAATGCCGACGCTGCAGCACATGGCGGAGTTGCTGCTGCCAGTGCTGTGTCGCCACGGCCTGCTGGACGAGGCGACGGTGCTCTACGAGGATTACCTCAAGCCAAGCACAGGCGACACAACGGAGCACCGGTCTTCTGTTGGCGCACAAGGAAGGCGCAGCAGCATCGACGACGCGGAGGCACGCCGCTGGCTCGCTGAAGCGGCGGCACGTCAGGGCGACTGGAGGAAGACGCAGGAGTTTGCTGCCACGGCGGCCATGGGCAGCTTAGCCGCAGATAGCAGTTCTCGTGACGGTTTGGAGTTTCACCGGCCGACCATCAACTCGCTGTTTCACAGTCACGAGAGTTCCGCGTTCGCTGGAAAAGATGCAGCCGCCGTAGCAGCCGCACCGGGATCTGCAGTGCCCCTGAAACATGTGAAAACGGACAAAAACACGCTACCGGCTTCGTCTCACACGTCGTTGCCTGTGCTTTCAACGCTCAGCCCCGTGGCGGTGCGGCGTCTCTTTCAATCTCTCTGTCGCGGGGGAGCCACGGACACGCGGTCGAGGCGAACGAGAGCATCCCCGACAGCAGCAGCCGTGTCAGGGAGCAAGCCGACGCCGCCGCCGCCGCAGCAGCAGCAGCAGCGTTGCTTGGCGAATGCACTGGCTTGCTGGGAGCACCTCTATGGTCCTTTTCCTAGTACATTGACGGGAGACAACGAAACTTTTGCGGCCGCATCACGTGCGAGGCGAACACCGCCGATTCAGGACGTGCACGAGCTGCTGAACCTCTTTGCCGCCCACGGATGCTGGGAAGCCGTTCTCGAATTTTTCTGCGTAGCTTTTCTTCACTGCCCCTCCTCCGTGTACCGGAACGCCACACCAGCCGCTTTGCGGAGCTCTATGCAGGAAGGCGTCGTTCTTCCTGCAGCCGGTGATGACGCCAAGGGTGAGACGGTGCTTCACCGCGGCCTCTCCTCCTCCTCCGCGTCACTCTTTCCGTACGACGCGGAGCTGCCACTAGATGCGGTGACGCTCAATCTCGTCTTCGCGTGCCTGCCAAACGCCGCAGATCCGCTGCAGCTGCGCACACGCGCGCTGAACTCGAATGACGAAAGCGGGCGGGTGTTGACGCTGCCAGCGGCGGCGCGCCCCGTCACTGTCGTGTCCCTCCTCGACGACCTCCTCACGCTTCGCGACGACATGGTGCTAACGGACATCGTCATGTCTGTCGTCGGTCCGGCGCTGCTGCAGGTTGGCCAGGTAGAACGCCTCTTTGAGTTGCTGGTGCGGACGCCGATGATGGTGCGGGCACGGGAGCGGAAGGCCGCGCTGCAGCTCTCCTCGCAGGAGCAGGCGATGAAATCTCTCTTCGCCGCGCTGGGCTACGCCGCCTTCGCGCTGTGCCGCAGTGAAGCGCGTGGTCTGGACATGGTGCGCAGGATGCCTCATTTGTTTCCGCCCGAGGTGGTGCGTCGCGTGGCGACATCGGTGGAGTCACGCACTTCAACCACCACTTCGTCTTCCGCTTCGGCTGCATTGGCTGTGTTGGAGGGCCCGGTTGTGGTGGTGGCGGGTGAATCACACAGCCATCCCGCTCGCTCAACGCTAGGAACAGACGCGGGAGAGAAGACAACGACTTCCTCGTCGTCGTCTTTGTCGTCTTCAACAGGGAGTGAGTCCGCTTGCGCTGCGACAGCGGCGGCTCCATCGCTGCTTGATCGGCGGTGGGGGCTCTACACGGATCCCGTGCACACTTCACCGCCGCGAGAGAGCGCCGCCTTGTCTTCTCAAAGCCACGCTGCAGGCGCACCACATCGCAGCGGCCGCAAGTCTAGCGCTGCTCTTCTCACGTCCCTCGCGGACGACGCGATGCGACGCGACTACCTCCGTCTGCAGGAGACGCGTCATGCGGCGTTCACGGGCAGCCACACCGAAGCCGAGCGTGATCCGCGTCCAATTCCGAAGGGGCTGCACGACCATGCGAGTGGGTGGGACTTCTTTGGCCGTGGTGGTGAAAAGGTGTTCGCAAATCACAAACGCACTGCGAACCCGCTGACGATGCGCCCGAAGATTATGCGCGCTCTACGCAACCCGTATAGAGGCTGGAATCCGCGCCAGAACAGCTCTCTGGCACACAAGGAGAACGTGATCAAGTGGAATGGAAAGAGTGCCGTTTGAGAAGCACAACTGCATCAGCAGGTGCAACAATCATCTTTTTTTAAACCTATTCTTCACATCTTTTTCCTCTTCAAAAAAGTGAGAAAAAAAAAAAAAGAGGGAGAGAAAAAAGGACAACTGGGAGAGTTTTTTGAAAGCCAAAAGTGACACGCAAGTGAAGGAGAGCGCAGAGGAAAATGGCGTGATTTGCGCTGACAGTGCGTAACTTTGTCTTCTTCTTCACACGGTGCTGCATGCTTCTGCAGTGGAAAGCAAATGTTCTCTGTTCTCTTCATTTCTCATCATCCTTTTTCCATTGCTGCTCTTGGTTCTCTCTCTCCCTCTTTTTTTTTTTTTCTTTCTTTTAGGTCAGTCGCATGAGCGGATTTCAGGCACACATCGCTCGCCTGGCACGTGCGGCCGAGACGGTGGCTCATGAAGCGGAGCAAAAGCCGCACGCGGTGGCGGTTGCCTTGAACGAGACGGCGCAGTCGCTCCCGCCGCACATCATCGCAGCGACGGACCCAATTAAGCTGAACAAGCAGGCACCGATCTTCCGCTGTCCTGCCTGGGCTGGTCTTCCCTCGCGGCCGTACCACCTGTACTGCGAGCGCGCCGGTGAGCCGTTTCCCGCACTGGGGCTCCACCGCTTCCCTTACTACCTCTTTGGCAAGAACGGCGTTTGCGACTACGTGCTGGAGCACCCGTCCATCAGCTCCGTCCACGCGGCTCTCATCTTCAACAAGGAACACGAGTGCTTTGTTTTACTGGATCTGGGCTCGACTAACGGCACACGTCTGCAGGGGAAACGAGTCGAGTCACGCAGGCCGGTGCCGATCGCCGTCGGCAGCGTCATCCAGTTCGGCTACAGCTCCCGCACCTACGAGCTGCGAAGCGGCGTAGCGACGGCAGTGAAACGCATGCGCGAGGGCGAGGACGAGGGAAAGGCAGAGGCGGAGACGGAGGCCACGAGGAGAAAAATGGGGATGGAGACGGACGCGCAGAGGGCGGCTGCTCCGCCTGCAGCGCCGTCATCCTCGCCGGCTGTTTCTTTAGCCGAGCACGCAGCGTTGGCAGCACCGTCGGCAGAGGGCCCTGTGCCGACGAGTGCTTCTGCGGTTGTTCCTGAGGCGGTCGGTGATGCCGCGCCGTCATCCGCACACGCAGACCAGGAAGAAGGGGAGCCTGCGGGTGTGGGGAGAAGAGGGAAGGAGACGACACCAGCGAATACCGTGGCGGTGCCGACGCCTACCGCGATCCATCTGTATCAGCTGGTGATCAAACACAAGGATGTGGACCACCCGATCTCGCGTGGACGCAACAAGGGTGAGGTCATCACACGGTCGAAGGCGGACGCGCTGGAGATGGCGCGCTTCATCGTGCGGCAACACGAGGCGGAGGTGCCTGTGGACGCCGCGCTGGGTTTCTCGCCGTGGACGGCCGAGGAGTTTGTGTCGGCTGTGCGGGAGTACTGTGAGGTGTCAAGTAAGAAGAAGGCGGGCGATCTTGGGATGGTGGAGAAAGGCACCTTCTCGGACGTGATTGACGACGCGGCCTTCCGCCTACGCCGTGGCGAGGTGAGTGCGCCGGTTGAGACGCAGCTTGGCATTCACATTTTGTTTCGCTGCGATTGAAGGGCGAATATCCATACATAGAACTGCTGCAAGGCGATCGCTTCGTTTCTTTTTTTTTTTTTTGTGGAGGTTTAGGCAGTCCTTTTTTTTTTTTTTCAGTCTATTCACGCACTTGTACAGTAATTTAAGCACAAGAAAAATGCACTGTGCGAAGAACTGTGCTCGTTGTTTGACTACTTTATTCGCACAGTTGAAGGCCTAAAGAGAAAAAAAGAGAATACGCATCTCAGGGAGTCACAATAGAGTGAAACTCAACTTTTTACTGACGCCCGCTGCCTGCTTGCTGCGTCGCACTGCCCATGCTCACATTACCGAAAAGAGAGCAGCACTGCTTCTTCCCTCACACGTACTATTTTCTGTCTGTCTCTGTATCTGCGCAACATTGCCTAGTGCTTTTACTTCACACACATTAAAAAAAAAAATGAAGAAGTAAAGGTGCTCACTCACGACACTGTACACTATACAAGAACACACATTACGAGCAACTGCGCACTGCGAGTGGATCTTGCTAGCTTTTCAGAGTTTCGCAGCTGTTTTCACAACAACACATCTTTTTCGATTTACTGCCTTTCTCCTTCTTCTTCTTTTTTTTTTTATTTTCCCATTTGTTCCATTTTCGTTTGTTGGCAGCCACACCACGCCTTTTTTGTGTTTATACCTTCTGCGGTAGCTGGACTTCTTTTTTTCTTGTAGTGGGCAAACGAACACCACCTGCTCATACCCACGGAACTCTCACTACCCCAGCACCTTTTTTTTCCCTCCTCTGCTTTCCTGCTTGTATCTTGGCTCGTGCGTATGTTAAGTCGCTTTCAAAGCGAATTCAGTTTTCTGCGTTGCACTTCCCTCTCACTGTAGATTTCTCTCAAGAAAAGAAAAAAACTCGTGCTTTTTTTTTTTTTACTCGGCTATTATTGCTTTTTCAGGTCTTCAGCGTTTTTTTTGTTCTTTTCTTTCCTCCCCATCCCCCCCCTCAGTTGTCCAATATGCCTCTCTCTGCGGACAGCATTCTGGGCTTTTTTGACGGCTCCACCCGTCGCTGCCAGGTATTTGAGCATGTCGCACTCGTCGCCGCGGGGCCGTTCACGACCGCCTCCGCCTCTGCCGCGTCTTTGCACCACGCTCGCGGGACGTCGGTGCACGAAGTTGACGCAGTTGACTTGGTGGCGTACGGCGGCAACAACGGCCTTAACAGTAGTGGCGCTGCACATGTGATTCCAGTCGCCACGGGCGGGCCGCAGCCGATGTCGTGGGCGGCCGAGTCGAAAGGCACGCTCTACATCTGCGCGATGCCAGAGATGATGTGGAACTCGATTGCCGCCGTCACCGCCACGTCAGCACCGTCGCAACGGCAGCTCGCGTTTTCGATCGAGGCCCCCGCCTTCAGCCCGTCACGCAGCCAGAGCTTCGTGCAAAGCGGTCAGAACTCTCCGCGGAGCGCCACACTGAAGCGGAAGACAAGGGCCGGCGGTGCCCCTGTCCGCGAGGCGGAGGACGATGGATGGCGCAGCGGCGGAGGCTGGCAGGACCGTAATACACGCTTGGCGGATGAGGAGCTGCCGGAGATGTCCGCGTTTGGCGCGGCTGACGACTCGATCGACAACACACGCACCCCACCAAGGCAGACGCAGACCGCGAAGCGACACGTTATTTCGGTGCCGCCGCGACGCCGGGACCTGATGTCGTCCGAAGACCCGCGCTATCGACAAGACCCGCCGGACCACATCCCCCCTCGCATCGAAGTATCGCCCTCCCTCCGGCACATACGCAGCGGCAGCAGCGGCGGCGGTGGCGGCGTGGACGAGGGAGAGGGCATCCAGCTCCCAGATATGACGTCCACTATGCGCAACCAGCTCGCGTCTTCGGTGCTTCGCAGTGACAGCATAGTTGACAGGGCTGACTTACGCGCGTACCAGGCAGTGGCTGCGGCCGGGGCCGGAACGCTGTCGCCGCCCCTATCCACGGCAAGCAATGGCGCTGCAGCCATCTCCAGTCTATGCAACCTCGATGGTGGCACCATGTCCGCTCCAGCTTCCGTGATGGGCGACACGTTCGTAGCCGCGGGCACTGTGACGGTGCTGCTATGGGTGGCGGCGGACGCCTCTGCCGTTGGCGAAGGCCTGACTGACGGCGAACGCATTCATACCTCTGTTTCCCCACTGCGACAGACAGCGGCAGGCTCGCCGCGCAGCAGCGGCAGCCACACCTACGTGCAAGGGCTGCAGGGATTTGCGAAGAAGGGCGGCGTCGACGGCAACGGTGCGATGACGGTGGCGTCCACCGGGCCCCTGTCCCCGCGTGGATCGTTAGCGTCAGCATCGTCGCCGTCGTCGCTGCCAGCCTGTTTGTGCCTCAGTGTGCGGGACATCGTCGAGGCGGAAAGCGGCGACACGGACGTGGTAACGTCACGTGAGCGGCGCGTGCAGCGCTTCACGTTGATGCTGGAAGCCGGCGCACCTGTCTACACCGCAAAGAGCACCTCCGACATCTTCGAGTCCGCTGCGGCGCCGGTGAATGGGAGCGCAAGCGTGTCGGGTGTGGAGAACGGCAGCCGTGGCGGGCCGTTTAATGCCTCCATCTCGACGCTGAGCTACAGCGCATGCCTCCGCCCCCGGCCCACTGGGGGGCTTTCCTGCACCTTCGTCTTCTATCAAGGCGGCATTACCCGCTGCGTGGCGTCACTGCGGAGCTGCTCGCCGAGGCTGGCCTACGCCTGTCTCGGCTCGCGACACAACAACAGCAGCTCTGCCCTCACGTTGGCTGGCGACACGGGAGGCGTCTCCTCGGCGGCGTTGAGTCAAACCACAAATGCGCAGTTCGGCACGCAGGAGGCATCGAGCCTGGTGGACATGCGGGACAGCTTGTCTGCTGGGCCAGCGAACGGTGGTGGGCCGTGCAACGACAGCACGCCGCTCGGCATTGGCGATGCCGCATTAAAGTCGCTACTCTCCTCATCGCAGAGCAGTCAAACGCAGCTGGCACAGTCGCAGGGCACCAAGTCGGGTGGCGGTGGTGGCTGGCAAAGTCGTCTCTCGCCTGCGGCGCTGTTTCGCCACAACAAGCACGCCGAAGCAGCGCCGCCGCCGCCGCCGTCGTTGGAGCGGACGCAGGTGCCCATGCACTCAACATCGCCAGCGCCCATCATCTCCCCTGGGCCGGGGGCAACACTGACGAACAGCAACACAAAAGCCAACGGCCAGTGCGTGGGCAGCACGCCTCCAAAGGGTGACAGTGCCGGCAAGAAGCAGCGAAAGGGGCCAGAGCGTGCCCTCCCTGGCGACCTTTCGGCCAGTGGTGGTCGCAAAAACAACAACTCGAGCAGCTCCTCTTTTGAGGACTTGACAGATGAAATGACGGCGGTGCGGCTGGGTGCATGCTACGTGCCACCGAAGCCATCCCTCCCACCGGTGGAGCCGGGCGCGTGCGGCGGCGGCCCCATCACAGCGGCGGAATGGGAGGCCGTGTTTGACGCCGCTCCGCAGAACGGCCCCACCGCCGGCACGACCATACCAGCCATTTCTGTTGTTGTGGAGGATCTTACATCGAAGCAGGGCAGAGTGCTGAATGCGGACCGCTGGCGTGTGCTCCGTCAACGCCTCTTCGAGCGTGGTGGAATTGCTGACAGCAGCATTCGCTTCGAGGTGTGGTGCTATCTGCTCGGGGCCTACTCGATCGGCTGCACCGCGGCAGACCAGCAAGCGATTCTCGCGAAAGAAGAAGATCTCTACGCACGCCTCACCACCCAGTGGAAGTCTTTTTTGCCAGAGCAGGAGGAGCACTTTGCGGCATACCGCGACGCGAAGCACGCCATCTTGAAGGATGCGGAACGCACGGACCGCACCCACCCTGCCTTCCGCGGTGCCGATTCCGACATGCTGCGCGTATTGCAGGAACTCCTGCTGGCGCATGTGATGTATAACATGGATCTTGGCTACAGCCAGGGCATGAGCGACGTGGCCGCCGTCGCCTCGTTGGTTGCCCCGGCGGCGCATGAGGCGGCGATGTTCCTGTGCCTGCGCAAGATGCTGAGCGAGCACATGGAAAGCAATTTCGTCATCGAGGAGCGCAAGAAGAACGCACCTTATGCGGCGGTGAACGGGCTGCAGCGCAAGCTGTACCAGGTGCAGGTGCTCACTCGTCACTTCCACCCTCGCCTGTACGGGCATCTGAAGATGCGCTGCATGGCTGAGGACATGACCTTCTGCTTTCGTTGGCTGCTCGTGTGCTTCAAGCGCGACCTTGGCAGCCTCGCCGACACGATGCGCTTCTGGGATGTGCTCTTTGCCTGCCCGTATACAAAGTCCTACGAGGTCGTCGTGACGGTGGCGCTGCTCGTGGCGTTGGCGCCGCAGATCATTACCCACATCCACACCTACGAGACGCTGCAGCAGTTTGTGAACGCGCTGAGCAGCGGGACAAGCGTGGACCAGATTCTGCAGTCTGCGCGAGAGTTCTATGAAAACGTGTGCGTGGTTGAGACGCTAGAGCTGCGCCGGCAACGCCACCGGCGTACAACCACACACGTCGCTGCCGCCGCAGCCACAGGGCAGGCACCGGTACCAGACCTGTACAACGACAGCCAGGCAAAACCTGCAGTCGCGCGTTCACCTGTGACGGAGAGTGCGGACGACACGCGCTATCCTACCGTAGAGGAGATGGTGCTGCTCTTTCTTGAGACCGATGGGCCGCTTTAGAGAGCGTCTCAGAGCAGCGACGAGTACTTTTTTTTTTTTTTTGTTTATTTACCAGTCTATTTCCTTGGAGATGCTTCACGTTGCTTTTTCCCCAAATGCTAACCAGAAAGTGCTTCGATAACTTTTTTTTTTTGCTCTCTTTTTTTTTTTTTGTTGTAATGTGCTTCTTTCTTTTTCGTTCCTTTTTATTTTTAATTTTGCGTCCAACTCACGGTTTTGTTTATTCGCTTCAAATTTCCCTTCGACAAGACGTTTTCTGACCTGTTTGAAAACTGTAAGACACACATACAAAAAAAAAAGCTGACAACAGAAAAAAGCAAATATTCTGGCTTTCTTTCTACTGTATTTTGGTGAGCCGTCGCAAGAATTAGATCGGAGGATTTAGAAATAAAGGGGAAAAAAGTTGATACACTGAGTCTTTGTGTTTTTTTTTTTTGTTTGTTTGCCTCCCTTTGTTTTTACTGCGTTCTCATGCGTTCTTTTCAACCTTTTCTTCCCTATTCTGTCTCTTTTTTTTTTTTTATGTGTGCTACTTGTGTCTTCACTGCTGTTTTTTTTTTTGTTTATTCGCTGCTTCTGAAATGGAGATCAATACAGCGGCCGATCACGCGCATGTTTCTCTCACGTGACTGATCCCCGCTTGAATGATCTTTGTTTGTTTGTTTTTCTTGTTCCGTAATTGGTATAGTGATGAGCAGCGTAGTTCCAGGCACCTCGTCTGAGGCCGCCATGGCTTTAGGTGCAGCAGGAGCAGCGTCGAGTATACGGCGTCGTGAGTCGGCCCGGGCGGTTTTCCAGCGTCTTCACGCTGTTCCCGTTCAGCTTTTTCCTTCTTTTACAGGCGGCGCCGTGGATGGCGAAGGCGTCGCTGTCTGTGACATAGACGATGCTGGCTCGCTGCGCACAACAGCTTCATGCGGCGACGCGGTGAAGACGGAGTTGGGGGCGAACTCCGTCTGCTTGCTTACCAGCAGCAGTGGTACTTCTGCTCACAGGAGCTCTTTAATACTTCGTAGCCCGCTCGCGTTGCAGCGGTACGCGTACGAGGTAGCCGGCGCCCATGCACTGCGTGGTGGCCGCGTCATGTTTATGTGCGGCCCTGCTAGTGCTTCGTTTTCGCTGCCGCGCTTTACGCTGCAGGTCGAGCGACTGTGGGTGATGGAGTCGTTTCGACAAGCGTCGCCACAGGCACCGCAGCGCTCTGCGTGTGTTGGATCGAGCAGCTCCAACGGCGTGCCTTCGAGTGCTTCGTCGAACGTGTTGCCGCCGCCGCCGCTCAGCGCAGCAGCCCAGCTGCAGGCTCGTCAGCAAGCCGTGATGGAGGCAGTCGCGCGAGTGGAGGTTCTGACGTGTGCGTCCATGGCCGACGTGTACGCTGTCTGTCGTGCCTACACCCTTCCGCCCCCGTCGTACGAAGTAAACAGTAAGAGCAGCTCTTCCGCCACAGGCGCCAGAGAGTCCCCTGTCCCAGTGCCTCACGTCGAGACGCACCAGCTACCCATCACCGAGGCATCCAACAGCGCGGAAAAACTCCAGCGCGTCCCAGACGTGATTCCGCTCTGCGTGGTGGACGGCTTGACCGGACCCACAAGCATCACCACGCTCCAGGAGCGCGCCACGGGGCAGGCTTTTCCGATTCCCCACTACCTCCTCTGCCTTCTGCAGCGACGTCTTCAGTGTGCACTGCTGATTGTGGAAACGCCAACGTCAACGGTGAACATGGCGGACGAAGCGCGCAACCTCAACACGCAACAACAGCAGCAAAGGTGTACGGAGGGTGATGTGGCGGCAGGCACCCGAACAGATCCCCGCGCATCACTGCCATCGGAGGAGTTGGTGCTGGCAGACTCCGACTTCGTTCGGCGGTTGCGCGTCCCACACGAGCACCTGCTGCCGCAGCAGCCATCGTCCTTGCCGGCTTCGCGTGGCGCGGCAGGAATGCGTGAGTGTGGGGCGCAGCGCCGCACTTTGCGTGGACGGGCGCCGCGGCTAGAGGAAGGAGAGCGTGGGTCTGGTGAGGCAGAGCAGTGGCCGTCGCCGCCGGCGCCACCCGTCTCACTCCATAATGTACATCTCTGCGTTGTCTACGTAGAAGTCGACGCAGTGGCACACGACGTCGCTCTTAGCAACGCGGCGCTCACGAGAAGCGGAACTGGTGTCGTCAGCCGATCGTCGAGTGCGCTTCTCTCCTCGTATACGCTTTCTCTGCGCTACCGCCTTCACTTAATGAAGACTTGGCTGTCCGACGGTGCAGGCAGTGCTCGCAGCAGCAGCCGTCGATCGAGCTTCCGCGCCGACGGCGCAGAAGAGGAAGGTGGTCGAAATAGCTTTGGTGCTCGTCGAAGCGGCAGTGGGTGCTGGGGAAGTGAGGCACGGCCAGGATGGTCGTCGCGGCGCAACTCCGCCGCCTACGCGCCGAGCTACACCGGGATGTGGGTGCAGAGCCGTGAGTGGTGTGCGCTTTGAGAGCCTCTCTAGCTTTCACGGGTTTGCCTTCTACTTTAACTAACGCTTTATTATTATTATTGTTGTTGCACTTTAAATCTGGTAGCACTTTTTTGTCTTTTTTTTTCTGGTATTTAGTTGTAGTGCGTTTTTTTTTTCCATGGATGAGTCTCATGAAGCATTGCGTTTCATGACGATATATATATGTATATATATATATATATATATTTTTTCGCTGTTTGTTTAAGCTGCCTCGCCGGCTCTGCTCTTTTTTTTTTTTACGGCTTTTTTCCTCCTCTTTTTCTTTTTTTTTTCCTCTGCTATCTTGTTTAGTACACCAAAAATTGATCCTCTGCTTTTTGCAGTTTCTGCATTTCTAAACCAGCACAACATGTCCTGACTTTTTTTTTCCTTGTGAACCAAAGAAAAGATGCAAGTGCGCAGGCCTTTCAACATCTTGAAAGGCCGAGTGTGTTTTTTATGTGTGTGTCGTGTGTGTGTCTGATCATGCTTGTGCTTGATAGAGTAAAATTCTTGGAGACCGGCTGCTTTGAGAAATGTAAACGGTTGATGAGAAGGCACTTTCACCCTCCACAGCGTCTTTGCAGATGCTCTTTTTTTTTTTTTTTTGCTTTACTCATTGAAGCATGCTAACCTGTGAGCGGTAGGTTATCTCATTCTATCGTCTTCCTCCCTCTTTGTTTTTTTTTTTTTTCACACTCCCCCTTCACTTTGCGCATTCTAGCCCAGTCACCACATACGTGACTCTCCGAGGTATCCGTGTAGAAGGAGAGGCAAAGATCACCGTAAAGAGAGAGAGACAAACGCACTTGTTGCTGCTTGGGGAAAAAAAAAGAACCAAAAGCAAAAGCGAGTAAGAGTGAATAATGGAAGAGGAAGACGCGATCTTGGGGCTGGCGCCGGCCTCGCTGCCGGTGCAGCCGGAGGCCGAGGTGGAGATGACGCTGCCCTCTTTAAGCGGTGTTGGCGGCCTGGAGGAAGGGGCCTCTGCGTGGAGTTTTGAGAAGGCGCTGCAGGCCACGGGCAATACACACGGCAATGACGGCGATAACAACAGCGAGGCAGACAGCAACGAGGAGCAGGCTGATGACGACGACGACGACTCGGACGGTGAAGACGGCGACAGCGATGCGGAGGCCAACGATGGCAGCGGAAATGGCGTACACGCGAGTGAGGAGGTGTTGTTCCGCGAGGGCGATGACGCCGCTGCAGCCGCGACAACCACAACAGCCTCCTCAGGCCACGCCGTGCAGAGCAGCAATCATGGCGGCATGGACAACGACGCCCTCCTGCGCATCAGCGACAAGAAGGAAGCGAAGCGGCTGGGCAAGAAGCTCTACAAGCGGTGGAAGAAGCTGAACAAAAAAGCGAAAAAGCACAAGAGCCATAAGAGTAGCAAGAAGGAGAAGAAGTCGTCTTCGAAGGAGAAGAAGAAAAAGAAGAGCAGCGGCAAGCACAAGAGCAGCGAGAAGCAAGAAAGCGATCCGGACATCGACGAACTTGGTCTGGTGCCGGCTGCCACGATGGCCGACGCCGCGGCCGCGATCGAGGCCCGCACGCGCAAGGCCGCAGTGCGGGAGGCCAAGATGCGCGCCGAGAAGGCCACCAGGAAGGCCAGCCAGGCCAAGTCCACGTCGGCAGAGGTGATCAACATTGCCAAGGAACTGGTGGCGGCCATGGCGAAGGCGCGACAGATGGACGACGACGTCGTGCACGGCCGCAACACGCAGCCCGGTGTCTTCCCGCTGCACCGCGTTGCCTTGAAGGAACTCGTCCAGGCGCGGTGCCGGCAGGCGTTTATGGAGGGCCCGCTGGTTGAGGCTGGCATTCTGCAGGAGCTTAGCTACTGGCTCTACGACGTGGACCGCGCCGAGCCGGCTCCGTATGAGCTGCGCACCACCGCGCTGGACATTCTGCTGTCCCTCCACCTTGAGGGTAGCATCCCGATGACGGACGACCTCACGCAGTTCATGGGCGTGAGCCGGGAGCACCTCATCAAGACAGACCTCGGCCGCGCCCTCAACGCGCTGCGCAAGTATAGCGACGAGACCGTCGAAAATCGTGGCAAGTGCGTGCAGCTGCTGGCGTCATTCAGCCGTGTCATCAGCGGCACAGCGGAGCGTGACCACGCAGATGAGAACAAGAGCAAAACGGTGTGGAAGTGCCAGCGTGACCCAACCGTGGCCTCCCCTTTCGAGGTGCTGGAGACGCGTTCCGAAGCGCTGCAGAAGGCCTTCCTTAAGCCCGATCCCCGTGATCCGACCTCGTACAACGGACTGCTGCCGTGGCGTCCACCAGCGACAACGATCACGAACGTTTCCGGGACGTTGAGCGACTACATCAACGGAGATCTCAAGAGTACTCGCTAGAGTCTGAAAGAGGGCGCCAACACTGCCTGCACAAACTACCTAGTGCTTATGTGCTCGTGTGAGTGCGCTTTGGTGCCATTTTTGTTTTCTTTTTTTTTTTTTTGTGTGTGTGTGTGTTTTTGCCGGTTGAATGGCTCACGGCATACAACCTGCTCGCACTCGTGCTCTCGGTAAGGCTTGCTTGCTTTGCTCCCCTTATTTGTTTACTTTGGCTTTTTTTTTTTGTTGTTGTCCTCTTGACATCAAATTCACTTCTTCACTTCTTGCCTGTGCTGGAGGCAGGCAATACCCGCTTAGGAAGGAGTGTATACACACGTTAAACTCTCAGAAGCAAAGAAGAAATGGGCAAGCAAAAAAGCAATGACGAAACAACCCCAGAGCTCGTCTTGCTTTTTTTTTTTTTCCTTTAGCTTGTTGTGGTGATCGCCTTTTGAGGTGATTTGCTAAGGTTTCCTGCTCAGCTTGAGTGGCAGAGCGCTTACACTCGCAAGGGTACTGACATGGATTTTGTACCGTTTTCTCTATTGTCAACTTGCTCTTTTTAAAAACAAAATCGAAGAGGAACCGCTGTTGCTTCTTATTATTATGCGTTTTTTTTTTTCTTTATTGTAGCAGGAGAGCATCAGTAGTCTTGCTGTTATGGCGTTTCTCGTTGTTTAAAGTGTGTTCTAACTTGAAACAAGTGCACCTATGTGGAAAAAAAAAAAAGTAGTTTCAGCGCTTATGGAGGAAAAAGAGAAACGCTGCCGTTTTCTCTCTGTCCTGTGGGCCAACATGTTCTCTTGTCAATACTACCTTGTTATATATATATATATATATATATATATGATGCTCACATACATCCGCTCTCTTTCGTTTTTCCCTTTTATCTCACGTGCTTTTTTTCACCGTCTCACGCTGGCTTTATCCGCAAACACACACACACATACACACATAATAAATAAAAAAATAAAAAAAAAGGGAAGGAAAGCAGGGAAAAAAAAACCACATTTTTTTTTTTGTATTTGCTGTGAACAACGAGAACAAAGAAGGAAAAAAAATACAAGTTGGATTTGATTTTTACTTCTCTGATCTTCTTTTTTTTTTTTTTATTTAACAGCCTAGCATTTGTTTTTAGTTTTCATTTTCTTTTTTTTTTTTATTCTCTTGCATTCATGGGTACGCAAGCAGGCATTACTCTGCATGCGTAGCTCCTCTCCTCTTTTCTTTTTATCTTTCTTCCTTTGATCATTCTGCTACTGTATTATACACCGATCTCGCTTGAGAACTCTTCTGTCACTTTTTTTCTCTCTCTCTCTCTTTTTTTTTTTTTTTTGTATCACCGCAGTTCCGCTAAACTGAATACTATAAACGTCAGCTTGCTTTTTTTGTGAACATACAGAAGCACATACGAACGCACAGGGAACAAAAGTTGAAAAGGTGATTGCCTCAAATCACATTTTACTATTATTATTATAGCCTTACTCTTACGATTATTGCCATCATCATCTTTCCATTTTACTCGTGCCCGTCTACGCACATTCATCTATCATTTTTATTATTATGTTTATTATTGTTCGTCGATTTACGTTGTGATTTTTTCTTTTATTAGGCTATCAAAACAGTTTGGTCTCATTTTTGAGTCTTTATTATACCCGCCTTCGCTACCCTGCGCTCTCGCTCCTTGGATTGCAACAGGTTTTTTTTTTCTCTTTTTCTCAAGTGTTCACTTAATTGACAACACTGCACAATATGCACCCCATGCAGACTAGCACTGCTGCACCCTCGGCGTCGCAGCCTCAGCGTCCGTCGAGTCGCCCAGCGCGACCGCTTTCCTCGTCGCGACACTCTGCCAACGGCAGCCACGCACGCTCGTCGCAGTTCCCGCGCGCCGACACGCCCACCTATAAACCGCTCCGCTATCTTGGACGAGGCAGCTTTGGCGTGGTGCTGCTCGCCGAGAACACGCGGACAGGTGAGAAGGTCGCGATCAAGCGCGTCCGTTACGACCCACGTCTGCACAACCGCGAAGTGGCCATTCTCAACACTGTTCTCGTCGACCCAAAAACCACAACAAAAGCCAACGCGTTTTCTCGGAGCGAGGTCACGCCGGGCAGCTCCCCAGCTGCACCGTTTGTGGAGCACAGCGTGCAGGACTGGGCTGGCATCCACCACCCAAACATTGTGGAGCTGGTGGACTTCTACGTGACCTATGACAGCTCCCCGGCTGAAGCGGATCCAACAGTGGCAGCGGCAGCGGCAGCCGCGGCCTTTCACGCACAGATGAGCGGTGCAGGCGGGCATCAGCGCGACAAGGAGTTTCTGACGCAGATGCGCCAATCTGGCTACCCGATGCCGGACTTTGGCGGGCTAGGTGTTGCCGGCGCGGCTAACGCGTACCTTGAGATGGTGATGAGCTACCTTCCCATGGACCTTTACGCTTTGAAGAAGTACTTCTACCGCTATCATCTCATGCCGACCGCGGAGCCGTCCGTGTCGCGCGCGTCCTCCTCTGAAGCTGCAGGACCAGCAGGACCAGCAGCAGCGGCGGCCTCAGTCAGAGAGGACGGTGCGACGGAGCCGGAGGAGGAGGGCCGTGTGCCTCCGCTGTCGGCCTCGCCGCCACACACCGCCGGCCGGCCGATCTCGCCGAAAACCGGCGCGCGCATGCCGCTGCGATGGGTCAAGATTCTTCTCTTCCAGCTCGCGCGTGCGCTGGCTTTCATGCACGCCAATCACGTCTGCCACCGCGACCTGAAGCCGGCCAACGTCCTCGTTGACCCCTGCACCGGCCGTCTGCAGCTGTGTGACTTTGGCAGCGCCAAGCAGATCCTGTGCCCCACGACGGAGAAGAACGTGTCCTACATCTGCTCCCGCTACTACCGGGCGCCGGAGCTGCTCTTCGGTGCGCTGCACTACGGCTGTGAAGTGGACATGTGGTCCTACGGCTGCCTGCTGGCCGAGCTGCTGCGCGAGTCGGGGCGTCCGCTCTTTCACGGGTGCACCTCGGTCGACCAAATGGCCGAGCTCTTCAAGGTGATGGGGGCGCCCTCGAAGCGGGAGATGTACGCGATGAACCCGCAGTGTGCCGAGGCGCTGCTGCGTACCCATGCGATGCAGAAGCTGCCCTCGATGACCGCGCGTGGATTCGGCGTGGAGGACGGGATCAGCACCCATCACGACGGCTTCTTGGAGGGGGAGGAGGAAGCGGAGGAGGCGGACGTGGATGTGCTGGAGAGCACGCAGCACTCGACGGCTGCGCACCACAGCCACCACCACCGCCACCGCGACGGGTGCGACGACGACGGTGACGGAGCGGAACACCTGTCTGCAGCAGACGAGGCGCCGACGTCGTTCACGGAGTACTACGACGTGCTGAAGGTGCGCGCGATTCCGTGGAAGGCGCTTTTCCCGGTGGACACGCCGAACGAGGCGGTGGCACTGGTGACGGGGCTGCTGTGCTACGCACCACAGAAGCGCCTCTCCGCGCTGGAGGTGGTCGAGCACCCCTTCTTTGATGATCTGTTCGCGCCAACTTGCGCAGAAGATGAAAAGGCGGCGATGGTGGACGACTTTTCGTTGCGCATGCCAAACGGCCGCCTGATGCCGCTGGCGATGTTTCAGATCACGGAGATGGAGCGCGGGCTGTTCACGGAGGCGTTTGTGGCCAAGATGGGACGCCAGGCAACGCTGCTTGCTGCTGCATTAAAAAAAGAAGAAGACCAGACTTCGTCCTAGCAGGAGAAGGAGAGGGCAACCGCGACACGGAAACGACATGACGATACGAGCGTGTCTTCGAAAGCAAGTGCAGAACAACAACAGCAGGGGAAAAAAAAAGCAACTATTCTGGTGTGCCATACTTACTTTTAGTTCAAGGGTTTGGATGTTATTGTTTTTTTTTTTTTTTTGTGGACTGGACTGACACAATGAAAGTGAAGAGAAGTGACAGTTTTTTTTTTTTCTACTTTTCAGCGTCAAATCAGTACATCAATGAAAGGCAATCGAGGCAGATGAAACTTCGTACGTCCCTCGAGTCGAGTTTTTTTTTTTTATCTCTCTCTTTTTTTTTTTTTAACCCTTCTACGTGTGTTTTTTTTACACAAATGGAAACAGTCTTTTTTTTTTTTTTTCCTTGTTACAGGATTTCAAACGGCGTCGACGCTCTTCGCATCGTCGTTTTGTTTGTCTTTCTTTCCTTTTTCTTTCTTTTGCTTCTTTCTTGTTTTCCAGGAATGCTCTCTTCACCACAAACAGTTTTTCTTAACTTCTGTTGTTCCTTTAAGAAGGTATCTGAGCCTTTTTAGTCTTCGTTTTTTTTTTTTTTTTGCATTGTGATCTCTCTTCGTCTTCACTGTGTCCGCTGGTCTTTATTGCCGACCGAGCACATTGAGCGCGCTTCATGAGGTGTTCAAAAACAGCTTCTCGTTGAGCGTGTGGGCAGGTGCACATTAGTTTCTTCTTTTTTTTTTTTCTCTTCTTGCTTAGACGGTCGCGGCGTTTGCTGGAACCTATTTCACAGTTCTTTTTTATCATTATTAGAGAAAGGGCACTGTGACTAACCCCCTGTAGTAGTTTTTTTTTTTTTTCTCTTTTCTCTTTTTTTTGAGGGAAGGTGCTTCCATTGTCTGAGACTATTTCAGCTTACCCCTCGCCTTCTTTGCTAGTTTCCACGCAGTGCGACCATCCGTTGTCGTTTTGTGTTTGTAAGGTGTGTTCGTTGTTATGGTCTCGCTCACCGAGGTCGTGCTGACACGCAGACATGGCGATTGCACTGACGCATCGGCACGACACACTGCCTTTTTTTTTTTGTTGTTGTTGTTCCAACAGCTACTCCACATATTCAGAAACTGCGACGCATGGCACTCTGTTTCGTTTCTTTTTTTTTTGTTTTCACAATTCCTTTTTTTTTTAAGTACTGATTTGCGTTGTAGTCGATGTTCATCTTTGTGTAGTCCGTTAGAATCTGAATCTAAACAACAACGGAAGCATAATGATCGTGACGAAGGGCTATCAGCATTACATTTAACAAAACTGCAGACGTGGCCTCTTCTTAGTTAATGAACCGAAAAAAAAAAAACGGAGCTTTTATTTATCTCTTTTTCTCTTTGCCTATCAGGGAAGGTGCATTTACCCTTTGGCTTCTCGTTCGCTGCGTGGGGGGGGGGGAGGGTAGCGAAGGCTTTGCCTTTTGATTCTCGTTGCACTTTAATCGTCTCACAACTCTGCAGCTCAACCTACCTACTTGTTTTTTTTTTTTTTCAATTCAAGCTGACTCTCTCATAGCCGTCGTTTTTTTTTTCTTTTGTTTGCTTTGCTTAGCAATAGGATTCACGTTGCAGTCCTTTCTCCACGTCATTGCTCATCCTCATTTTGGTCCCATACTTTACTTTTCGTCCGAAACAAATCCTCTTTCTTCTCTTTTTGTTTTATTTTGAACAACACAACTAACATTACAATTCAGGCTGTTATCTCCTTGAAGAAGAAAGGAAAACGAATTTTTCAATTCGTCTTTTCGCTGGAGCAAAAGCAGACTTCTCGATTCTGTTTGCTTGCTTGTTTTTGCTGGTTTGCATCACTATTTGTTTGCTCGCTCGACGGATTTTTCGACAACGTGGTCCCGCTCTCCGTAGGATCCGACACAAGACGCTGCCGATTCAGAAGGCGGAAAAATGTATCGTCGCCTCACTGCTGCGTCGCGTGCGCTATCGCGCAGCTCCCCTGGTTTAACCATGCCTTCAGTGAGGTCCTTCAATAGCGCAACTTCCCTTTCGCGGCCTCATGGGACGCCGCTGGTACTGCAGCGCGATCGTGGGGCGGTGCGGTACACGGCGCACTACCCTGCGCTTACTTCTGGCGGCAGCAGCAGCACCCAGCGTCGGTTCTTTGTGTTGCCCACTTGGACGACAGGCATGACGGAGGAGACATCCGCTAGCAAAGAGAAGGCCACTGCCGCGACGAGTACTGCCAAAACGGGTGCTACAGCGTCGCCCTCTTCCCCCGATAGCAGCGCTAAGGCCGCCACCGTGTCGGCGGCCGCCTCCAGTCATCTAGAGGAGCAAAGCAAACTGGAGAAGCAGCTGACGGAGCTGCGCGAACTCTACCTGGAGCCGTACGACAAGATGTACCACTTCCTCAATCCAATGAGGAGCACCATGCCGATGGTGATGATGCTAGGCAACCACAGCTCTGGCAAGTCCACCTTAATCAACTACCTCGCGGGGCGGGAGATTCAGGAGACGGGTATCGCCCCCACAGACGACGGCTTCACGGTGATCAAGCGAGACGTCTTCGACATGGACGCCGACGGCCCGAGTATGGTGAGCAACGTGAAATATCAGTACCAGTCGCTTCGGCAGTTCGGCATTTCCTTCGTAACACATTTCAAGATGAAGACACGCAAGATGGCGGACACGTCGCGTATCTCGATGAACATGGTGCTCGTGGACACACCGGGCATGATCGACACGCCACTGCATGGCAGAAAGGGGGGTGACAGCGTAAACGATGCAGCGTTGTCGTCGTCTTTTGCGCTGCGCAGCGCGAACGAAGTTCTGTGCGGCAATGATCAGACGCGCGGCTACGACTTCCTCGGCGTGACGCGGTGGTTTGCACAGCAGAGCGATGTAATTCTGCTCCTGTTCGATCCAGCAAACCCGGGCACCACCGGCGAAACTCTCGACGTCCTCACGAAGTCGCTCGCCGGCTTCGAGCACAAGTTCCTCCTCCTCTTGAACAAAGCGGACAGCTTTGAGAAGGTGACGGACTTCGGGCGCGCCTACGGCACCCTGTGCTGGAATCTAAGCAAGGTGATGAAGATGAAAGACATCCCGCGCGTGTACACGACGTGCACGCCGCTTCCCAAAAACGAAAAAGCGGCGAAGGCCTCCAACGGTATTCTGCCGGCGGAGGAGTTGTCGCGGCAGCGCAACGAAGTTCTGAGCGAGATCATGTCTGCACCCATCCGGCGCATGGACAACCTCATCACCGAGACGGAGGACAGCGCCCGCAACCTGCTGCTCGCCATGCGTGCCGCGAAGGTGCTGCGCGGGGATTACCGTCAACGAGAGCTTGCCGTCTACTCCGCGCTCGCCACAGCTTGCCTGATAGGGCCTGCAGCGGCGGTCATGCTATCCAGCGTCAGCCTCACCAGCACCATCGTGCTGACGCTGCTGTCGGTGGCCGTAGCCGGTGTCGGCCTCGTAGCCGCGCAAACGTATCTGAAGGAGTTCGAGCGTGGCATCCTCGAGTCTTCTGACTACGTGTTGAACCGCCTTTTCAATGAAAAGACCCGTACCAAAGATATAGAGCAGCGCTGGCACCGCGTTGTAAAGCCGGAGATTATCCGAGTCATGACGACTTACCACGACAGCGGCGCGAGCGGAATCATGACGCTGCCGACGTGCTCGGCGCGGGCGTGCCGTGGGATGGAGGCGTTGGTGTCGGTCGAGATTCCGTTACTACGGCAGTCGTTGACAGATTACAAAGAGTCCTACTTCCGCGGTAAAAGTAAAGCTGACTCGAAATCGGTCTGATTAGCGTGGACGTTTAAGTGAGTAAACGCTGCGCAAAGCTACTGAGCGAGGTTTTACTTGTTATCTCGTTTTTCCTTCTTTCATTGTTGTTGTTGTTGTTTCTGGGCCATTGCAGTTACTTCTTTTTTTTTTTTAATGTCTCGCTGTTGCTGCACTCGCAAAGATGACCGTTTTTTTTTTCGCTGTTGTTTTTGTTCTTGAGTGACTGTATGAATGAGTAACATGTATATATATGTGTGTGTGTGTTTTGTTTTTGCTCTTAAACACACAGCTGCATCAGGGCTCTTTTTCACTTATGACTTTCCTGAAACCGGTATTAACGTTCATTGAAAGGTCGTGCTCCGTTTTATTTTTGTTTTTGTTAGCATGCAGCGTTCTAACCTCTTTTTCTTTTCAGTTAAAAGTAATCTTCCAGGAAAGAGGCAGCGACTTTTGGGAGGGTCACCGAGAAAAAAAGAAAACGAGATTATTTTGACGAAGGATTCCTGAAGCCGGATACATCAACAACAGCTGTAAACGCATGCAAAAAAAAAAAAAGTCATTTCTTTTCTTTTGTGTATGTGAAGGGCATCTTTCCTTTGCACAAACAATGTTCTGAAATGCCGTCTTTCAGTGCTTCTATGACGCTAGTCGTCACCGTTGTTCTCCTGCTTCTCCCTCCTCTCTACTGCAACTATGTCTTTTTTTTTTTTTCCACCTGCACAGATTTGCATTACTCTATCTGCAAGTCTTCTCTCAGCTTCTTCTTGTTTACACTCTTGTCTTTTTTTTTTTTTTTATCGACGAAAAAAGCAAAAAACGTAGAATGCAGTACGTTATTCAGTCCTCCTCGATCCTCACCGCGGCGCTGCAGCACGCGATGAAGGATGTGCTGGGCTTGGCAGACGCCTTCATGGAGACCTCCGCCGCAGGCCCGCACAGCGTGACAATGAATGGGAGGACGTACCGCGGCCTGGAGGCGGTACTGCTGGCGCTCCGCATGCAGGCCACGACGGCGGAGCAGAGGGCTTTCTTTGGCGACAGCGAAGATGCGGAACAGGCGGCGTTGGTGAACCAGTGGGTGGCTGTGGCGGCGTTGCTCGAGGTGGACGCGGTGCGGGCCAGCAACGACGCCACCGCCTCCGTCGCCAAGGCCGTTTACACAGACGTGGAGAAGATCCTCGCCACGACGCCGAACGGGTCAGCGCAGCACCTGACGGGCAGCCCGCGGGCCACCATCGCGGATCTTCTCGTCTATGCGGCCGCCTTTAACCATCCGCTGCACGCCGAGGCGCTGCCGACGACGCTGGCCTGGGCAGCCCACGCGCAGCAGGATGCGTACCTTGCACCGCTCCGCTCCTCCGTCGTGACCGCCCACCACAAGGCGCAAAAGGCCGCCGGGGCTTCCGCCGCAGCTGCGGGACGCGCGGCGGAGGTCACCTACGTCAAGCCATCCGAGGAGGAAATCTTGCGTCGTCGCGCGGAGAAGGAAAAGGCGAAGATGGCGAAGGCTGCGGCTGCGGCTGCGGCTGGCAAGAACGGTGGGACGTCCGCCCCGTCTGCCGCGGATGACAAGAAGGCCTCGGCCAGCCCTAGCACAAAGGGCAAGAAGGCGGAGCTGGACTCTACCAACCTCGATATCCGTGTGGGCCAGCTGACCAACCTGCGCCGCCACCCTGACGCGGACCGGCTTTACGTGGAGGACATGGTGCTTGGCAGCGAGACACGCGTCGTCGTCAGCGGGCTCGTGCAGCACTACCAGCAGGCGGACCTGGAGGGAACCTATTGCCTCGTCGTGTGTAACATGAAACCAAGGCCGCTCATGGGCGTCACTTCGCATGGCATGGTGCTTTGTGCAGAGAAAGGGGACACGGTGCGGCTCATCCGCCCGCCGGCGGGTGCGAAGTGTGGCGACCGCGTTTTGTTTGGTGCGAACTACGACGCCACCGTTGCGGCTGCCCCGCCGCCGGAGCCGGTGCCAGGCAACAAGATGGGCGAAGTGCTTTCTCACCTGCACACCAACAACAAGGGCGTTCTGTGTTGGAAGGAGGAGCCGGCGCTGCTCGCGTCGGGCGAAAAAGTGACTATTGCGGAGATGCCGGACTGTTTGGTTAAATAACGTAAACAAATAAAAGAAAAAAAAAACCGGAAAAAAAAAGAAAAAGAGAAACAAAAATAGACAGGACATCTTCATCTCTCTTCTTGTTTCCTTTTAAAGAAGGCCACTTTTTTTCCCCCCCCCCCCCGCCCTCTTTTTTTTTTCCCCCTCTTTTAGAGCACTTCTGGCGTGCAATCGTCACTAAACAGAGAGGAAAAAGGAGCACTTTACTAAGTAACACTGCAATAACACACACAAACAAAAGAAGAAAAAGAGTTGCCTTTTTTTTTTCTCCTATGTTTGTATAGGGTGAATAGGAAGTACTTTTGGCTTTTTGTTTTTAGGTTCAGGGAAACGTAAGGCAATCCGAAAGTCCATCAGATGATGTGGAGTGTTTCCCGAACCTCTTTCTAAAATACGAATTGCAAATCAGGCACACTTCGTGATGCTTGCAGCACTTTTTTTTTCTCTTGAAGGGAAGAAGCCAATCGACAAGGCAACGACAGATATCTTCGTAATGGATGATATCCTGGAGAAGACATCTCTTTCTGAGAACGCGAGAACAGTAACAGAAGAAAAAAGGTCCAGTTCCGGCGCGAAAAAGAAAAAAACGTAATAAAAACCCGTTAGCTGAGTCTGCATCATTGCCGTCATTCGCTTTTCTTTTTGAGCAGATTTCTTGCTTTTTTCAAGCGAAAGGTAACGCATTCGCCACGTAAAACCGTTTACTGCTCCAGCCTTCCCTATTGTTCTCTCGTCGTGCTCCATCGAACGCTAAATCCGCGCATTGCGCGAACAAGTCGGAGCAACAAAAAAAAAAGAGGAACTTTTTTTTCTTAATTCGCTGCCTTAAATGCTCTTCTTCCCTTAACCCTCTCGGAAAAAAAAAAAAAGAACTCCTCTCTTTTCCTCTCCTTATCTCTAAACGCTACCTTCAATGTCTTCGCATCACCTTCTCCATGTGACTCTACTTTACCCTCTGGTAGTTTGCGAGCGTTTTACTTCGTGTATTCAACATGGCGTCCAACATCACTGCTGAGCGTTACGAGCAGCTCAAGAAGGAGCGCACGTTCCACAAGTTCACGTTCCGTGGGCTGGAGATCGACCCCCTGCTTGCGCTGACGGAGGAGGAGTTCAAGGCGCTGCTGCACGCTCGCGCGCGCCGCAACATGAACCGCCACGCGGACCGCCGCCCGCCGGTGCTGCTGAAGCGCCTGCGCGAGGCGAAGAAGCACGTGAAGGTTGGCGAGAAGCCGAAGGCTGTGAAGACGCACCTGCGCGACGTCGTGATCACGCCGGAGATGGTGGGCTCGGTGGTGGCCATCTACAACGGGCACCAGTTCAACGCGGTGGAGATCAAGGGTGAGATGATCGGCCACTACCTGGGTGAGTTCTCGATGACCTACAAGCCGGTGCTGCACGGCCGTCCGGGCGTGGGTGCGACGCACTCGTCCCGCTTCATCCCGATCAAGTAACACAGTGCTGCCTTGCTTCGCCGCGCGCGTGGTTACCTCTGTTCCGTAAACACGCCTTCTCTGCCAATACTCTTTCTCACCGCGCTCTTTTTATCGTGGTGGGTAGCACAGCGGCAGGTGGGTACTCGAGGTTTTACGTGAGTCCGCATACGCGATGATATCTTTTACGTTTTCTTTTTTCCTTTAGCATAAAAAAAAAAAAAAAGAACATCAAGTAGTGTTAATGAACAACTCAGTCCTTGGGCCCGCATAATTTGAGTTGTAGACGCACAATGTGTGCGTCTTTGTGAAGTGCACAGTGCGTGGGGCTTCACCGCTTCGGTGGTTTGACAAATCGTGAGACTGCGTCGTTAGGAGTCTCTGGTCTTGTACTTGCCTGTGAGGCGACCTTTAAGAAAGAAGGAAGGCGGGGGAGGGAAAGCGTGCTTATTTTGTCACAAGCTCAATGCTCTGCTGAATCCGTGCATTTTTCGTTGAACCTTCGTCCTCAGTGCGTAGAGGAGCTAGCAGTTTTTTTGCAAGGACTTTATTTCTTTTTCCTATGAGTATTGTTATTGACTTCTCCTGCCTTTCCGTCTCTTAGAGCCTTTTTTTTAAATTACCTCTCATAAACACTGTTTGTTTTCCTTTTCGCGGTGCTTGGAACGATTTGGTGCTCACACCTGCTTGTGTGTTGTGATTCTTGTGGCTTAAGATACAATTTATCTCACTGCTCTTCACAATAGGGACACGAGAAGCACTTTACAAAAGGTTGGCTCTCAGAGAATGCCACCGAAGACAGCAAGCAAGAAGAATAAAAAGGCGGTGGCTCGCCGCGACCACTTCGATGAGGCCGCCATCGACGCCCTCGTCAAGGCAATCGAGGGTAAGGTGAAGGAAGGGACGACCAAGTCACAGCAGAAACAGCGGGACAGCAAGTCCATCATGACCGCCGCCGAGGCACAGAACCACATCCTGGCCGAGCAGATGCGCAACGCCTTCCTGGCGCAGATGAAGGAGCAGGCAGCGATGCCGGACCCGACCTATGTCAACGTGCCGGAGCCGCTGACGGCGGAGCAGCAGAGCTGGCAGGAGGTGGCGCCGAATAAGTACATCCGCTACGAGCAGTTCCAGGGCAGCGATGAGGAGATGAACTTCATCGTGAAGCTCTTCACTGAGGAGCTGACGGAGCCGTACAGCAGCTTCACCTACCAGTACTTCGTCTTTGGCTGGCCGGATCTATGCGTCACGGCCTACGGCGTGGAGAGCGCGACGAGGCCGGATGCGAGCGTGATGGGTGAGAAGGTGGGCGCGGTGGTGTCCCGCGTGACCCGCAAGCGTGCGGGGATGCCGCTGCGTGGCTACGTGGCGATGTTCGCCGTCGTGCCGGCCTTCCGCGGCTTCCGTTTAGGCAGCCGCCTCGTTTCCCTGACTGTAGAGCTGATGCGCAAGAAGGGCTGCGATGAGGTCTACCTGGAGACGCCGACCTCCAACGAGCGCGCGCTGAGCCTGTACTTGAACCTTGGCTTTGTCAAGACAAAGTTCCTGCCGCGCTACTACCTTGATCACTCCGACGCGGTGCGGCTGAAGCTGTGGCTGAAGGACGCAATGCCGAAGACTGCCGTGGAGGAGGTGAAGGAGGGAGAGAAGGAGGCGGAGGCCAAGACGGAGGCCAAGACGGAGGCCAAGACGGAGGCCAAGACGGAGGCCAAGACGGAGGCCAAGACGGAGGCCAAGGCGGAGGCCAAGGCAGAGTAGGCAATGCGCATTTGCACAAAGCAAGGGAGGACGAAGAGAAGCTGTTTGCTTCTCAATTCCTCTTTTCTTTTGGTTTTTGCAGTTCGTTTTTTTTTTTCCTTCCTCTTTACACGAAGGATTTGTTCTTTCACGCCTGTTAGCGCACTGTTGCGGGGTGTGCGGTTGTTCTTAAAGGAGAAAAAGAAAATACGCGCACCGCATTCATCTTTCACAGAGTCAGTTGTTCTTTTGTGTGTTTGTTTTCTGTTGCCTTTATTCGTGGTTCTTTTTTTTTTCCTGTTTCTTTTTTTAATTAATTAAGTGTGCGTAATGCACTTCCGTGTGTTGTGTGCAGGTCAGGCGGCGCGGCGAAGCGGTTACCTTTTTTTCTTCTCGGGCTTCCCATCAGAGAGCGTTTAGAGTCTCTGGAAAGGCAAACAGCATACAGACAAACACAACAACAAAAAAAAAAAAAGAAGAAAAACGTGTTAGCTGTTTAGACCTTGTTTTTTTTTTTTTTTCGTCTTAGGTGAATTGTAGGCTTTTTGGTCGCACCTATGTGATTCGGAGCAGCCGAGCAACCTTTTTTTTTCCCCTCCGATCCCTATGCTCTCCCTTTTTTATGAGAGCGAAATCAGCTACCTTTGGTTTGTGTATGCGCTTCTGACCTCTATCGGCGCTGTTGACTCTTTCCGTTCTTCCAGCACGCGATTCTGCAATGCGTGACTGGAGGCTTTCGTGTTCTGTGTTACTTTGTTCGGTACCTATGAGACTAAAATCCTGTTGTTGTTGGTTTCTTTTTTTGCGCGTTACGGTTTCTTTTCTTATGATTAAGCTGTTTTTATTTTTCCTTTTTGTTTCTTTCATCTTTACGTTTTGAAATATGAACCACGTCTATGATGGAGTATCTAAAATCCCCGGAAGAAGAAAAAAAAAAAAAAGATGAAGAAGTGCTGACAACAAATACGCTCCCTACATATATATGTATATATATATGTGTGTGTCTTTTTCCCTTCTCGAATCAGAACTGTCGGCTTGCAAGCATCTACACGCATACAGCGACCTGAAGCGCTCTTTTTCCGTTATTTTCGTGAGGCGGTCCATCGTGGGCGTCAGTGAAGTGCGGCGCACTAAACGTGCACTCCCAAGCACTTTCTCATCCAACGTCGCTAAAACGAAAGGGAAAGGAAAAAAAAGGGGGGGGGGAGCATTGTGATCGAACTCAAAAAAAAAAAAAAAAAGAACAGCGTTCGAGATCACTAATATTACACGCTAACGTCACTGCGTTTCTCTTTTTTTTTTTTTCTTGCAGGGCGTTGTGCTTGCTGAGCAGGTCACTCATCGTGCAGGAAGCTGAGTTCTTTTTTTTTTCTATGTGCCCTTTTCTTTTTCTTTGAAACTCCTCTTTTGCGTACGACGCCAGGAATGATCAGAAACGTGAGACATTTTCTTTCTCTTTTTCTTTCCTTCACATGTTTTTTTTTTTTATTCGCTTCAGTACCCAGAACTGCGCTGCTCGGACAATCTACATTTTTTTTTTTCGTGAGCCAATCACGTTCTTCTTTCGACCTTGCTTTCTGACAAAGCGTGTACAGTACATCAAATAACGAGGTTTTTTTTTTTTTCACTCTTCACGACCAGGACCACACTGCAAACTGTACAGGGAAACGTAAGTCAACGTTTTTTTTTTTTTAATCGCGTGCACAACAACAAAAAAAAAAACAGTTTTTATCCTTGTTTTCCTTCCACAGAATGCACGGACGAACGCAGGCAAACACTCTGCCTGCGCTGAAGCGGCGGTATCCGCCGCAGGCAGACTTGCCTTCTCACGTCAGCAAAAGCGCCTCCACTGCTGCCAGCGCTGGCGAAGGGGCCACAGTCGTGACGACCTACGGTCAGCCCTGGGCCACGCCAGCGTCGCTCAACTCCCTCAGCGCCTCCCTCACACGAAAGTCGCAGCCAACGCAGCCGACGCTGATGACGCATGGCGGGCACGCCGCTGCTGCTGCCAATCCTAGCATTCGCTGCCACACAGGGCTGCCGTCGCCGTCCACGTCACCCTTTGGCGTACCCGTTGCTGTACCAAACGGTGGCGACAGAAAGCAAACACTGTCTCCTCTTCTCGCACCGCGTGGTGGAGATGCGGTGGTGAGGCGCGACAGCAGCGGCGACCTCGACGGTGCATCCGCTGCCGCCGCAGGTTGCCCTCCTTCGAACGTCTCCATGTCGCCTCCTTCAGATGCTGCGGCTGTCAGTAGTGGCAGTGGTGGTGATGGTGAACATGTTGGTGTCACAACTACAACAACGGTGTCAACGCGAGCGGAGCGGCTACGCAAGTTAGAGGAGTTCGTACTGCAGCGCGCAGGACGGCACATGGCGATGACGGAGCGGGAAAAAGCGATCCAGAAGTCGCTCACCCTCCTGTCGTCCCTCTACCCACACCTGGCAAGTATCCTCGATTCCGTGCAGCGCTACACCGATGACGTAGCGACGCAGGTGCGGCGTGCCGAAGGAGACAAAGCAGAGGCGCTGCGTCAGCAGGAGCGACGCCTCTACGCCGAGTTCGAAGGCTTCTTTGAGGGTAAAATACGAGAGTTGGTGCTGGCACGTCAAAAGGCGGAGGCGCGCGCCGAGGCCGAGCACGCCGCCGCCTTTGCCGTTCGAAAAGAGCGGGACACGGAGCTAGTCGAGGTGAAGAAGGACCTGATACAGCGACTGAACGAGTGCGAGCACACCGAGGAACAGTTCCGCGACTTCCGCCACCTCATCGCGTCGGTATTCCAAACAAACCAGCAGCTCACCCTGCGCATCGACCAGCTGGAGAGTGTGCTGGCGCGGCACCGCATTGACATTCCACCCGCCAGTGCGGAGCTTTCAGCCTACTCAACGTCGACAGAGGCGAAGGTGGACGGCGGAGCGACGAGCAGCGGCGGCGGTGGAGGTAGCACCAGCAGCGGGAGTGGAGAGGTGCGTGCACTTGCCACGCAGGTGCCGGTGGCATTCATGGCCGCCGCCAACGCCGAGCTCGTCAAGTCGCGCCTCACCCTGCAACAGGAGCTGCTTCACTCCGCCTTCGATGACCACTCCGCCTACCGTCTGAAGATCGAGGGCCTCACCCGCGAGAACCGGGACCTCACCTTCCACATCGCCGAGTTGGAGGAGAAGGTGCGAGAGCTTTACACGTACATCCACCAGAAGCGCTTCATTACGCGGGTGGACGAGTACGGTAACGAGACAACGCCGCTGACGCCGCGGCCGCGCGAGGTACCACTGGCGCTGCAGACGGAGCTCGGCATCGAGTTGCGCCACTCCACCGCCGATATCCTAACAGAGCTGTCCACCGTCGCGATCAACATGAAGCATCAGCTCAACTCGGCCCTGCTACGTTCGCGGCAGCTGAACGCGCTCTCGACGTGGCTGAATGAGGGCGACGTCAGCGGCGATATTTCCACCGCAGCCAAGGCGGTCACCGCGGTGGTGCAGCAGGTCAACGAGGCGGCGGTCATTCCGGTGTTTCCGGTCTCCTCGTGGCCTGCCATCCCGCACTTCCTCCGCACGAACGTGGCACCCGAGGTGCGCAACTGCTTCTGGACGGAGGCGCAGATCGGGTGCATCCTTTACAACTTCTTTGCCTCCTACAAGTCTACCCGCGCGCGTGCGCGATTCGTGCGCGACGGCAAGATGCTCGCCCCGCGTGTATTCCAGCTCTTCGAACACCGCCGTGTGCTGTTGACGCGGCTTGACGTGAGCAAGGAGGAGGCAGCGCGGTCAGAGCGCAACATCCCGTTCGGCTACGTCGTTTCACAGTTTGCGCGGGAGGTCCTGACGCAGCTGTCCCCGCAAAACGCGCAGGACGCGCTTCCGTTGGTACTGCCGGGCACCATCGCCACCCGCTACCCACTGAACCCGCCGGCAAGGGCCGCTGGCGCCGCGTTGACCGGTGCCACCACTACGAAGGCGAAGGGGTCGTCGTCCTTGGGCACAAAGGCGAAGGAGGAGATGCGCGTTGAGGACTGCGAGTGGGTGGAGGCGGCACCGGTAGTGGAGCTTGAGTGGACGCGGTTCACCTACAACATGTGGTATGCCGCGATGCGCTACCAGACGACGCAGCCTCTGTGCCAGCTTTTTATTGATCTGGTCGACGGGCAGCTGCCGCTGGAGACGTTTGACGTCATGGAGAAGGTGCTGGCGCGGGTGCAGCGGCTGGTAGACCAGCTCGACAACGACCGCAGCCACCGCTTCACCTACTCACGACTGGCAAACGGCGTGGTGCGGTGGGTCAACGACGTCGGCGCGCAGGCGGTCTTGCGAGGGGTGCAGGCGGTGGTGCAGTCTTTCAAGAGCCAGCACTGCCCCATCCACGGTGGCACGCTGACCCCACTGGCCATCTTCGCGGATGAGACGTACTGCGAACGGGAGGAGGAGGCGGCGTCGTCCATCTCAGCCGAGGAAGCCACGCACCATCAGCCAAACTCCTTCGTTCCGGCAAACTGCACTTTGGCGGCCAAGGCGGCCACCGCCGCGGCGGCTGCGCATGAGAAGCCCCGCACGCCGCTCCCTGGCTGCCTCCTCACGCGTGCGCTGCCGCGGTCGTCCATCGGCGCTACCACCTCGACCGCACTCGCCTTGCCGCCGCTTGGTGCGACGGTGTTTGTGCGCTACTGGCGTAACTTCGTGCGCAACGTACTGGAAAGAACGTACACCCGGATCGAGTCTGTCCTCGCCCCACTTGTGGAGGAGAGCGACGTCGTAATTGGGCTCTACCTCCTGCCCGTGCCGCGCGCGCAGGCGGTGCTGGCGGAGCTGGACAACGTAGAGCGCCAGGCCGCGCTGCGCGCGGCGATGTTTGGCGGTAGCGGCGCGGGTGGCGTGGACGCCTTTAGCCTGGCTGGTCGAAATCCAGAGGACATGCTGACCGGGGCGAAGCTGGTGGCAGAGGCCGCCGACCTGCTCGGCGTGAACGGCATGGCACGCAGCTTCCTCACCCTGCTCGAGTCTCGCAAAGACGCGCTGCAGGTGAAGAAGACGGCGGAGCGGCACGTGGCCACCGAGACGGTGCTGGCGGCGGTGCGTCAGCTGCCACGCTTTAAAATCGCAACGCACTTCCCTTTTGGGCTGCAGCGTCACGGAGGCGATGCAGAAGACGACGACGAGTGCAAAGGGAGTGAGAGTGAGCCTGGCGCGGAGGGTGGTGGGCTGAAATCCCCTCGCACACCGCCCGCTCCGGCTACTGCGAACGACGCCTCCACTTCCGCTGACAAAAAAAGCGGCAAAAAGGCAGCCAAGAAAGCCACCGGCCGCTCGCCGCGGAGAAACACGCAGAAGGGCGTGAAGACTCGAACAGCCTCGCCGACCGACGCCAATGGTGACCCGATGTCCTACTCACCAGAGATGAGCGAATCCTCTCCCTTGGGTCAGCGATCAAAGCAGGCGGATTCGGCGAAGAGGCGAAAAAGGTCGAGTAGCACCAACCCGATGGGTGGCCCCACCTCTCCTCTCACGTCTTCGCAGAAAGGCAAGGAGGTTAACGCAGCGAACGTGATGCTTGCGGCAGACGTGATGGCTTCCTCGACTGAAGGGGAGTTGGTCGAGTGGTACAGCCTGCGACACACGCTGCGGCAGACGATGCCTGACTTCCCCTATGTGCTCTTTCAGCTGGACGAATATGAGCGCTCTACGGAGGCCGAGACCTTGGCCAACGCGCTTGTTCTGAAAGCCTACGAAGAGTCTCTCCCGACCGTCGCAGCGGAAGAAGAGAAGAAGAGCTGAGCTCTTTTTTTTTTTTTGAGTGTGTCTTTAACGTTGATGTATACCGTCACTTTTTTTTTTTTTTTGACTTCTGGTCTGTGTTAATTACATGTACAATTGGAAATGAAAGGCAAGCACTGTGGAAGAGATTCCGCGTCGGTGCCCGTTGCGCGCCTTACTGTTTAGATTCTCATTTTTACGTCCTTATCTTTTTTTTTTTTTTCCTTGCGACAGTGTTTCTGATGTAGCTTACTTTTTCAAGCACATTTCATGTTGCTTTCTTTTCTTTTTTTTTTTTTTTGGAAGGGGCTTTTTTATAAACTGATAAAGGGGTGCTTTGCTTTATCGTTAGTGGAAACACAAGTGTCTAGCACCGCTTCCAACGTTGATACGGAGGTTGCTCTCTCCAAGTGGTAGGTAAGAAAAGAGGCCAACACACCAAGAAGTAACGTTTTTTTTTTTTTGTGTGTGACAGACCGTTGAGCCAGGAGGGAAGCAAAAGGCAAACAATTTCTCTCAATAGGCGTGCTCTCAAAAGTCAACAGCGGCTGCTGTGTGAAGTTGGTACCTGCGCAAGTAAAGAACAGGTAAATACTGCCTTGAAAGCTGGATACGTTAAACCACCTTTCGTGAATATCCTCATTAATGCCCTATTGTGTTTCTTTTTTTTTTTATTATTTACTTTATTATGCTGTTCTTTTTTTGTTTTTTTCATCTACTTCTTCTGCTCTAAACCCTCTACGTCGGGGAAAAAACAAAAAACGCATATGCTTCTGTGTGCAACTGCTTTTTGTGCACACACGTATTATCCCACACATCCATCCACATTTGCGACTGTCTTTTTTTTTTTTTCTCCTGATAAGTAAACACATTCAACATGGCGTCCAACATCACTGCTGAGCGTTACGAGCAGCTCAAGAAGGAGCGCACGTTCCACAAGTTCACGTTCCGTGGGCTGGAGATCGACCCCCTGCTTGCGCTGACGGAGGAGGAGTTCAAGGCGCTGCTGCACGCTCGCGCGCGCCGCAACATGAACCGCCACGCGGACCGCCGCCCGCCGGTGCTGCTGAAGCGCCTGCGCGAGGCGAAGAAGCACGTGAAGGTTGGCGAGAAGCCGAAGGCTGTGAAGACGCACCTGCGCGACGTCGTGATCACGCCGGAGATGGTGGGCTCGGTGGTGGCCATCTACAACGGGCACCAGTTCAACGCGGTGGAGATCAAGGGTGAGATGATCGGCCACTACCTGGGTGAGTTCTCGATGACCTACAAGCCGGTGCTGCACGGCCGTCCGGGCGTGGGTGCGACGCACTCGTCCCGCTTCATCCCGATCAAGTAACACAGTGCTGCCTTGCTTCGCTGCGCGCGTGGTTACCTCTGTTCCGTAAACACGGGCCCGAGAGAAACATGTTCGATGCCTTGTCTGACCCCTACTTAGTTTTTATTCTGTTTTTTTTTTTTTTTTGATTTCAAGTTTATAAAAAAAAAAAAGAAAACAACACCAATACCAACAAGAGTGCGTGTGTTTACGCAGAGTCGGATGAGAGGATAGCTCTAAAAGTAAGTCAACGGCTGTCCTGGGTTGATTTTTGTCAACGTTCGGGATGGAGAGGGATAGGAAGGAAGACAGTTAAGGGAGGAGTCTTCTAAGTAGTCAAGCGTGCTTGAACATCTTTCTACTGTTTTCCTTTTCTTTCAATCTGCAGCAGTTGTAGCATGTCTTTGTCGTTAGGTGAAAGACCTCGACCCAGCGACTTCTGTTTTTTTTTTTTTTGAAAGGTAGGTAATGCTGTCAATTCTGCGCCCCACAGTGCTCCTTCCGACTCTTTTTTTGTTAATTACTTTACTCTAATTCTCTCCATTTTCTTTTTTTTCGCATCTCTCCTTTTTGCCTTCCCATTTCTTCCGTTTAACAGCCCTGCTATGTTCTTTTTTTTTTTTTACAGTTTCGCTTGCCTATTTTCTTCACACTGATCTTCTTTTTTTTTTTTTTTTGTAGCTCTCCAGCGTTTCTAAAACGCATTGGTCACAGCGGCGCAACGAGGGCTTAAATCCCGTGATCTCATCATTGTGTGTGTGTGTGTGTACACGCGCAACACATAGTTGACGACAGTTCGACGAATGAAAGTCAGCTTTCGCCACAAGAGAAAAATAGATGACTGCGCCTAACTCGAAACCGGAACTAGAGCGAAGCAGAATCGCGTATTACACATTAACCCGCTAGCTAAGGGGAAAAAAAAACCATCGTTAGAGCCCACAGCCTCTGAGTGCACCGACGTTTTGCACTCTAGTCATTTTTGCTTCACGTAGCGTTTTCTTGCGTGCTTCTACCGGCGTAAAGCACCATCAGAAACTCCACGACTCGAACCATTAACAGCACCAGCAAAACAACAAAAAACGAAAGCACCACAAATGGCCGTCAACTTCAACCCCAGGCTTTCCTTGGAGCTCAACGCCAACAGACAGCATAGAGCGCTACTCTTAGAGGAACTCAAGGATTTTCAGCGTATTGTACGAGCCTACCTGGCTCTGCGAACAGCAGCAGAAAAAGAAATAGACGAAAGAACAGCTCGAGAACGCCGTAAGTCGCCAAACGACTTCGAATCAGCGGTACAAATAGAGGAGAACAACAAAACCAAACACGCAAGCAAAAGTCAACAAAGACTAGTCGCTAAAACGCTATTCCGCAGCCAGACTCCATCTTCCGCATCAGCTGATGAAGAGAACGACAATTACCTCAGTAACCAAGTCAGCAGCGAAGCAATATCCGCCACAAGGCAAAACGCCCAAAACATAAAACAGCAAACCTTGTTCAGGGACAACAACACCTTTCTAGTAAAAGCAAATGTGTCGCACGTAGAACCACAAGCCGCCGCCGCGGACGCCAGCCGTGCCGCCGTCGAGGCCGAGGAGGCCGCGGAGCGTGCGCAGCGCGAGGTCGCTGCCGCCGAGTCGGAGGAGGCCGCCGACCGCGCCGCCATCGACGCCGCACACGACACCTCCCTTGCCGCGCTCGCGCGGGCCTGCACTGCGAGCGCGAAGGACGCGCTTGCTGCCGCCGCGGACGCCAGCCGTGCCGCCGTCGAGGCCGAGGAGGCCGCGGAGCGTGCGCAGCACGAGGTCGCTGCCGCCGAGTCGGAGGAGGCCGCCGACCGCGCCGCCATCGACGCCGCACACGACACCTCCCTCGCCGCGCTCGCGCGGGCCTGCACTGCGAGCGCGAAGGACGCGCTTGCTGCCGCCGCGGACGCCAGCCGTGCCGCCGTCGAGGCCGAGGAGGCCGCGGAGCGTGCGCAGCACGAGGTCGCTGCCGCCGAGTCGGAGGAGGCCGCCGACCGCGCCGCCATCGACGCCGCACACGACACCTCCCTTGCCGCGCTCGCGCGGGCCTGCACTGCGAGCGCGAAGGACGCGCTTGCTGCCGCCGCGGACGCCAGCCGTGCCGCCGTCGAGGCCGAGGAGGCCGCGGAGCGTGCGCAGCACGAGGTCGCTGCCGCCGAGTCGGAGGAGGCCGCCGACCGCGCCGCCATCGACGCCGCACACGACACCTCCCTTGCCGCGCTCGCGCGGGCCTGCACTGCGAGCGCGAAGGACGCGCTTGCTGCCGCCGCGGACGCCAGCCGTGCCGCCGTCGAGGCCGAGGAGGCCGCGGAGCGTGCGCAGCACGAGGTCGCTGCCGCCGAGTCGGAGGAGGCCGCCGACCGCGCCGCCATCGACGCCGCACACGACACCTCCCTTGCCGCGCTCGCGCGGGCCTGCACTGCGAGCGCGAAGGACGCGCTTGCTGCCGCCGCGGACGCCAGCCGTGCCGCCGTCGAGGCCGAGGAGGCCGCGGAGCGTGCGCAGCGCGAGGTCGCTGCCGCCGAGTCGGAGGAGGCCGCCGACCGCGCCGCCATCGACGCCGCACACGACACCTCCCTCGCCGCGCTCGCGCGGGCCTGCACTGCGAGCGCGAAGGACGCGCTTGCTGCCGCCGCGGACGCCAGCCGTGCCGCCGTCGAGGCCGAGGAGGCCGCGGAGCGTGCGCAGCACGAGGTCGCTGCCGCCGAGTCGGAGGAGGCCGCCGACCGCGCCGCCATCGACGCCGCACACGACACATCCCTCGCCGCGCTCGCGCGGGCCTGCACTGCGAGCGCGAAGGACGCGCTTGCTGCCGCCGCGGACGCCAGCCGTGCCGCCGTCGAGGCCGAGGAGGCCGCGGAGCGTGCGCAGCACGAGGTCGCTGCCGCCGAGTCGGAGGAGGCCGCCGACCGCGCCGCCATCGACGCCGCACACGACACCTCCCTTGCCGCGCTCGCGCGGGCCTGCACTGCGAGCGCGAAGGACGCGCTTGCTGCCGCCGCGGACGCCAGCCGTGCCGCCGTCGAGGCCGAGGAGGCCGCGGAGCGTGCGCAGCGCGAGGTCGCTGCCGCCGAGTCGGAGGAGGCCGCCGACCGCGCCGCCATCGACGCCGCACACGACACCTCCCTCGCCGCGCTCGCGCGGGCCTGCACTGCGAGCGCGAAGGACGCGCTTGCTGCCGCCGCGGACGCCAGCCGTGCCGCCGTCGAGGCCGAGGAGGCCGCGGAGCGTGCGCAGCGCGAGGTCGCTGCCGCCGAGTCGGAGGAGGCCGCCGACCGCGCCGCCATCGACGCCGCACACGACACCTCCCTTGCCGCGCTCGCGCGGGCCTGCACTGCGAGCGCGAAGGACGCGCTTGCTGCCGCCGCGGACGCCAGCCGTGCCGCCGTCGAGGCCGAGGAGGCCGCGGAGCGTGCGCAGCGCGAGGTCGCTGCCGCCGAGTCGGAGGAGGCCGCCGACCGCGCCGCCATCGACGCCGCACACGACACCTCCCTCGCCGCGCTCGCGCGGGCCTGCACTGCGAGCGCGAAGGACGCGCTTGCTGCCGCCGCGGACGCCAGCCGTGCCGCCGTCGAGGCCGAGGAGGCCGCGGAGCGTGCGCAGCACGAGGTCGCTGCCGCCGAGTCGGAGGAGGCCGCCGACCGCGCCGCCATCGACGCCGCACACGACACCTCCCTTGCCGCGCTCGCGCGGGCCTGCACTGCGAGCGCGAAGGACGCGCTTGCTGCCGCCGCGGACGCCAGCCGTGCCGCCGTCGAGGCCGAGGAGGCCGCGGAGCGTGCGCAGCACGAGGTCGCTGCCGCCGAGTCGGAGGAGGCCGCCGACCGCGCCGCCATCGACGCCGCACACGACACCTCCCTTGCCGCGCTCGCGCGGGCCTGCACTGCGAGCGCGAAGGACGCGCTTGCTGCCGCCGCGGACGCCAGCCGTGCCGCCGTCGAGGCCGAGGAGGCCGCGGAGCGTGCGCAGCACGAGGTCGCTGCCGCCGAGTCGGAGGAGGCCGCCGACCGCGCCGCCATCGACGCCGCACACGACACCTCCCTCGCCGCGCTCGTGCGGGCCTGCACTGCGAGCGCGAAGGACGCGCTTGCTGCCGCCGCGGACGCCAGCCGTGCCGCCGTCGAGGCCGAGGAGGCCGCGGAGCGTGCGCAGCACGAGGTCGCTGCCGCCGAGTCGGAGGAGGCCGCCGACCGCGCCGCCATCGACGCCGCACACGACACCTCCCTTGCCGCGCTCGCGCGGGCCTGCATTGCGAGCGCGAAGGACGCGCTTGCTGCCGCCGCGGACGCCAGCCGTGCCGCCGTCGAGGCCGAGGAGGCCGCGGAGCGTGCGCAGCACGAGGTCGCTGCCGCCGAGTCGGAGGAGGCCGCCGACCGCGCCGCCATCGACGCCGCACACGACACCTCCCTTGCCGCGCTCGCGCGGGCCTGCACTGCGAGCGCGAAGGACGCGCTTGCTGCCGCCGCGGACGCCAGCCGTGCCGCCGTCGAGGCCGAGGAGGCCGCGGAGCGTGCGCAGCACGAGGTCGCTGCCGCCGAGTCGGAGGAGGCCGCCGACCGCGCCGCCATCGACGCCGCACACGACACCTCCCTTGCCGCGCTCGCGCGGGCCTGCACTGCGAGCGCGAAGGACGCGCTTGCTGCCGCCGCGGACGCCAGCCGTGCCGCCGTCGAGGCCGAGGAGGCCGCGGAGCGTGCGCAGCACGAGGTCGCTGCCGCCGAGTCGGAGGAGGCCGCCGACCGCGCCGCCATCGACGCCGCACACGACACCTCCCTCGCCGCGCTCGCGCGGGCCTGCACTGCGAGCGCGAAGGACGCGCTTGCTGCCGCCGCGGACGCCAGCCGTGCCGCCGTCGAGGCCGAGGAGGCCGCGGAGCGTGCGCAGCACGAGGTCGCTGCCGCCGAGTCGGAGGAGGCCGCCGACCGCGCCGCCATCGACGCCGCACACGACACCTCCCTTGCCGCGCTCGCGCGGGCCTGCACTGCGAGCGCGAAGGACGCGCTTGCTGCCGCCGCGGACGCCAGCCGTGCCGCCGTCGAGGCCGAGGAGGCCGCGGAGCGTGCGCAGCACGAGGTCGCTGCCGCCGAGTCGGAGGAGGCCGCCGACCGCGCCGCCATCGACGCCGCACACGACACATCCCTCGCCGCGCTCGTGCGGGCCTGCACTGCGAGCGCGAAGGACGCGCTTGCTGCCGCCGCGGGCGCCAGCCGTGCCGCCGTCGAGGCCGAGGAGGCCGCGGAGCGTGCGCAGCACGAGGTCGCTGCCGCCGAGTCGGAGGAGGCCGCCGACCGCGCCGCCATCGACGCCGCACACGACACCTCCCTTGCCGCGCTCGCGCGGGCCTGCACTGCGAGCGCGAAGGACGCGCTTGCTGCCGCCGCGGACGCCAGCCGTGCCGCCGTCGAGGCCGAGGAGGCCGCGGAGCGTGCGCAGCACGAGGTCGCTGCCGCCGAGTCGGAGGAGGCCGCCGACCGCGCCGCCATCGACGCCGCACACGACACCTCCCTTGCCGCGCTCGCGCGGGCCTGCACTGCGAGCGCGAAGGACGCGCTTGCTGCCGCCGCGGACGCCAGCCGTGCCGCCGTCGAGGCCGAGGAGGCCGCGGAGCGTGCGCAGCACGAGGTCGCTGCCGCCGAGTCGGAGGAGGCCGCCGACCGCGCCGCCATCGACGCCGCACACGACACCTCCCTTGCCGCGCTCGCGCGGGCCTGCACTGCGAGCGCGAAGGACGCGCTTGCTGCCGCCGCGGACGCCAGCCGTGCCGCCGTCGAGGCCGAGGAGGCCGCGGAGCGTGCGCAGCACGAGGTCGCTGCCGCCGAGTCGGAGGAGGCCGCCGACCGCGCCGCCATCGACGCCGCACACGACACCTCCCTCGCCGCGCTCGCGCGGGCCTGCACTGCGAGCGCGAAGGACGCGCTTGCTGCCGCCGCGGACGCCAGCCGTGCCGCCGTCGAGGCCGAGGAGGCCGCGGAGCGTGCGCAGCACGAGGTCGCTGCCGCCGAGTCGGAGGAGGCCGCCGACCGCGCCGCCATCGACGCCGCACACGACACCTCCCTTGCCGCGCTCGCGCGGGCCTGCACTGCGAGCGCGAAGGACGCGCTTGCTGCCGCCGCGGACGCCAGCCGTGCCGCCGTCGAGGCCGAGGAGGCCGCGGAGCGTGCGCAGCACGAGGTCGCTGCCGCCGAGTCGGAGGAGGCCGCCGACCGCGCCGCCATCGACGCCGCACACGACACCTCCCTTGCCGCGCTCGCGCGGGCCTGCACTGCGAGCGCGAAGGACGCGCTTGCTGCCGCCGCGGACGCCAGCCGTGCCGCCGTCGAGGCCGAGGAGGCCGCGGAGCGTGCGCAGCGCGAGGTCGCTGCCGCCGAGTCGGAGGAGGCCGCCGACCGCGCCGCCATCGACGCCGCACACGACACCTCCCTTGCCGCGCTCGCGCGGGCCTGCACTGCGAGCGCGAAGGACGCGCTTGCTGCCGCCGCGGACGCCAGCCGTGCCGCCGTCGAGGCCGAGGAGGCCGCGGAGCGTGCGCAGCACGAGGTCGCTGCCGCCGAGTCGGAGGAGGCCGCCGACCGCGCCGCCATCGACGCCGCACACGACACCTCCCTTGCCGCGCTCGCGCGGGCCTGCACTGCGAGCGCGAAGGACGCGCTTGCTGCCGCCGCGGACGCCAGCCGTGCCGCCGTCGAGGCCGAGGAGGCCGCGGAGCGTGCGCAGCACGAGGTCGCTGCCGCCGAGTCGGAGGAGGCCGCCGACCGCGCCGCCATCGACGCCGCACACGACACCTCCCTTGCCGCGCTCGCGCGGGCCTGCACTGCGAGCGCGAAGGACGCGCTTGCTGCCGCCGCGGACGCCAGCCGTGCCGCCGTCGAGGCCGAGGAGGCCGCGGAGCGTGCGCAGCGCGAGGTCGCTGCCGCCGAGTCGGAGGAGGCCGCCGACCGCGCCGCCATCGACGCCGCACACGACACCTCCCTCGCCGCGCTCGTGCGGGCCTGCACTGCGAGCGCGAAGGACGCGCTTGCTGCCGCCGCGGACGCCAGCCGTGCCGCCGTCGAGGCCGAGGAGGCCGCGGAGCGTGCGCAGCACGAGGTCGCTGCCGCCGAGTCGGAGGAGGCCGCCGACCGCGCCGCCATCGACGCCGCACACGACACCTCCCTTGCCGCGCTCGCGCGGGCCTGCACTGCGAGCGCGAAGGACGCGCTTGCTGCCGCCGCGGACGCCAGCCGTGCCGCCGTCGAGGCCGAGGAGGCCGCGGAGCGTGCGCAGCACGAGGTCGCTGCCGCCGAGTCGGAGGAGGCCGCCGACCGCGCCGCCATCGACGCCGCACACGACACCTCCCTTGCCGCGCTCGCGCGGGCCTGCACTGCGAGCGCGAAGGACGCGCTTGCTGCCGCCGCGGACGCCAGCCGTGCCGCCGTCGAGGCCGAGGAGGCCGCGGAGCGTGCGCAGCGCGAGTCGCTGCGCGCTTTCGAAGAGAAAGTACGGGCCAGGTTAGTCTGGGCGTTTAGGGCTGGTGTGTTGGAGGTTTCATGTGACGGGCTGATGCGCAAGGAAGTCAGTGATAGGAAGATGCTGGAATTAGAGGAAGAGCATCTCGCCAGGTCTGTTATTGTCGACTGGACACGCACGTTGAGCGAGTGCCGCATTCTAGAGATGATGCGGTCGGAGAAGCAGGGGCGTCTCGCCGTCGCTTCCATGCTCACGGCGGCGTGCCGAGGGATCTACGCTGCGAAGGAAGATCTGCGTCTGCAATGCGTGAGGGAACTGCACGGCGGGGCTTTGGCCCAGCTAGCGGCGGTGGAAGCTGGCGAGCGAACCAGTCTGTGCGTAAGCGAGACAGCGCAACGGAACGAGTTGGTCCGGGCTGCGCGTGTTTCCCTCTCGGGTGCGCAGCTGGTGCTGTTGCCGCAGGCAGAAGCAAAGGAGCGGGCCGCAATGTGCAGCGCACGTGACTTCGAGGTGGCAGTTATGGCTGCCACATGCCATGCAGATAACCAAAGGACGGCCCGCGCTGTTATGGAGCGAAGAGAGGCAGCGCGGCGACGTATGGTGGCCAACGCCGAGGCCGTCGAATTCAAGCGCCTCGTGGAAGACAGCATCGCTGACAGGGTAATTGCCGAAGCGACAACCGCGTTCCGCACGCACCAGGAGCACAGCCTCGCCGTGCCGCTTCCTCCAGCTGCTTTGCGGCGGCTTCAGTACTTGGCTGAGGAAGAGGAGGACGAGCGTGAGCTGCTGCTGCTGAATGAGGTGCGCGTGCGCGGCGATCGTCTTCCCTCTGCCTCATCGTCCATTTACGGCTCGCAAGGTGGGGTCGACTCGGTTCGAGAGGCAAGTGCTTCACAGGTCACTCGTCCATGTGTTAATCGACAACGCAGCCGTGGCAGTGCTACAAACAGCGCGCTTCAACGTTGGGTGCGCTTCAACAGATAGGATTCCAGTGAGTGATGTATAAAAAAAAAAAAAAGAAAGAGGAAAAAGAGAAAAAGAAAAGAACATGACCCCTTTGTTTTGAGGGAGAGGGGACGGGTCGCTGTCCTTCAACTTATCGTCTTTTTTTTTTTTTTGAGTTCTTCTTTGAAATGAGGTTCTTTAGAGAAAAGAAGTTCTTTTCTTTTGCCTCCTGCCTCCGCCATTCTGAGTTTTTATTCTGTTTTTTTTTTTTTTTGCTCAGTTGTGTTTATGATTGTTTCTTCTGCTTTCAATAGTGTTACTGATTCTGTTTTCTTCTTCTTTTTTTTTTTCGATAGAGAGAAGGAGCTGTTTATTTGGCAAGCGTTCCCTTCTTTTGCCATAGAACATACGTCGTTGTTGCCGTGCACCACATGAGCCGTCATTTACCACAGAGTCATGCAACTTGGCAAGAAAGATGAAATGCGATCAAAGGGCGTGTCCTTCCGGTGACGACGAATTCAATCCAGCACGGCTCGCTTTAAGGAAAGGGGGGAAAAAAAAAAGCAAGTTACTTATTTGCGACGTTAGCAAAAGCAGAGTTACTGGTGTATGGCAGCTGAATATTTGCATAAAAGGAAACAAAAGCTGGAGTACTTGTGTTTAGATACTCCTGCATCTCTCTCTCCTTTCTTTTTTTTTTTTAACGCCATTATATTAAAGAGAGGGTGAAAACACACAAAAGTAAAATTAACCTCGGCTGCTTTAAAAAAAAAAAAAAACGCCTTTCCATCTTCTCTTTTTGGTCCTTTCTCTCTTTCCTTTGATTGACCCAACTTCCATGTTTCGTAGAGCTGGCTTGACTCCGCCACAAAAAGCTGTACTTTTTTTTTTTTCTGTGTTCTTCTGCTTCCACGAAAATACCACAGGAGCCGGGTTTTCTGTAAACACGTTTTGTATGCCCATATGTACTTATTTCACGGCTCAGCATATTCTTTGACTTAACTGTACACCAGCCGCTGTGGCTTGAACCTGAACATACCACCGTCTCCGCTTTTTTTTTTTATTTCTTCTTGCAGTGCTGCTGCGGTACTTCTTTTTTGTTTTCTTTGAAAGATGAGGCGTTCATATTTAGTCGGTCAAGCGCTTACGCTACTTGCCGCGGCATTTGTTCTTGTAGGGAGTGTGACGCTAGCGGCAGCACTCACCTCTTCGGACCGTAACGGGCTTCATCAACGCAAATGCGTTCGAGGCGACTACGTTGCCACCTACGGCCCGTGTCTCGCCAACTCCACAAGGCTGCGTAGCTGGAAAAAGTCGGCGAGCGCGAGCTGTGTCGTTGGTGACGCAGCCGGGCAGCCAGCCTCGACTTTTGTGCCGTGTGCTGCGTGTCCCCCTGGTACGCAGCACCAAGGCGGCAAACGGGACACCATCAGCGACTGTGTGAGCTGCTCCGTCGGCAAGTACCTTGATGTATCGGAGCTGCCGTCTACCTGCACGGCGTGTCCTTTTGGCACCACTGCCCGCCCGGTGCTGTCCTTCCGTGACGGCTTTGACGGATTCTCAGGGAACGCCTCTGCGTTGTCGAGGTCGCTTGTGACGTACATGGCATCCCCGCTCTCCAATCCGAGTGCTTGGCAGGTGTTGAATGGAACTGGCATGGATCTCGTTGGCTACTCTCGAAACGGCAGCACGGATCTGCTTGTCGGTATGCGTTCATTTCAGCTGTCAAACGACACGTTCGCCGTTTCTTCGTCTTTCAAGTATGGCTTCGATGCGCTCTCAGATGGGTTGGTGGAGCTGACGTTCTCCCTGCACCACATCGACCAAGCGGGCGACGAAAGAGACGAGGGCCCAGGCCGTCTAGAAGACTTGATGCGTCACCGCTTCGTGCTTTTTGTAGACGGCACCGAGTACGACGTGCGCGATGCGGCGAGAAGTCTGGCAGACAGTAGGGATGCGGCGTTCGTGGTGGTGGTGCCCTATATGCACACGACCACACGCAGGGAGCACTACATTGGTTGGCAAACAACAGACTACTCGCAAAGCACTTCCACCCACTACGTCCTTGTCCGATCGCTTGTTGTGAGCGGCGACTTGTCCGGCGGAGTTGACGCGTGTGAGCCGTGCCCGGCTGGATACGCCTGCGCTCCACAGACCACGCAGGCTTCTCCGTGCCCTCCCGGCACCTTTCAGCCCGCCACCCACGCGCAGCGGTGCCTGCCGTGCACCGGAAACACCATCGCCCCCGGGTACGCGTTCCGGGAGTGTCTCGCCTGCGACTACAACCGCAGCGCTAACGCGGACCACACTATGTGTGAGGAAACCTGCATCTACGCCTACGATGATGTGCTGTACGACTTCACTGCTTTGTCGGGCGTGGCGTTGATGACCGCCGTGGATGAAACGGCGGTCAGCAGAGCAGCGAAACTGACCATCGAAGAAGCCGATGAGGCTGACATCGACCGCGTGTACCTTTCCCTCTGTCACGCCATGCCTATCCGCGATGTGGCGACCGAGGAGATGTCGCCGAACGGCCTCGGCCGTACTGCTGCTGGAAATGGTACCTTCGACACCCTGTGTGTGGGCGACGTGCACGGCCACAACAGTTCGACCAGCGCGTACGCATGCCAGCGTGTCAACAGCACCACAGGGCGTCATTTTGGCAACGTCGTCGACTTCGCGAGCGCTGCGGACGGACGAGTGAACATGGTCACCTCCATGGGATCTTTGCTGGTTCCTTTGGATATGCTCGGTAACGCGTCCGATTACGCGGAGCGTACGTGGCGGGCCGTGATCCAGCTGGAGTGTAGCCATGACGACGACGACGGAGGCTCAAACAGCGATGACCATAGCCATCACCAGCACGGTAGTCGAGACGCGCATTCACTGCGCGTTGTCGGACTAACGACCGACACGATGACCCTCGCGTGGCGCTCTAAGCTGGCATGCCCGCTCTGCACTCCGCAGTCGTACACAAAGGTGGAGTCGCGGTGCAATGCGTCGTCCTTCTACACCGTGACGTATGAAAGACGGGGGACGGTCTTTTGTTTGGAGGGGTACACGCCGCCGGTGCCGCACGTGGCGCCATGCACACCATGCCCGGCGGAGGCGTACACGCTAGAGTGGCAGGCATGTGATGTGGCGACGCAGACGCAGACCGGCCTCTTTGCTGTGAAGCCGGCGTACCAGGGGTGCAGAGACTCTGAAGCGTGGTCGCCGTCAAACCAAACACGCAGCTGCCTGGCCAACTCAAGGACGACGAGCACTGCAAAGAAGGTGTCGCTGGTCATCGGTGTTCTTATGATTCTCCTGGCCTGTGGTCTGGGTTTCATGCTCGTCAATCCCAGCGACTCCCCCCAGGGGCTGTGGAGCGCCGTAGCGGAAGACGACAGGGAGCTGGATACGTACATCCACAACGACCACCACGACGACAACCCGGCCAGTCTCAGCACGCACTACAGCGTCGCTGATAGCGTAGAGAACGGCACAGCTCCGTCTGACACTGCTGCGTCGCGCTTCTCCGACTTGATGGATCGACTAGCTCATTCCATGTCCGCTGCCTTTCAGGGGGTCTGGGCTGCCGGGTCCACCGTCACCGCGTCGAGCACGGGACGCGGCTCCCCACCGCTGAGTGGCATGCAGCAAGGCAACGGGTACCGCACATTGGCCACCACCGACGAAAACGACCTACTCTTCTCGGACGACGAGACTGCACAGCGTCCCTCGCACACCAGCAGTCAACGTCATCAATTATTATTCACCTTGGAGGACGAGGATGACGATGACCTTTTGCCTCCTCACTTTTCGAGTTAAATGCTCACAAGTATATACACACAACAAAAAAAAAAAGGCTTGAACAACGTCATCTGATCGAAGGAAAGTAAAGTCTCTACGTTTTTCTTTTTACTTTTTTTTTTTTTGCTCTCTGCGCGCTGAGAACACTGAAAACACTTAAAAAAAGACGGTAGTTGAAATTAAATCAAAAAAAAAAAAAAGAGGATGCTGCACATCCCCTGTTTCTGCAGCTGCGTACTCGCGATGAAAAAGCGCAGTGTGTGAGTTTTTAGTGTCATCAAACACACACACACACACACACACAAAGCTCTTTTGGCCAGGAGTGCTGCGCATCTCGTCTTGAGTCTGCTACGTCAGTCTCAACATAGTGCACTCTGCGTCTCACATGTTTTTTTTTTTTTTCTTCCCCTTATCGAATCTTCTTTTTTTTTTTTCATATGTGTATGTTTGTGTGTGCTTGTGTGGCGTTGCTTCCCGTGTTACACAATATGACTTGGTAGGCAGGAAAGAAAAAAGACACGAAAACGGGTCAGACGTTGCGCACATTTTTTTTTTTCGTTGTTGCATTTTTCTGCCTAGCACTTACCGGTGAAGCAGTCGACATGAAAAGCGCTACTACCGAGCGCACCGTGGCGGAGCAGGTCGCCGCTCTACCACCTCTATCCCAGTTACTCGGCATCGATGAGGTGGAGCAGGAACACGCACCCAAGTCAACGGGCCGCGCAGCGCGCCGTCCTACTGAAAAAAGTTCCACGCGGTCTCGAGCGGGGCACAAGGAGGCAAAGCAAGCTGGTGAGGCTGCGACGCCATCACCGTCCCCAGCTTCAGCGCAACCGGCTGCAGACGAAGGTGCGCCTTCGAAAGGTAGCGCGTCGCGGTTGCCCTTGTCCCCTGCCAAAGAGGCCGCCACACCGCTGTCGCCTGCGTGTTATCCGGGGGGTCTGCGCGAGTGGCGTCACGTGCAGTCCACGCTGCAGCTACCCTTGGCCTACCGTGGCGAGGACGACATCAAGCTCACGCTGCGGCTGCTGCGCTCCCTGCCTTTATTCTCCGCGCTGCTCGACCACGACCTCCTCACGCTGGCGGAGGCAATGTCGATAACGGAGGTCGCGAACGCTGGGACGGTGCTGCTGCGCAAGCGCGCCACGCCTGCCCGGACCGCCACGGCCGACGTCACCTCGTCCGTCGCCCCCTCAGCGCCATCCGCCTTCGCCGGCGGACCGTCGCTGCTGCCGAGCGATGACGACGATGACGGTGCGACGGCCGCACGCCCCAGCTGGATGATACCGGCCTCGGAGCTCTTCCAGCACTTTCGGGCACAAATGGCCCAAGGCGACCAGCCCTCGTTGCCTGCGGCGTGCTTGGCGGCGCACGAGTCCTTGACTGGCGCCGTCGCAGGTGGGAAGGTCTCAAGCAATAGCGGTGGAAAAGGGTCAATTGGAGAGGCTAACGCTCCGGAGGCGTACGCCGCTGCCGTGAGCAGTAGTCAAGTTGCAGCGGAGCTCAAGACGCCACTCTTCTACGTGCCGAAGGGTTGGCAAGACGCTGACGACGACGACGACGCGGAGGAGCCTTTTGCGTTGGTGCTGCTGAGCGGGCACTGCGAGCTGCGCTGGCCGCGGCAGCGTTGCCCCGCCGAGCTTCCGACCGCGCCGAGCTATTACACCTACAGCGTTCAGCCAGGCGACACGATGGGCTACGCGCTTGTCTGGGCTGCGCTGCCGGCTGGTGCGGAGTACGTGACGTGCGACACGTGCACGTTGTTGAAGGTCGGCGTGGAGGGGCAGGCACGCGACGTTAAGGAGCGCCTACACCGCGCCTGTCGCCGCGCCAACGAGATGGTCTACAAAGCTCAGCGGAGCTTTCTGACAGAGAAGCTTCTGACCCCCCTCTTCGCCGAGGCCTCTGCCGATGACGTGAAGGGCGCGACCGCTGCTGTAGCTGCTACCCACGATGCCAGCGCCGATCCGCCGGTGGAGGCGCTGCTGGACCTGGCAGCCCGCGAGCTCATCCCTGTCCGGGTGCCCGGCGAGACGACGCTGCTTCAGGAAGGTCTCTGCCCTGCAACCGAGTGTGCACTGTACTTTGTGGTGGAGGGCACCTGCGTGGTGGTGCGGCGGCTCTGGTCGCAGGACCGGCAGCGCCTCGAGGCACGCAAGACGCAGCTACTGAAGGAATTGACCCCGCCAAACGGAGTTCGCCCGGCGCTGACCACGATGCCGTCCACGACGGCGATGGAGGTGGCGCAGCTGCGGCCCGGTGACTACTGCGGTGACATCGCGTACCTGCGTATTGACCCGGACAACGCCGCGTCCATCGACGCGGAGTGGACATCGGCGTACTGGCAGAGCACCTTTGTGCCCTCCGCTGCTGCGGCAGCCGAGAAGGAGGCGGAGGAGTCCGCGCTGGCCTCGAATCTGCGGACACGACGGCAGCAGCAGCAAAGCGCCAACGGCGGTCGTGACGAGAACACCAAGTCGAAGTCGCTGTTCCGGCGGCACAAGGCGAGCGTGGTGACGCAGCGCTCCACGCAGCTGCTGGTGCTGCTCCCCACTGCCGCCGCGGAGGTGGTGCGGGGAGTTGTGCTAGAGCGGATGATAGAACACGCCCGCGTTTGCCCAAGCTACACGTCGTTGCTGGCGGAGTACGAGAAGCTATACAGGTGGGCCATCTACAAGGAAAAGGTGTTATGGGAGCAGTCGAAAAAGGCACCGGTGCCGCTTCGCTAGACTTTTTTTTTTGACAGTTTTTTTTTTTTTTGACCGTTTCTTTTTAAATGTCACCCCTTATTTGAGCAGATGTACACTATCTTCTGAGACTGAAAGAAAAAAGCAAAGAAGTTATTTTGTATATCAACTTGTGCTTTTTGCACTTCGAGAACTGTGCAGAATAAATGTCAAAGCTCGTTTTTTTTTTTTCAATAGAGATTCGCGATGCTGTTGTTGAACGGTAAATCTACTTTCAGGCTCTTCTTCTTTTTTTTTTTTTTTAATTCCCTTCGTGAGCCTTTCTTTTTTTCTTTAGCTTTTGCATGTTTGCACTCGTTGCCGTCCTTTTCGTCTCCTCACTCTCTCTCTCTCTCTCTTTTCTCTGTTTCCTCTCCCCCTCCCTTCCCTTCTTTTGCACTTATGGACGCTGAGCATTCAACTGGACGCACTTACACAAGCTTTGTGTGTGTACATGTGTGTTCATCAAGAGAAATAGTGCTCGTACATTCGCTGCTGCTCTTTGTCGTACTTTATCGTGCCCTGTACTCTTACACACAAAACGAAAAGAGGCTTTAAACTTGTAGAGCTACTCAGAAGAAACAGAAACACCCGCACTATTTTTTTTTCCTCCTCACACTCTTATAGCTTCTTCACAGGCACACACAAGCATAGACACATTACCACAATGCTGAATGAAAGCACATTGGGTGAATTCTACGCCCATGTGTACCCAGTCGATCTGGTAACGCGGTGGCTGGCTTACCGTCTCAATGGCAGTGGAGATGTCGGCAGTGCCCGCCCAAGCTCCACCAGCGGCGTAAGGGCCTTTCTCGCTCACGAAGGAGAAGCGGAGGCCGACGTGATGCCCTCGCGTGCCACGACAGAAGACACCAGTGCCGCAGCCCTCGACTTGGACGGTTTTGACAGCAAGGAGGCGGCAGCGGCGCAAGGCTACCTCGCCCGTCGCGAGTTCTGCTTCACCCTCATCGGCGGCATATTCAGTCGATTTCGCAGCTACCAGAGTGCGGAGGAGCTGCGTGCGGCGCTGGTGCAGTCATTCCCTGAGAAGATCGACGTTGGTGCCGTGTACAACATCCGCCCGAACCAGAAGCAGGGTATCGCAAACGTTTTCCCTGTGGAGCGGGAGCTAGTGTTTGATATCGACATGTCCGACTACGACAACGTTCGTTCCTGCTGCTCGGGTAAGAGCATCTGCAGCTTCTGCTGGGCCTGGATGTCGTGTGCGGCGCACGTGCTCCACACAATGCTTCAGGACGACTTTGGCTTCAAGTACATCCTCCCGGTCTTCTCCGGCCGCCGCGGCATCCACCTGTGGGTGTGCGACAGGCGCGCTCGCCAGCTGTCGAACGACGAACGGACGGCCCTGGTTGGGTACCTGACCGTGGTCGCCCCGAAGACGCTGCGCAGCACCGTCGTGGCGGACCTGGCCAACCATCGCCTCATCCACCCGAGCATCCGCTACGTCCTGCGCACGCAGCTAGACCGCGCCTTCACGGCCCTCTTCGTCACGTCCTCCGTGGACAACCCAAACAACGTGCAGCACAGCCCCAAGGCCGCGTTCATCGTGCACGACGCCACGGTGGCGGTGCTGAAGCTGGGCCGGCGCGAGGCGCTGAACCGATTCCAGCAGCATATCCACTTTCAGCAGGGGAACGTGCTGGACTGGGGGACATTTCTGCGCGCGCTCGGCACAGAACAGGAGGCGACGGACGTGCTGTATGCGGTTCAGTTGCTGCTCATGTATCCGCGTCTCGACGAGCACGTGAGTACGCGGCGGGACCACTTGCTGAAGCTGCCATTTTGTGTGCACCCGGGCACCGGCTTGCTCTGCTGTCCGCTGGAATGGAGCGAGGTCGACAGCTTTAACCCGACATCCGATGCACCGCAGCTGCAGGAGATGTTGCTGAATCGCATGATGGATCCTAAGTGGAAGTTACCTCTGGAGCGTATGCTGAAGGAGATGCGCGCCGACGAGGAGGAGAACTCAGTATGAGTGAGGCCGCTGTTTCCCTATGAGCGCTTTTGATAGCAGAGGTACTTCCTTTTTTTTTTTTTTATATGAGTTGTATGAACATAGAACAAAGGACAAATCCCGTAGCTGCGTTCTTTTTCTTTTTCGTGGCGTGCTTGTTGGAAGGGCTGCTGCCGCGTGAAGGTGTGTTTGCAGGTATTCGCTTACTTTCAAAGTTCGTGTGTTTTACCTTTCATTGCAACTGCTGGAGCTCTTTTCCTTTTTTTTTTTCCATAGAAGACGCTCTTGTATAGATTACATATATATCTATATATAAATATAAATATATATATATATATATATATATATATTTATATTTATATTTACTTATTTCATTTTGCGTATGTTGATAGTTTTGTGTTCGCCGCAGAGATTCACAGCTTTTATGGAGACCCATGTTCATTTGCAGCTGTTTTTTCCCTTAAAAACAAAACAAAACAATAACATGTGTGAATATAACGGTATACGTTTTTTTTTTTTTTTGTGTGTGTGTGTGTTTGTACTCGAGGAGGCTGTATTTACCGATTTACGTGGCAAAGCGAGCGCGAAGAAAAGAAACCTAAAAGACAGTGTTATTCTCTCTCCCTTTTCCTTTTATCGCGATTTGATCTTGAGTAAGAAGAATGAAGCCCTTGCGTTACTGCAACGCGCTTCTCTTGCGCGTTGTTCGAGCGCATCAAAACCGTACATGGTCTTTTTTCGCTCAGCGTCTACGTTTTTCTTCTTTTTTATTTTTAACGTTTCTCGCATCCTTTTCATTTTACTATTATCCTTGTTGATATTTCAGCCTACATCCCCGAAACACTCTTCTTCAGTGCAAAAGCAACAGATTGTTTGCGCGCGTGCACACACACACACACACACACACAAGTCTGCGCTTTTTTCTCCCTCCTCGCCTTTTTCCCTTTCTTTTTTTAGACTACTTGGAGAAAAAAAAAACACCTTGAACGATTCGCACGGAGGGAGCAAAGTGTAATTCAACAAAAGCCAAGAGAGAAAAAAAAAAAAGAGTGTTTGCTAGCGCCACCGCTTGGGAGTTGGAAGAGGAAATAGGGACGTCGCTCCTCCTCCTCCTCTTTCGCTTTTGCGTGTTTTAACTCATCCTTTTCTCAACCTGTGTGTGTGTTTTTTTTTTTTGCCTGACAAAAGGGCGGAAGCTAAACTACCGAGTGCGTATATATAAATGTTCTTTGCTCCCCCTGCCAAGGTACCTCGTACGCAACGGCAGACCCTCGACACACAGGCGTCCCCGTTTACCTACAGGCGCGCCAGCGAACTCACCAGCGGTCTTTCCGAGGCGTCACCCACCTCCCTCGACGAGGCTGTGCTCGTGGACTCCGTGAACTCGCTGACGATGCCCGCTGCCAGCTTCCTTTCCGGGGCCGGCACTCACATGTGCTGGATGGTGGACGAGAACCAGAAGTTGCTGCGGCTGTGGAATGTGAGTCGGCCAGGCTGGGAGCGGGCGGCGCCGCGGCTGGCGGAGATTCCGTACTTTGCCGCGGCGAAGGAGGGCCTACCGCTTTTCGTGAGTGAGATGAGCGCGGAGGAGGAGTCGCTGGCGTTCTGTAGCGAGCGGGGTGCCATCTCCAGCCTCGACCACAGCATCGAGGTGCAGATGCTCGACGGCGACGCGGCCATGACAGTGTCCAGCTTCATATGCGCGCGCCGGCGTATTGAGACGGACACCGTGATCGTCACCGTCCTCGGCACGACGAGCGGGTTGCTGGTTGTGGACCTGAAGTACGAGGGCTCGCACACCACGGTGGAGTTTGATCGCTGCGACCCGGCAGCCTTCCGCTGGGCACCGAACAGCCACAACAACTTGCAGACACAGCGGCGGTCCTTCTCGCTCCTCAGCCCTGTCGACGATGACGGTCGAGTCGCGGGCGGCGGTGCCGAGGGACGTGACAACGAAGAGGAGGAACAGCAGTGCGCAGAGGAGCCGTCATCAGCGGAGTTGCTGGCGCGGCAAAACGCCAGCACCAGCACTGGGCCCTCCAGCTGGTGGAGTTCGCTCAAGTCGTTCATCGTCCGCAGCGAGGACGCGAGCGTGCCGTGTGAGAGCCAGATTGGCCGCAGTGGCGGCGTACAGCAGCAACCACGCGACTCGACTGTTCTGAGCAGCTGGGCAGGCAGCGGGAGCGTGGCACAGGACGGCGTGTGGCCGCTCTCCGCGGTGGGTCGTGTGCGGCGTGGCGAGAGCGCCTACGCCTTTACTCATCTGCAGTTTCGCTACCACTACCCAGAGCAGGTCGTCGCCGTCAATGCAGCCAACGAGATATTCCTGCTCGACTTCAGCCCCGTACCGCCAGTGGCGGGGCCGACCAGCGCACGCGATGGTGAGGTGAAGATTAAGTGGGCCACCTCGCTGACCGCCTCGCTCGGTCGCAGCGGCCACGTTGTTGCGCTGACAGAGAGCCGTCACAAGATGTGCCTGTTGTATCACGTTGACGGGACGGCGTCGCGTCCGCTGCCGGCGCTGTGGCTCGTGACGGTTGACGCGTCGCTGGGGCGGGTGGTGAACTTTGTCGTGCTAAACGCCGTCGCGAACGTCGTCGCGGCCGCCGCGCGCATCCCGTCGCACCACATTAAGATCTTCGTCGACGACACGCGCTGCGAGGTGCTCGTGAGCATCGGCTCCTACTTCATCCGCGTGAACAACCAAGTTGGCGTGCGCCAGCCCTGCTGCAGCGAGGACACTATCTACATCAAAAACCTCGATCACCCGATCTCGTCGCTGCTGTGCGAGGGCGGCTGCCTCGTCACGCTGGACGCGCGTGGTCCACACGTGACGGTGAAGGATGTCTACGCGAGCAACATGTCCTGTGTTGGCGAGGACGCGAGCGGCGACGTGTCGTGGCTGCAGCAACAGGCGTACGACGGCGACGGTTCCGCTGAGGCGGAGCTGAAGCGGCTCCTCGACGCCGTCCGCGCTGACCCGAAGTTGTCGCTGGACACGGCGGTGCTTGACGCCAGCGAGGCTCTGTACATGCAGAATGGTCAGCAACAACGGCGGCAGTCGTGCTCTGGTGACGAGAACGGCGCTGGCAACTGGGCGCGTCGTAATCTAAACTCGGAAGACGAGAACATCATGCTGCGCGTCACACGGCGGCTCACATCGCGGCAGCAGGCCCACCGCCGCTTTGTCATGGCAGTGCTCCGCAACGAGGAGGTGCGCGCGCAGCTGTCGCCGGAGACGCTGGCGCAGCTGCTCTCCGCTCAGGAGGCCCTCGTGTGCCTCGGCGCGCTGCGCAGCCTGCAGAACGTCGGACTGCAGCGACGCGGCACGGCGGATGACGTCGCCCTCGTACAGCAGGTGTTGCCGCCTTTTACGGCGATGCTCGATGCGGTGCAGCGTGGCGACAGCGGCGGCGCGTACCTCGTGCGGCGTTGCGCCTCACGACACGGCGACGCGCAGCAGGAGCAGCCGCGACTGGTGAAGAGCGCGCAGCAGCTGGACCGCTGCCAGCAGATTCTACGCCGGGCGATTGTCAGCGTGGCGGACGCCATTCGACAGCAACAACAACAGCAACAACAAGGCGGTGAGGAAGGAAAGACTGGCAAGGGCTACAGTGCCGCAACGCTGACGGCGGCGGAGTTGTGCTACGCCGACCCTGCGAACCTTGTGCGGCTACTCAAGGCATTGGGGAACTACATGGTTGAGGTGCGCGGAACCGTGTCCCTCTCGCCGGAGGAGAAGTACGCCGAGTGCTACGCAGTGGGCTGCGTGTATGTCGTCGTGGCGCAGACGATTGTGGAGTCGCGTGAGGACGTGCGGACGGTCTTTGAGCTTCCGAAGAGTGTGCTGGCACGTATGTGGACCAGCTCAACAGATTCGGTTTTCGGTGCGGAGCTGTGCTTCTCGCAGAGCTGCGTGCAGCTGTCCGAGATGTTGGCGGACGTCTGTATCGGCGTCTCGAACGTGCCAGCGATCACTGGCGACGCCTCCACAAGCCTGGTTGCTCTCACGCAGCAGCAAAAGTGTGACCTGCTGGACGTGGTGGCGTATCTGCTGTACTTCTCCCTCACCAACAGCACCCACCACGACCGGAGCTTCATCGCGTCGGCCATCACCAACACGATTCTGCGCGAGCCTTTCGTGTCCGGCCCCGTCGGCTACCCACATGGCAGCCCCACGCCATCGAGCTGCTGCGCTGAAATCGGCCGCCGCATTCTGCGCATATCGGAGCAGCTGGCACTCCGCTTCGACGCGATGCCGGTCCTGATGGCCTTTGCGCTCTCCACGCCGGTGGACGACCCGGCGAGCAAGCCCGAGCTGTACCAGCGCCTGCAGCTGTACTGCCAGCAGAATGACCTCGTGCTCGACGCAGCCCTGCAGACGCTGTGGCAGCAGCGACGAGAATGGGAGCTGCTGAGCCTGCCGACTGTGCTGCCTGACTGCCCGGACGTCCGCAACCGCCGCAATACCTTTCTGGAGGCGCAGGCGCCGCACCTGCTGTGGCTGGCGGAGCCGAGTCGCTACGATGCCCTCAATGCGGAGGGGCAGACGTGTCCGCCATACATCCCATACGGCGAGGACCACGTGACCCACCGCAGCCGCTGCAACGCGGTGGCGCGGCTTGCGTGGGTAGCCAGCGGCGCCCCGACTTCCAGCCGCGTCCATGACATGCAGCTATCTGAGGCGATTGTCCAGGCGCAACAGCAATTTTTGACGCCGGAGTGCAAGAACGAGTGTCTGGGTCCGCAGGCCACGGTGCAGCGCCTGCTAGAGCTGCCGGACAACGTGCCGGCGTGGGCGCAGGCCGCCGTCGTCGCCAGTAACACGATGCAGCCGACGAATGAGGATTTGCTGGTTCAGGTTCTCCGGCACTGCCGCGCACACGACGGCGAGGCACTGCGCGATATTTACAAGAGCAGCGTCAGCGAGCGCGAGACGGACGCGCGGCTGCGGCAGACGGCGGTGGGGGAGGTGGTGGTGACGTGCGCGAAGCTGCAGGACAGGGAGACACTGGGCCGCGTCTGTGAAACGCTGCTGAGCAAGGACGAGTTCACCCTCCTGTCCTCGTGGATCGACTACTTGTGGTCTTCCAGCTACGAGAGTGTCTAGTGGCACGTTTTTGCAAGAGTTGAAGCGGAGTCGGAATAAGCGCGCAGTGATGCGGTGGATGTGAGTGTTTTTGCGCGTTTTTAATCGCATGTGCAGATGTTTCTTTTAGTTTAAGTAGATGAACGACGTTAATGGATGTCAACACCGGTTTTCTTGTTTAACAGTACCAATAAAAAGACATAGAAGTAAACGAACAACGACGTGGAAAAAAGAAGGCATTCATGGGACTGTTCCCCACTTAAGCTCTTAGTCAAGTATTTTCTGTTTTGTTTGTGTTTTTATCAATCGCTTTCGTGTAGTAAGTACATTGCAAACAAAAAAAAAATGAAGGAGAGAGGGGCTGCCGAGGTTTGCTGAGCTTTCACCTCCTCTTTTTTTTTTTTTTGCTCAGAAGCGGAACGCGCATCTTCTCAGAAGAAAAGCTCTAGTCCGAAACGCTGTGCCCATCCACCGCGGAAGTGGGGGGAAGGAGGAAGGAGGAGAGTCGCAGTCGCGATACAGATACGCTTTCGATGCTTGGCACAGGTGCTTCTCTGAATGTGGAACATGTTTTTCACAAACTTCAATGCAGTGTCGACGTTCTCATTGTTTGCTGAAAAGCTGGCCAGACTCGATTTTTGAACTCATTATCCCACCGTTCTTTTCTTCTGTTTTCGTGTTGCTGCTTTGGGAAAAAAGGAAAGGGTGCTTTGCCTTTTTTTTTTTTTGTCAGGGGGGTCTTTTTCTTCTTTTCGTGAACCACACGGACGTGCTTTTCTTTTTATTGAAAAGGGAAGAATGACGAGCGCACGCCCGTATCTTGAAGAGCTGCTGATCTTAAAAAAGCAGCAGGCAACGGTGCTATTTTGTCCCTGGGACGTGGAGGACGAGGGGCGCATTGCCGTGAAGCAACTCCGCCCGCTGCTACTGAGTGTTTTCCCTGAGTCCAAAGCAGCCGCTGCCACGCCCTATCTCACTCTGGGCCGTGTGAAGGCCGCCTACGAAGGTGTCACGCACCGACCCTATCACGCGCCGTCGTCGGTCGCCACGGCGGCGGCGTCGTCGTCGCAGCACGCGCGGCGGCCCCACGATCCGATGTACGTTGGGCCCACGCTGGATGAGCTGCACCGTGTCATTGACGTGCTGGCCTCCGCGGATGAAGACAAAACAGTCACTGCTCCCTCCTCCGCGCTCATGTCGAAAGAGCCCGAAGCACAAGACTGTCCCCTTTCTCTTAGTGTGTCGTTGACGCTTCGCAGCTTTGCCGCCCAAGAGGGAAAGGAGGGAGAATGTGATTGCGGAGCTGCCGGTGCGGGAAGCAGCAGCAGCAGCAGTCTGCGCAAGAAGCACGCTGCTACCTCTGTCATGGAGACGGCAGGGGCGCGCCTGCGTCTGCTGCGCGGCTCCATCGAGCAGATATATCATGCCTTCTGTGCTGCCGGTACGGAGGTCGGGCAACCAGTGCCGACTCAGCTGCCCATCGATGCGGCACACTTGAAGCGTCTTGCGTGGACTGTCAGAGCGCAGCCGCTGCAGCTGGGAGAGAGCTATGCACTGCACCAACTCTTTGCATTGGCCAGCGCGACTGCTGAAGCTAGGCAGAAAGACGAGGCTGCTGCAGTGGGCCACATTTCGCAGGACGCCTTTGTTTCTCTGTTGTGTGCCTTGTAAAGCTTGTCATAAAATCGAGCACCTCCAAGCAACTGTGTATTTTCGAGAACTCAAAATGACAAGAACATCCGTTTTTTTTTTCCCGTCCAACGCCTTCTGTTAGAGCAGCACTTAGCAAGCGACTGCTGAGTAGCACGCAGAGGTTAAAGTTGTAGCCAACGCTCTTTTACCCTCGTTCTTTGCTCCTCGTTTTTTTTTTTTGCTTTCATTACTCTGTCTTCCTTTCACCTGTCTTTTTCATTGCCTTGTTATTAATTTGCCTCTACGCAAGGGCGTCTATGTTGGTGACAAGCAGTACTTGAATTAGCAGCCTGTTGGGTTCTTCTTCTTTTTTTTTTTTTTGTTGTTGATGGAAAGAGAGTCTTAGCTCCCACAACGCAAACAAGCAAAAGCGAGAATTTGCACAACTCGTAGGTAATCTCAGTGTGCTCAAAAAAGTCAAGGGTGCAAAATAAGTAAAATAAAAACAGGGAGGCAATGGAGCGCGGCTCGTTCCTCAGCTTCACCTCATCTGGTGCTCCCCACCACCCCTCCTCCCTCTCCGTCAGCTCCATCGCTTCTAACACGCATCAGCACGGTAGAGGTCGTGGTGTCACTCGTCCAACGCAGCGCAGTCTAGCCTCCACGTCACTGCAACACGAAAGCTCCGTCAACTGCACTGCCGGCGATGGCTTGATAGACGACACGCAGACCTCTCTCCTCTTGACTGACGAGGAGCTGCGGCAGAACGTCGAGCGGCAGGCGAAGCGGCTGCGTCAGCTGCAGGCTCGAGAGAGTCGGCAGCGTAGCATCCTGGAGAATGAGGCGACGCAGCAGCTCGACCAACTTCTCGCTTTGAGCCACGCCTACGCGTCAATCGCCGGCACTTGCGTCGCTCTGCGAACCGCTCGCGAGGCGAAGAGGCAGCACGACGAGCAACAGTCGCAGCAGTGGTCCTTGCAGCTCCTCGCGGACGCGGTGCAGGACGTAGTGCGGCAGGAGGGCGTGTCACGGCACGGCATCCTGCACGCAGAGGCAGCGGTGCGGGAGACAATGGCGCAGCTGCAAGCGGCAGAGACGCGGGCCTTGAGCTTCCACGAAGGCGTATTCCGCCTTCTTAAAGCGGAACAGGTGCGACGCGCTTTTCTCCTACGTGAGGAGGCGCGGGCTGTGGAGGCGATGGGCATTCCACACTTCATCGCCTTGCCGTGCGTTTCTGTGGCGGCCCCGTTCAGCCAGGACGGTGTAGACAGGCGGAGAACGCTCAGCGAGTTGGACAAGATAGACCTCATGGCAGGTGAGCGCTGCCCGTTCCGGTGTGCGGCGGACTGCCCATATATGCCACCGCGAACACGACAGCTGGGGACACTATGGGCTGCCGGCGCGGCAGGAGGGGCTGCGCGTGGTGGCCACGGTGCCACAGCGTCCACCAGTGATCCGCAACGGCGCCAGATAACGGAGGTGGGAAGGCAGCGCGTGCGTTACGCTATGGCGAAGCAGCATCTTCACGAGACAACCAACTTTCTACCGTCACTTCGTGTGAGTTTTTGAAGTGTGGCGTTCTCTGAGTATGAAGGTGGGAATGCTCTATTACTGTTTTTTTTTTTTTTGAGTGGTTGCTCGGCTCATTTTTTTTTTTTGTTTCTGGAATTGTCGACGCAAACAGTGCTTGTTTGCATTTGTATATATATATATATATGTGTGTGTGTACTTTATGAAGTAAATCGCGAGAGGCGCCTGCTTTTTTTTTTTTCCCCCCCCTCCCTTCTTCTTTTATGTTACCTGTTTTCAAACCTGGAGGCACTTCCCTGCTAATCTTCTATTTGTTCGCATTTCTTTATCACCTACGAGAGAAATGAAGTACGGGTTGCATTTTTGCTCGCTCGTGCTCCACACTCAGCAACGTCGAAAGGAAAAGAGAAAGAAAAAAAGGCACGTCAAGCAGCCAGAAAGGCGTACAGTTTCCTCTGCGGTGCAGAGACGAAGGATGGGAAGCAAACAAGCAAATAAAACGATAATCTGAAAGCAAAAGGACACACTGAAGATTCGATTTTCCAAGTCTGCGATGTGCAAATGGCTACTTACTCATATGTGAGCAAGTTGGGTGCTAAGCTGAACTGCGCACCAATGTCCTTTGTACGGTGTTCTCCACCGCCTCCTTTCGTCTTTGGTATGTTCTTTCCACCTCACTTTCCCCTCCCCCCTCCTGTTTCCTCACGTTATAAGCTGGGCACATTCATTCAGCACTATTGCGTTGTTCAAGCCATGACCACACCACTTGAGGAACCAGCGGACAGCGAGGAGGGGCTGCATACCTTCCTCAAAGAGTTGAACCGCTTGCAGGAGGCGTCGCGGCTGCGAGCGCAGGAGCTGCAGGACGCAAAAGAGGCCGAGGCAGCGCTGCAGAGACAAGTCGAGGTCCTCGCGTCCAAGGCGCAGAGAGAACGGCAGGACACCCTGCAAGCTGAACTGGAAAGTGCGAAGACGGAAGTGGACATCCAGAGCGCACGCGTCTGCGTCGACGCATGCAAGACGCAAATCGAAGAAACAGAGCGGCAACTGGTTGGTGTACGGCAGCTGCTAGAGAAATGTTCGAGTGCAGGTGCAGAGGCCCTCGCTGTTAGCCGTTCATGTGCTTCTTTTAGCACCGTCGCCGATCCGCTTATAGCGTCACTGAGATGCATTTCTCGAAATGCGCATCTTCGCGAAGTGTATCTGAGTCCGTTGCTGGACCCGCTGAAACGACTTTATGGGAGTTATCAGCATGAGAAAGGCGAGAATGCTCCTTTAGAAGAGGCAACGACGGAAACTCTTGCTGGCTTATTGGAGTGGCTGCGCAGCCTATCAAGTGAATTGACCTTTACAGACGCGGAGCGCACCGCTGTCGAATTTGTGTGCCATGAAGCACTCAACTGAGAGTGTGCTTTTCACCTCAGTCAGTTTTGTTTGGTGTGGTAAGTGTTTTTTTTCCCCCATTTTTGTCTTTTCGTGTGTCTGCTATCTTTCTGCTTTTGTTTACGTTGTCGTTCCCAAGCAACAACAGCAAGAGAAAAAACAATAATAAAAAGGTTCCCGGTCCTTCACGAGCTAATCAGATGTGTTTATTTGCGCGTCGTCTTTCTCTCTTTCTTATTGATCCGACACGGCGGATGCAAGGGCTACAACTCGAATCATAACCTTGAAGGACGCTCTTTTTTTTTGTGTGTGTGTGTTGTTTTGTGTGTATACATGTTTGTGTGAGAACCGTTGATCTCCGCCTCTCACTTTTTTTTTTTTTCCTGTCTCCCCTCCTTCCTTGTATACCTGGGTTTTTCCCGTCGTAAGTGCTGCGTTTTATAAAGAGTGCAGATTCCTCTTTAGTTTCGCCGTCCTCGACACTCGCGTGCGCACTTGTGTACAGCGTAACAAAGAAAAGAACGGAGACGCGGATTTCTTCTTTTTTTTTTTCGTTACTCCTAACTCTTCTGTGTTTCTTTCCACAGAAAGTTGCTTGACCCTATACACACGTTATCGAGACCCTTTTTTTCACTCTTTTTTTTTTTATCAGGAGTGCAGTTCTCATTCTGAGTTTCACATTTCGTAGCTGAAAAAAAAAAAGAACTGATATTTGAATGCCCTTTACGTTGTGCTCAGGCTTCCGGTGATTTTTTTTTTTTTTTGCACATGAGCTTTTTTTTCGCAACTCGAACGCGTTTGCGCCAGGCGGAGCTGCTGTCCGGCGTCCCCCTCAGCAAAGAAATGCGCAAGCGCATTCACGCCGTTACACTGCAGCTCAGCCGTGCCCCGTGTCTTGCGGTGGTCTTGGTGGGCGAACGTCCAGACTCCATCCGCTACGTCAACCACAAGAAGCGCGCTGCCGCCGAGTGCGGGATCGAGATACGGGTGGTGCAACTGTCCAGCACGATCCGTCAGGTGGAGTTGCACAAGGCGCTGGCCGCCGTCAACGGAGACGTCTCGGTCGATGGTGTCATTTTGCAGCTGCCCCTTCCGCCCCACCTGCGCGCCCGCTCCGCGCTGTTCCACATCCACCCGGGCAAAGACGTGGACGGGCTGCACCCCCTCAACGCAGGAAATCTGTTTCTGCAAGACCCCAGTCCGCTCCTCCATGTACTGACCAGCAAGAGCGGCCATCACAGCACGAAGGCGACCGCAGCCGCCTCTGCGCACGCTGAGGAACTGCCCGCCGCGGACCAGCTGGCGCACGGCTTGGTGGATGAGGTGATGTTGCTGCCGTCGCACAGCGGCGGCTACAACGCGCTGCACCGCCGCACGCACGAAAGCAAGTTTTTTGTCCCGTGCACCGCCCTCGCCATCCGCAGTATTCTCTTTTCCTATCTGAGCCGCAGCGAGTCTCTGGCGCAGGTGATATCGGCGGTGCCGTTGGAGGCGAGAGACGAAGCGGATATGCTATCGGGGTCGAACAGTCAATCCGCACACAAGGTTCCGCAGCGGGATCTGCACGCGGTGATTGTGAACAAGAGCATGGTGGTTGGCGTGCCCACGGCCGCGCTGCTGCAGCGGGCCGGCGGCTTTGTGGTGACGTCGTGTGGCCGAAGTAATTCTCTCGAGGCGGTGCGCTGCCTCGCACGGCAGGCCGATGTCCTCATCACAGCCTACGGCCAGGCAAAGGTGTTCGACGCTTCGTGCGTGAAAGAAGGTGCGATCATCATTGATGCGGCGATTAACGAGCTGCCGCCGCAATCGAGTAGCTCCACCCCGGCAGAGAGCGGTGGCGACCCTGCCAAGGCAGGCAAGCGGACGCTCTGCGGCGACGTCGATGTGGCGTCAGTCTCTGCAGTCGTGGCGGCAGTAACGAAGACGCCCGGCGGCGTAGGGCCGCTCACGGTGTCACACTTGATGATGAATGTGCTGAAGGCGTACCGGCTGCGGCACGCGAACCACCTCTACTACAACAACATCTACACTGAATTCTTGAAGATGTACGGCACATACGACAAGGTGCGCGACTACGCGCCGAGTGCGGCGCTGGTCGTGCGCTCGGCCTCGGCAGGGATGCCGGCCGCCGCAGACGCCTCCGCAACGCAGCCCATGTTGCTCAGTAAGGATGCGCTGACGTGTTCCTCTGCCGACGAAGATAGCACCAGCGACCTTTCCGAACGCGAAGAAGATGCAGACGACGAGGACGCGGACAACGAGAGCTACGAAGTCTGACCTCGCAATATTTGTGGATGGGGGGGGGGTGGTGGTGCTTGAAGCAGATCACTTTTCGAGGGACTTTTTTATGCAAACAATGCGGCTCGATGAACGAGAGCTGTGAAAGGCCTCGTGCAAGGAAAGCAGTTTGTGTCTGCTTGTTTCTCCTTTTTTTTTTTTTATTCTTCTTGGGTTGATGAGGCAATCGCGAGAGTCAGCAACTGTTCTGCACTCATTTATTTCTCTTCACAAAAAAAAGGAAAAGGACAAAAAGAGATGAAAACGTGATGCACCGCATTTGTTCTGCTTTGCTTCAAGGAGACTGTATTTACTGTGTTTAATGCGTTTAAAGAGCTCTCCAACATCTGTGCTGAAGTACCTTTTCAGGCGTTGTGTACTACAAAGCTGTGTTCCCATTCGTCCATCTGTGGCAGGTACCGCCCGGTGAGATGAAGTTTCGCCGAGGTCGCTGTTATCGTATCGGCTTTGATGAGACGCACCACGGTAAACAGAGCTTTTTCCGTGTTCTTCTGACGATTACTGCCATCATCTTCTCTCATCTTCTTTCTCTTTGCACTTTCATTCTTTTTTCGATTATTGCATTTGAAAGTGTTGTCTTACCAGGCAATCATCAATAAAGAAGAGCCCTTTGTGCACGTGCACGCGCAAGCAGGCGTCGAAGCACAGACGTACGGGAATCAAGAGCGAAAGAGAAAGAAAGAAAAAGAGCGCCGATTTGAGAAAAAAAAACGTCAGCGAGAAGCAGGTCTTTCCACAACGCCGTTTTCTTTTTTCTTTTCTTTTCTTCTCCTTCCACCACACATCTCTTACCTGTGTATTAATACGTCGCAAGATGCTTGGTGGCTCACCCTGCTAAATTGTTGTTTTTGCTCTTTTTATTGTTTTTTTTTCTGAGGCATGAAATGCAAAATAGCACGTGCATATGTTTTTTTTTTCTTGTGAAACAACCTCCACTCAGAAGTCCTCCTTGCTGTTTATAATTGTGTCCAGTCCTTTTTCCCCCTTCTTCGTTTTGTTTTCTTCTGTTTGATTCTCTCCGCAGGGTTTTTTTCCCGAGTGGTACTGTGTGCGCGGGCCGACGACTTCTGTCGACTCCCTTCATTTCACTCCGTTAAAAGAGAGGAGGGAGAAAAAAAAAAAAAAGCCGAAGCACAAAGTCGTAGGGAGCAGAAAAGCTGTGAGAAAACGACCTTCAACGAAGTACGTACACATATAAGCAAACCAACAAAAGAAGTGAAGATATAGCAACACAATTTTTCTTTTCCTTTTCTTTTATCTCTTTTAAACGACATTAAAAAAAGAGAGACAAAAAAAAAACGTGTATACTACTCTTTTTTTTTTTTCACTTTTTGGTTTTTTTTTTCCATAACATCGCGTCGATAGTATACTAGTCGTAACACTACGTGTCAAAACAAAGTTCTCTCTTTCAAGTTGCAGACGCCTATTTTTTTTTTTTTTTCTGTCTTTTACTTCACACGAGACACGTATCTTTACCTTCACCATTTTCACTTTCTCTCTCTCTTTTTTTTTTTTTTTCGTCTCTCTGTCGTATACATAATAGTTCTACGCGTTGTGGTAATCAGCGTGATTTAGGCTCTTTTTTTTTTTTTTAGCTGCTGTTGTTGTCGTTTCTTCTCTCCCTCACGTTTTCGCAACTCCAGCAGAAGTTATTGCTTTTGGTGTCGTCTAACCGTCTTTCCTGAGCAGGATTTCAGCTCTTTTGATATTGACTTAGAAAGCAACCGTTCTTTGCCAGAGACGCAGACTCCATTTTCTTACATATAGCACATAGCAAGCTCCTCTTTTTATTTTCCTTTTCGCCTCTTTTTCATTGAGTGTGAGCGTGTGTTTTGCTCTTACTACGGGCTCCTCTCTCTCTTCCTCTTTTTCCTCTTTCTTTTGTGTCCTCTCTTAAAAAAGCAATATATATATATATATACATATATATATATATATCGGGGACGAAAAAGAAGTAGAGCGCTCGTAAAGTCAGGGTTTTTTCTTCTCTCGTTTTCAAAAAAAGCTTCAGCTGACAAAATTAACTGAAGTCAGTCAACAATATTTGTGCAAAGCAAACCAAAAGAAAAAAAAAGAAAAGAAAAACACTGTTTTTGTTCGTCGGTGTGCATTTTCTTTTCCTGTTCTTCTCGTGATAACCAAAATACAACCTTTTTTTTTTTTTGCTAGGACACTGCACTATTGAGTATCAGACTCTTCTTCTATCCGTACGTGTTTGCACTTGTAGGGGCTTACTAGCCCACTGTCTTTCTCTTCTTTTCTTTTTTTTTTTTTTCAGCTTATCAATTCCAGAGAATCAGGTTACTTTCCTTTTGTCAGCTAGCTTTGGCTGAGGGAATACAAACGTTAATTCGAGTTTGTGCTCCGCAGTTTCTGCTCTATATTTACGTGTCGTCTTTTTTTTTTTTTTGTACAATTCTCTCTGGTTCTTCTTTACAAAGACCCTTTTTTTTTTCTACGTGATTACACGCTTCGAGAGGCTTTTCTGAACAAGCCTGAAGAGGTTATTCTGTTTTCTTTTCCTTTCTTTCACGTACGAAACACCGCACTCAAAGTAATAGGTAATAATAACTATTGTATCTTTCTGCGTTCTCTTTTTTTTTTTTTGTTTGTTTTCATATTGGGTCTGTGTGTGTGTGTGTGTGTGTTTTTTTTTTAATTTAACTCGACTAAACTAACTATACTACACCTCGACCTAACTCTTGTCGTAGCGTGTTGTTGTTGTTGTTGGACTGACTTTTGCTTTAGGCGTTTCCAGCGCTCATTTTTCTTTTCTCTTTTTTTTTTTTTTCTGAATTTTCGTCGGACTTGACAAGCAAACGTGGAGAGCCTGTTTTTTCTCATGCACCTGTACACCAAGAAGATGCAAATGGAGACGATGCCCTTTGCGGCCACCGTGCAGCGCAGCGGAGAGCCGTCCAAATCACCGTCGTTTTCCCTCGTAGGCAAGGCACTGCCGCAGCCGTGCACTGCCAATCCCTTTTCTTCGTCTACGTCAGTGATGGGCGGCCTCACCACAGCCTCCGTCGCCAATGCCAACACCACGTTCGCCCTGGAGTCGAGCACCTCTCCTATCGGGAAAGGGCAGCTGAGCACCAAGGCAGGCGAAGGCGGGCTCTTTGACGCACACGTAATGTCGCTGGACAAGGCATCGATGGCGTCCGCTGCTGTAGCGGCAGCTGATGTACCTGTCGTGGGCATCGTTGCCGACTACGAGCCACCAGAGCAGCAGCAGCAGTATATTCCGTTTACTCAATCAACTGGCAGTCCGTCACACGCTATGGCGCACACGACTCATCTGCCCGCCTCGTTTGTCAAGCACGACGACGAGGACACGCTGTCGCTGTCCCCTCTCGCCTGCGGAACATCGCACATGTGCTGTGGGCCGCCGCCGCTGGTGGCGAGTGCGGAGGCGCGACGGGCGACGTCTGCCGCTACCTTTCTCGGCGACGACGTGACGCAGCCTTCGACGGCGGTGCCACCAGAAGTAGAAGAGCTGCCGGATTTATCGCCCGAGGAGGTGACGTTGCTGCCTGGGTGGTGCGGCAATCGCATTTCGGTGCCCTCCACGCTCGTCTACCCGCCCCCATTGGCGGACGCGGCCGCGACGACAGCAGCAGCGGCAGCAGCGTCGCCTAACACACAGATTTCGTCGCCCGCCGGGGTCACAGCGGTGAGTTCGACGACGTGTTCCCCAGCTACGACCGTCGGAACGTCGGTCCACCACAGTCGCACTTTCGAAACCCCGCTGCCCAACTGCTCCACCTTCGTGAGCCCCGAGGACGTCATCAGCGGTGACCGCCATGGAGAGCGTGCGACGGCGTCCTTCTCAAAGCACCAGCCGATCCAAACAGAGGGCTTTTACTCAGCCCAGCCTCTGCCGCCGCAGCAGCGTCATGGGTGGCCACACGGATCCAGCGTCTACGGCGACCCGTCCGATCCTAATGTGACGCTGTCGGCGCTTACAACGCCCGTCACGTCCAATCCCGTGGTCGGCGCGGCGGCAGCTACGACGACCGCACGCGTCAGCGACGATGGCAGTGCCGGGCTGTTCTCCCTCCGCAACCGCACGAGCCCGCACAGCCTTTCCGAAGGCGGCGCCACCACCACCGGCGCGTCAACCGTCCTCCCCCGCGTGACGTCACTGGAGACGGTGGCCACGCTGAGCTCTACACGCTCGCGGCCGGCCCTCACTCCGGCAGCGACGGGCCTGCCCGGCACCGGCACCTCCACCGTCGGCTCGGCCGCCGCCTCCACCACGATGACAAGTGTCACGTACACGCGCAAGAACGTCAGCCTAGGTGCCCTCGACTTCTACGGCAACCCCGTCATGTCTCTCTCTACGCTGCTGGCACAGATGTCCGTCCGCTCCGGCGACCGCGATGAGATGGAGCAGCTGGAACTGTGCCACAACACGCAGCAGCAGCAGCAACAGCAGAAGAACACGCTGTCGATGCAGAACTTAAAGGCGCACACACAGCAGGTCGGCGTGATGGGGCCGGAGGACAAAATCAAGCGTCTTCGCGGGCGGTCGGAGACGGCGGTCACGGCGACGGCATCAGTGCTGCGGCGTCGGCGTCCCTCGTGCCCAGCCCCTGGCTTCCCCACCGGCCGATCCTCGCCCACCGTCGCCACCCTTGGCGGCAGGTCGCAGGTGGACTGCCTGAAGGATGTACTGCAGGAGTGTAATTTTCTTTGCATCAACGACGTCATTAACGCGATCGCCGAGACGCAGGCGCACGAGCTGCGGGAGGCGCAGCAGCAGCTGGAGGCTGGCAGCACCATGACCAGAACCACAGCAGGCCCAATGGCACCAGCGTCAACGACAGCAACGGCGGCTGCCACTGAAGCGTCCACCACAGCACTCGCTGAGGCCGCAGAGACGGCGGCGATGGCGAAGACGACGACCACGACAAAGGGCGAGTCGATCACTGGTGCGGTAGAGGGCGCGACGACGGTGCCGCCCGGCATTCCACTTCCGCTCCCTGTGCTACAGCGCACGGCCAGCTTGTCATTGAGCGCCTGCTCCGAGGACGGCTGCAGCTCGCTGGTGCGTAATGCCGCCAGCGCCAGCTTCATCGCTTCCGCCACCGGGCTGCCCGCCTCGGCAGACATGATCGACCCGCAGCGCGCCCTCAGCCTCGCCGCTGCCATCACGGAAGTCTCCCTCAACCTCGAGCGCGGCCCTGAGGTGTCGTCGAGTGCGTCGAATCAGGCAGCCACGGCGATACACACGCAGCGCTCGCACTTCCTGCGCCCCGCCAGCGGTCGGACAGCGACTTGTTCGACGGGCGACGGCACCACGCCGTCCGTCGCAAGTGGTTCGCTGCCGAACCTGACGAGCAACGAGCCCATGGCAGCCCCGCACACGCACACCGGCGTCACGCCGGTGCAGCAGCAGCAACGGACCACTGCCTCCCTCAGCTCCCGCGCCCTGTCATCGCCGTCGGAAGTGTTGCCGTACGCGCACGTCGTCGCTATCTTCCCAGAGGATCCGCTCGAACGGAACATGCTGCGCAGCTCGTCAAGCAGGGTGACGATGGAGGCCAACCGCTCCACCGCATCGGGGCATTGCGGCGGGAGTCCGGCAACGCTGTCGCAGGTAACGCAGCGCAACGACGCGGCGGCTGTAGAGTCCCCCGCTGCTGCGGCGACTCGCGAGAAGTGCTTCGGCGGCAAGGCGAAGAGCAGGGCCTCGCCGTGGCCCTTTTTGGCTGGCCGTTACGTACCGAGCTGGCATGGCCTATCCGCTAACAGCGAAGAGGCGGTAACGGCGCCGCGTCAGGGCGAGGGCTACACGTCTGTGAACAGCTCGTGCAACTCGCCCTTGAAGGTAATGCTGGCACCTCGATCAAAGGATGACAGCGACTGCCTCGCCAAGAGTTTCATTGGCGACATTGAGGAGCTGGGCGGCGACTGTGCCGTCACAATGACGGGTGGCTCGTCGCAGGAGCCGGCGGGTACGTCGAACAGCGCAACGGAGGTGCGGGTGATGGTTGAGAGCATGGCGTGCACTTCCTTCGATGACGAGCTAACCACCGTGCGGGAGCTGCGAAAGTGGGCGAAATGCGTGGCGCTGCAGGAGAACGTGCAGCCGTCTACAGAAACTGAAGTGACAACGTAGTGAGAGCCAAAATGAAGGTAGGAGTGTCATACACGCTCGCTTTCCGCCCGCCATGCGGCTTCGCCGCAACGTGCGCGCGTACTTTGCTATTCAACTTTTGTGAACTTGAAAGAATGTCGTAATTCAAGCTGTCTGGCTTCATGAATCTCCGTCATCTTTTTTTTTTTTTTTTCTTGCACCTGTATGCCTACTCAGAGTTTCCTGCGTTTCACTCTGTTTCCCCCTTCCTCTCTTGTAGGACCGTTTTTTTTTTTCTTTTCATGTTTTTGTTGTCTCTCTCTCTCTTTTTTTTTTTTCTCTGAAAACGACAATCATTTTTTTTTTTGATCTTTTTTTTTTTTTCCTCGCTTGTTCCGCTTACAGGCAGTTTTTGTCTTGTTTCTTTTGTTGCATTTGCACCAGGACCTTTCTTTCTCAACAGCGCCGTCCGCTGTTATTTGCCGCAGTAATTCCAACCATTTGCTCGTGCGTCTTTGCGTAGTTTTTTTTTTTTTCCGCCTTTTCTATGTGTTTGTGTGTTTGTGCAACACAGAGACTCGAGTAACACCTGCTATGCCGGCTTTTTTGTTCTTTGTGCCAGTTACTCGGAAAAAAAAAAAAACAAGTAGCTGACGAGAGAAACGTGCTTGCTTCGCTAATTCGAGAGTGTCTTCAGCAAACAAGAAGTACTGCTTCACTTCGCACTGTTGTTTCTGCAACGACGCTTTACTTGTTTTCTCGAGTCTTTTTGTTGTTGTTGTTAATCTGTTTGTTTTGTGTTGTGTGTGTGCTTTAGCTACTTAATTTGTTCAAGCAATGCTGTGTGGCACTCCGTTTTTTTTTTTTTCTCTCGTTACAGCTTCCTTCATTTTTCATAACCGCTCAAAACTCCAAAATCGTGAGGGACAACGCTGAAGACGACCTTTTTTTTTTCTCTCGCTTTTTCCTCCAGGGCAAAAAAGAGAACGCTCTGCGTGTGTGTAGTCGCACGCGCTGTAGAAAGAGCAGTTTTTTTCTTTTTTCACCTACCACTTTTTTTTTTTCTTCCCTTGATTTTCTTTTCTTTGACTCGCATACATACATTCTGTGCGCTTTTTCTTAATTCGGTGATCTAGTCATAATTCGTAGCCAGTATACACGTATACGTATATGTGAATCTAAAGAAAAATATGATGCAACTCTTGAAAGCCTGACTTAGTTTCTTTTTTTTTTTGTTTGACTGTAGGCCATAACTCCGCTGTTGCTAAGTTACCACTGTAGTCTCTGTGGATTCTCGTTTTGTTGAATTACGCAGATTGTTGCTGTCCAATGTCGGCTTTGACATTTGCTTCTTTTTCTGCATGTGCTATCACAGATGAAAGACAAAGCAACGCGCTTTTTATCATTCTCTTTGTTTCTCTCTCTTTTTCCTCACCATTCTCGTTTCTGCTTTATTATTCTCCATTATAAATAACAACAACAATAATAACAATTGTTATCATTGTTAATTGTCGATTATAATGCCTTTACTTATTTGTTGGTTAAAACTCTTCACGAAGAAACACCTGTTTTTTTTTTTTCTTGCATTACCTTTGACGTCTTTTTCTTTTTTTCCTCTCTTCCACCCGCCTGTACATACACACTTCCCCAGGTAACCAATCAACATCAAAGCGGAGCAGGCTTCTTCCCCTCCTCCCCTCTCCTCCCTCTCCTGCTATCATAGTCAGCATGGACGGTGAGAAAGTCCGCTCCGTCAACCAGCTGCGGACACGCTTCCCAGCCCTCTCCTTCTCGGAGGCCCGCGCACTGTTGGAGAAGCACAACTGGAATGTCGTTATTGCCGGAGCTGAGGCTGAGCGGCTGGAAGAGACGCGCACTGCCGGAGGTGGACGTGGCGGCGAGAGTTACTTCGTGGGAGGCGGTGACAAGGGCAGCGGGCAGCAAGTGATGGCCGCGCCGGGCGAAGGCGGCGCGCCTAAAGGGCCACGTTCAGGTCCGGCTGGCGAAGGTGGCGTGCACTCCCTCATCGACGACATCTTCCAAAAGGCGAAGGAGGAAGGAGCGAAGGGGGACGAGGACGGCAGCGGGCCACGCGCCTTCTACGGCCGGGGGCGGCGTCTGGGCTACACGGCAAATCCAAGCCCGTACATCGCCTCCACCCTGCGTGCCGAGAAGACGGTGAGCGTGACGGTGTACCGTAACGGCTTTGAAGTGGACGACGACGTCTTCATCCCGCTGGAGAGCGACGAGGGACGCCAGTTTCTGGAGGCGATGGACAAGGGCCTCGTGCCGGCGTCGCTGGCGGCCAAGTACCCGGACACAGACCTTAGCGTGAACTTGCGTGACTGCCTGCAAGTGGACTACACGCCGCCAGCGTACACTGCCTTCCAGGGCCAGGGTCACCGTCTCGCTGCACCGGCCACTGCGAGTGCCGCAGCATCCGCGAGCCCCAGCAACAACAGCGGCGGCAACACCAGTTACGACCCGTCGCGCACCTTCGAGCTACACGACGACGAGGAAAAGTCGTTTGTGCTGCTGCTGAACACTCGGGGGGAGCGGAGGCAGTTTGAGGTGAACCCGGGCCGGCACACCGTGGAGGATCTCTACAGCCTGGCCCATGCCTACCAGCCGGAAGTGCCGCGGTTTATTTTGGTGGAGCGGGGCGTGCCGCCGCGCCGCATGGAGGCAGCGATGCGTCCTCTGACGATTGCTGCTGCCAAGCTCACGCGCGCTGTTGTGGCAATTCAGCAGCTATAAAAAAAAAAAAAAGCAAGGGTGTGGGAGAGGCGAAGCCGTGATTTTGCTGATGAGCTTTTTTTTTTTTTTTACTCCGCGCGTCGTGCCTCTCCGTCATTCCTGTTCCTTCTTATTCTCGGCTTTTTTTTTTGTCAGTAAAAACGCTGAAACTCAAAAACTCTCTTCAGTAGGTCCATCTGTGGTTGTGAAGGGCAGCTTCATCATTTTCTATGGCAGGCAGCGAATCGTCGTCGATGTAGCTTGTTTGAGCTGACAAGTAAAAGAAAAAAAAAAAACACGCCTCGTTAATCGCAAGAGAACGAAGCAAGCCAACCTGTACTAACTACCGAACTTGTTGGCGTTTTCACCTTTCTCTTCTTGTTCTCATCCATCTTTCAGGCTTTCACGCATCACTTAGAAAGCAACACAAAAGGTGTGAGACAGATCAAAGTGAAGCTGAGACACACACACACACACACACTGAAGACATCCACAGTAGGGAGGCTGTCGTGCTTTCTGTTTTTGTTGTTGTTTTTCATCGTTGGCCGTACTATATTATTCTAGTTAGCCTTTTTTTTTTTTCTTCTTTTTCTTTTTCACAAAAGGAAGTATGCGAGGCTGCGTTCCATGCCTGTGCGCAGCAAGTGCCGTCAATGCTCCTGGCGCAGCCGCCTACGCCTCCGGCAACTGGGCTGCACTGCGCGAGACAATCAACGCACCGTCAAAAGACACGGTGAAGGACCTCCTGACGCCGTCAGTTGTGCCTACGCGTCACTTCCAGCGCAGTCTGCCAAAGCTGCCACTGCCCTCGCTGCAAGACACTCTCCAGCGCTACCTAGCCGCGGTGCAGCCGCTCTGCTCGCCTAGTCAGCACGAGGCAACTGTTAAAGTGGTGAGGGCGTTCAAGGAGCAGGAGGGGCCCCGCTTGCAAGATGAGCTGCGCCGCACCGACAAGGCGAACCTCCACACCTCCTTCATCTCCTCTGACCTTTTCGAGTGTCGGCTGAAGGAGCGTCACCCGCTGCCGCTGCACTCGCACAAAGCGTGGCTGGTGCGGCCCGATGGGGAGAAGGCGGACATGCTGGTTCGCAGTGCCTACTGGCTCTGGGCCTCTGTCCACTTCTACAAGCTCTACCTGGACAATCAACTCGCGCCGGAGGTGCGCTATAGCCTCTCACCAGGCCGCAGCTCCGCGTCGGACCGCTACTGGCGCCAGGACTGGTTCGACCGCACTGCCGCGCTGCTGCCTGACCTCGTCAGCACGCCGTTTGTGTACAACTTGTCGGGTGGCAACGTGGTGCCACTGGACATGTCGCAGTTCGACTGCCTCTTCAACTGCTCCCGCATGCCAGGCGTGCTGCAGGACGAGATCACCCCCGTGGGCTTCGTACCGCAGGTGACGGTGCAGTACCGCGGACACCAGTTCGCTGTCACGGTGGCTGATGCGGACTGTGTGCCGCTCCCCGTCGACCAGCTCTACGCTCAACTGCGCGACATCGTCAAGACGGGTATCATGCCACCGCGGACGGACGTTGGCATCTTTACGGCGCTGCCGCGGTCAGAGTGGAATGGCGTGCGCACGGCGCTGCTGCGCGACGCGACCAACAGCAAGAGCATGGCAGCAGTTGAGGAGAGCATGTTCGTGCTGAACCTTGACGAAGAAGCAGAGGGCGACTTCTCGCTCGACCCGCTGTGTGCGGCCGGAGCACTGGCAAAGGCGCCCTCGCTACGTGCGACGAACCGATGGTGGGACAAGAGCCTCTCCGTGAGCGTCAGCCACCGCGGCGCCGTCACCGTTGCCGCAGAGGCGAGCTGGGGAGACGAGGTGGCGGTGCGACGATACATCAGGGACGTCTACGCGCTCAGCCACGCGGCACACAGTGACCTGCTCAACCGCGATGCGCCGTCCACCTATCCGGTGCGGCAGCTGCAGTGGCACATCCCGGCAGACCTGCACGGGGTTGCCCAGCGTGTGCGGCGCAACTTGGAAAGCGAGCGGCAGCGGCTGGACGTGGCGGCCGGTGTGCTCGATCTGCCTGCTGCCTTGCCTCTTCCAATGGTGGAGGCGACGCTGCAGCTGGCGGTGCAACTGGCGTGGTGGCGCCTGCAGCACCGCCCGACGAGCTGCGTTCAGACGCTCGACATGCAGCGCTACCGCCGCGGGCGGACGGAGCAGGTCTGCTGGACCACCGCGGCGAGTGTGAACTTCATGCTGTCCATGCTCGGCACCGATACCGCCGCGCAGAAGGCGGCATGCCAGGCAGCACTGCAATCGTGTGAGAGTATGCGGCAGCGCGTAGAGAGGGGCCAGGGCATTCAATGTCACCTGCTAGGGCTGCGCATGACGGCGGAGCGTTTGCTTGGGCGGGTGCCTGATCTCTACCGCGACCCGGCGTACGCGCTGCTCCTGCATGGTGGCGTGCGCATGGACGTGATGGAGTCAAAGGCAGCATACGGGCGTGGCTTTGCGGTGAATCCTTTTGGTTATCAGCTGAGCTGCAGCCGCTCTGGCAACAGTGTCTTCTATCAGGTGTCGAGCTTGCCGAGTTCCACATGTGCGGTGCCGACCAGCACAACCTTTGCCGAGGCGTTCAGCCAAGCGTGCCGCGACGTGGCTGCACTACAGAAGCCGTAGTGAAGTGCTTTACGAACAAAAGGAGATCTTGTGGTCTTTTTTTTTTTTGTTTGTTTGTTTGGTGTTGTGCGACTGACCTGAAGAACCGCTCTTGCAGTTCTTTTTTTTTTTAAGTTCTTTTGGGTCTAAAGCGCAGCGTGTGCCCTTGTTTGAAAGAAGAACGAAAAGGAGTACAGAATGACGTTTTAACTATTTCTTTGTGTTAACGTGTTGCTCGTGTATGTGTATGTGTTTTTTTTTTTTTCTTTCTTTACACACAGAACAACAACAAAAAAAAAAAGCACTGCTTTTACGATCGTCTTCACAGTTCAGTGATGAGCTTCTTCGTTCAGTGCAAGCTTTGATTGCGCAAAGATGCCCCACGCGATGTCTTTTTATTGGTGGAGGTGGTGATGTAGGTCGGATTTGAGCCTGTGCGAAACTCTGCGACTTAACGTGGCGTTCAAAGCCCACCTATTCTCTTGTTTGTTTGTTTTATCATCTGCCACTGCTGTACTCTTCTACAACGACGCCTGCCCTACATTCAAAAAAAAAAAAGGAACACCACACGCCAGTTGTCACAAAAGAGCACAAATCGAACCGGAAGCATAGCGCCAGTGTAAGCACGTACACGTACACACACACACACACACAGAGAGAGAGCCAAACACACGCCTCTGCACGTTTTTTCGTGTCAGTGTCTCTGCCGTCTTTTCGTTGTAATCCCACGTCCCATCCGCTCAACTTCCATTTCCTGTTTTTTTTTTTGTTGGTGTTTCGTTTCGTTTTGTTTTTTACTCAGAAGCAAAAGAGTCCGAAAAAGAAGCCAAAAGAACTGACATGGCTCCCAAGCGCAAGGCCGCCGCCACGTCCGCCGCTGCCACGTCTGCCGCTGCCGCAGAGGACGTGGCAGAGTCGCATGCTGCACAAGAGACTCCCGCCTCCGCCGCAGCTTCGCAGGCCACGCAGGACGAGTCGAACGCCGTTGCCGCCGCCCCGGCAGGGGAAGCGGTGGAGGAAGCCCCTTACACGCCCGTCCCGGTGAACGGGTCCACGACGGAGATCTACAGCCAGTTGCAGTCCATCCTGGCGGCCGACAGCAGCAAAGTGAACTACTACCTGCCGCAGCTGCTTGAGCTGGTGCAGGCCTTCGAGTCGCCGGAAACGCCCATCCTGCTGCGCGTGCGCTTTGTTGAGTTTGTCGGCCATCACGTCGCGCAGGTGCGCGACAACAACGCGCTGCGCAAGGTGGTCACCTCCCTCGTCAAGGTTGTGGGTGGGGAGGACAACACGCCGCAGCTGCTGACGGCGGCCGTCCAGGCCTTTGCCGGCCTCGGCCCGGTCTCCGTGGTGGACAAGAACTGGGAGTACCTGGCGCGTGAGGGAGCAGATGTGCTGATGCAGGTGATGATCGACCGCGACGCCTTCCCTGAGAGCGTGCGTCACGCCGCCGCAAAGTCGCTCGACTCCCTCACCAACAGCGCCTTCCGCTCCGTTCTGGCGAAACTGCTGCACTGGCTCAGCCTCGACCGCGAGGATGACGAGGAGGAGCAGATCCAGAAGGAGCGCCACATGGCCCTAACCCGCCTGTCACACCTTGTCATGACGCCGGCACTGCAGCGCAAGTACTGGAACGAGGAGACGGAGATGTACGCAGAACCGCTGCTGCGGCGGGTGCTGGGAACCGTGAACGTCCGCGAGTTCATCCAACTTGCCCGCATCTATGCCAGCCTGCCGATCAACAAGAGCAAGGGCAACCTGCCGCTGCTGGACTGGTACGTCAGCACGTACAAGCTGAATGACGCGCGCAACGTGGAGGCCGTCGCGATCATCGGCCGCCATGTCAGCAGCGCTGTTGAGTACGACCTCACACCGGCCCTGAAGGCCGCCGGCATTCTCGACGCCAACATCAACGCCACGGATGACAGCAGTGTCGACGTCGCCAAGGTCATCCTTCTCGCCAGCCGCATCGCCACGCCTGAGGCGGCAGAGACGCTGTATCCCTATGTGTACGACCAGGTCGCTGCGATGATGGCTGACACCCGCGCCACGCTGACCTCGTGCAACCTGATCACGGTGGAGGCGCTGTTCTTCGCCGCCGTGGCCATCGCCCGTAAGAAGTCGGCGGAGGTCCTGCAGCGACTGAACGACAGCGCGTTCAACGCAAGCGCCGTGGCTGCCGCGCAGGCGGCCAACACTGTCTACAAAGAAGTCGTCTTCGCCGTGAAGAAGGCGGTGGAGAAGAAGGAGGCGACGCCGGTGGACGCGGATGCGGTGGCGAGCCTGCAGAACATCAAGATGATTCTGGAGGCCTTTGCAGCGAAGCGATTGCCATTGGGTGAGCTGCGCGAAAGCTGGGGACACGGCCACAATCCGATGCCGATGGCGAAACGCAGCCGCGACGAGCCGCGCAGCGCAATGCCGCCTCCGCCCGGCTCGCACGCCGCCGAGGCAGCCGCCGTACAGAAGCGCAGCCGCAGTTCGCGCCAACCCGACCCCAAACGTCAGCGCAGCGACCACGTAGGCGACCGCAACCGGGGACACCATAACCACCACCACAACAACAACAACCGCAGCCAAAGCAGCCGCAACGACCGTCGTCCGCGCCACGGAAACCGCTACTAAGGTGAAAACTCTTTTCTCCTTTTCCCCTTTTTCTTTTCAGGTTTGACTTGCTGCGGAGCGCGGACAAGATGATCTGGGGAAATAAACAAACAAACAAAAAAGATAGGAGAGCGGCTGTTTGTTTCCTCTAGGGACATGCGGCACGTAAGAGGGAAAAGGTAAAGCGAGAGCTGGTCTTTGCGAAGGGGTTCCTTCTAAAGACGGCGGCGGTGCACTCTGTTGTTGTTGTTCCTTTAGCAAAACCCATAGAGCTTTTTGAAGGCGTTTGCAGCATATCTTTTTTTTTTTTTCCAATCTCTCTGTCTTTTTTTTTTTTTTTTTGATTTTATGCACTGCATAAAAAAGAGAGGTGGAGGGTAAAGAGATATGCGGGAAGCACCTTCTGTTTTATTTGAGATTGGTTGAGGATTTTGCGGTGTGAGCGCCTGGCTTTCGGGCATATTGACTTGAAAATGTTGTTGTTGTTGTTCTAACGGTGCTTCTATTTTTGTTTTTTCTTATAATCTGTTTTTAAGTTTGGTTATTACGCAAAAAAAAAAAAAGGAAAAGGAAAAGGAAAGAAATGAAATCAAAGAAAGCAGCTGTGACTGCTGAGAGGGCTCAGTCCATGCATTTGTTTCTCGCGGAGACTGATCTGAGAGAGGAAAAAAGAGAGGGAGGGACGCTTGGAATCATGCAAAAAAAAAAAAAGGGAGTCTCCCCGCCAGTCACGTTCTTACTCATTGAAAGCAAGAGAGAAAAGGGAGAAAGAAAGAAAAAAAAAAAGAAATACAAACGCTAGTAAGTGGGCCATCGTGGCTTTCATTGTACTTTTTTTTTTTTTAGAGGGTGGCTACCAATCGTTTGATGTGAATGATAATCAGGAAGAAAATGTCGCAAGTCCACAAGGAGTGTTTCTTTCCTCCCTTTGCAAGGTGCTTTTTACCCATTTTTAACGCTGTGCTGTCTCCGCCTGTCCTGAAAATACTCGTTTCTTCTTCGGCTTTTCTTTTCCAACTTTTCCTCTGTTTTTTTTTTTCTTGTTGTTTTAATCGTTTTTTTTTTTTTTTAGTTTATACAACTTCTTTTTTTTTTTTTTTTCAAAGCGGCTCCTCCATTTTTTTCTCCCCCACCTCTTTCATGTTCTTTGGTGTTTCAGTGACGCAATTTGGGTGTATTTGTCGAAGTTGTCGAAGCTACCCAGCGCAGAAGAGAAGAGGAGGAAGGAGCCACCGACCAGAAAGTCCGCGTAATCAGCCCCATCTCCTGTTGATATACTGAGAGAGTAAAGCCAGATATATAGAGCAAGATAAAAGCTTGCATGCCGGAGAAATTGCCTTACACCACATTTCCCTTCTTTTTTTTTTCTTCTTTCTTTATCCGGTCATTGCTTTTGCGCTTTTTTGTCTGAAAACTGCTTTGCCATACGCAATCTTTGGACTATTTCAGATCTTCTCATCCCTTTCACAATACGGAGCCACCAAGAAAGAACCGAAGTTGGAATCACAGAGTACAGATACAAGCTAGCAAGAGAGAGAGAGAGAGAGCAACGCATTTTTATTGCTCCTATCGCTTTTTTTTTTTTGGTGATTCATTACACGTGAGTTTTTTGCTGTTGTTGTTGTTCCTGAAGGGTTTTTTTTTCTGCTGCAGTCAACGTACAGCAGCGCCAAAGGCGAAAGCGATACACCCCTTTTCAAAGCTCTACTATTTTCCGCTTTTGTTTTATTCTCGGTTTTTTTTTTTTTTTAATATTCCTGAAGAGGTTTTACTTATTATTGTTTGTTGCTGTTGCTCTCGTCGTCATTTCTTTTTATTACTCGAACACGCGCTAGACATGGCGAGTTCCTCCGCAGCGCAGGACGGTCTCGCAGACACCCTTAGTCCGATCAGCAATAGTGCTAGCAGGAGTAGTAGCAATCGTAGTATTAGTAGTGGCAGCTCGAGTGGCGGTGACGTGCCATCCGTGCCCTCGGTACCCTTGCTCGAGCCAGAAGTGGACAAAAAAGAGGGCTTTGCCTATACTGCGGGCCCTGCCTTGATCAGTGGAGCCTCCCAGGCCATTCTATTCAACCCGATCGACCGTGCGCTCTACGTGCGTGTGCAGTTCCGCCGCCGCCGTTTCCTCGACAAGCGCAACTTCGAGCGTCCTTTTCAGGGCTTCATGAATGCCGCCGTGTACCGCACACTGGTCGGGGCGTCGTACATGTTCTGGCAGGACAGCATGCGCATTGCCATCGAGCGGCTTGCACCGGCGCAGTGCCAGGCCTCCGCGTCACCACAGCTGAATTCGGTGATGATTGGCCTTTCTGCCGGCTCCGTGAACGGCTTTGCCCTTAACATGCTGCAAGCGGTGAAGTTTCGTATGTGGAACACCAATGAACGCGGCGTCACCTTCATACGCACCGCGCTCAACATGTACAAGGAAGGCGGGCTGGCCATCTTTTTCCGTGGCTGCATCACGACGATGGTGCGGGACAGCGTGTTTGGCGTGGTTTACGAGACCACGCGGCGAGCGGCGGCGTGGCGGCTGTTCTTTGAGCATCACGTAACGCTGCTCTACACGTTGCTCGGATCAATGCTGCCTCCGCCGACGCCAGCCCTCGCTGGCGAGCGCGGCAGTGACATGAAGAGCAGCTCGACAGAGGAGATGGCAGCCACCGCCGCGGGGTCGCCGCACGACGCCGCGCGGCCGGTACTTCACAAGGAGAAGTTTGGCCTGGCGGCGTTCTTGTCGAACCTCATGGCGGCGCTGATCGCGTCGATGATGAGCTCGCCTTTCAACTACGTGCGGTCTATCGTGTATGGAACGCCAGCTGGGGCAATCCCGCTCGGCTACATGCCGCTTCTCAAGTCCTTCTACACCCAGTTCTACTACATCTACCGCAACGGGCGGAGCTACACTGACCGCCATGGTATGCCAGAGTTGTCCGAGACGGAGCACCGCAGCTCACCGCAAGCCGCACCCTCCGCCACATCTAACGGTGCGGGCGGCGTCTCTCCTTCCACGGCGAAAAGTGTGCCGCAGCAGCTGCGCAGGGCGAAGCTGTCGGCGAAGCGCATGTCTACTGGGGTACGCAACTGGGCAGACAAGCATCAGCACCACCCGATCGCAGCCTGGACGTGGGCAAACAGCCGTCTGAACATTGGTTGGGGCTCGGTACGGGTCGGGCTGGGGATGGCGATGGGTCAGAGTCTTTTCTACCTCGCGCAGGACGTTGCACGGGTGGACAAGCGTAAGGCGTAGCCGAGTGACTGTCATCGACGCCTACGGCGTTTATCTCCTGTTTGCCACCATTACGCCGGCTGGTGAGTCTTCTGCTTTTCTTTCTTTGCTTTCTGCTTTGTAGTTTTGCTTTTTTGCTGAGATGAGCCTCGCATTGTTCCATATGAGGGCATCGTTTGCTTCGACAGACGGTGGCGGTTTTTCTTTTATTTCACCATGCAGGCAGTGGCAACTTTCAAAAGAAGAAAAAAGAGGGACGAAAGAGGCACCTGCGGTACGTGAGATGGCTGTAGCGGTTTTTTTTCTCTCTTTTTTTTTTTTTCTTTCTTCCTCGCGTGTAAAAATACTCTTGAAAGCCCACCACTGTTGACATTCACAAAGCCACAACACACCTTTCTTCCCTCTTTTCTTTTTTTTTTTATGTGTGTGTCCCCGCGTACATCACTTGCTTTAGCTGGTGTGTGTGTGTGTGTGTCTCCTGTTTCAGGAAAAAGAAGAAGAAGGTGGAGATTACTTCGTTTGTGATGGCGGCATTGGCTTGCGCAAACGGAGTGTTCTGACATGGATGCGCCATTTTTGTAACTTGCTGTAAGCATGAAAAGACGCGATCCATCTTTTTTTTTTTGTTTTACTCTTTGAGGTCAACTTTAACTCTGTCATTACAGCCTAAAAAAGAAAAATGCCAATGAACTATCGTTCTCTCCTACGCTCTTTTTTTTTTTTTTTTGCCGTTGTTGTTTTAACTATCCTCTCTGCATGTTGAGTTCTTTCAGTTATCTATTTACTTTGTAGTCTACTAGTGCTTTTAGACGAAAACACAAAGACTAGCGCGGAACATGTCTTCGTGGGGTACACGGGGCAGGCCAATTCGGCCTCTTGTGCTGCCTCGCTGTGCACCAGCTCCGACAAAGGCAGGCGTATCGCTGTCGTCCAGCTCAAAGCTCAGCGCGGCCACCGCTGTTGCAGTCGGCCTCAGCTACGCTGCTCGCACTGTCTTATCTTCTGCTTCGATGGTAGCGCCCTGGGCATCGCCTGCTCTGACGTCGTTGTCGTCACGGTCGCTCTCATCGTGGCCACTGGTTACTCAGCGGCGCTGCTTTGCAGCAACGGGGCTGTGTCGTTCAGACAAGTCGCCCGTCTTAACCACGCGGGGCTTACCCGTTACTCAAAAGACACCAAGCGACCCGCTGGACTACATCGCGATGTGCATCCGCGCTACTGTCCGTAACACCGGCCCCATCCCGCTGTCGAAGCTGACGCCGTTGCTGCCGGACGAGTTCATGGAGGTACTGAACGAAGAGGGATTTGGGCTGGCCGCCTTCATTGAGCGGAACCCGAACTATCTCGTCTCCGTCCCACTGCCTGGCCATGTCATCATCGCCATCTCCAACAACTACCTTAAGCAAGCACATGATGTGGATCAGCGGAAGCTGGCCTGCTGGGTCATGGCGCTGCTGTCCGCCGCTCACTTTCTGCCCGGGCAGCCGCAGGTGGTCGCCCTTGGCCTCTCTTCCCCTCACCCCACGATAGAGGAGCTCAGCTTCGCACTGCGGCACTGGACCTCCATCAGCCCCGTCCGGTTGGAAGTCTTCCTGCGCAGCCTGCCCGACCTCTTCGCCGTGATCAGTCAAACCCGGCGCGCACGTCTGCTCATCGTGCACTCGATCACGCCGAACGAGGATACGATACGCTCCATTGCCGGAGGCCTGGCGCCGCTTCTGGTGAAAGCCAAGCCGCAAGGGGCCTCGAAGTTCGCGGTGTGGCTGCGCACCGTCGTGCCGTCCCAGTTCCACGTACCCGTCTCCTTCATCATCGACAAGGCACGTGAGATGAACGTGATGGACGTCACCTTTGGCACCGCCACGCCGACGCTAAATCAGGTCAAGGGGCAGTTTCAGCGGCTGCCGGCTGGTTTTGCGGACATTCGCGCTTTCGGCGACGCCCCGCACACCGTCTTCGTACGCGTCATCGACCCGGAGCCGCTGCTGCTGGAGTCGGGGGTGCCGAGCTACAGTAGCAACAGCACGCCGCCAGAGCTGGAGGCCGAGCGCTACAACCCAACGCGGCTCGCACACGAGCTGACGGAGGCGATCGAGCACTACGCCGCGCAGAGTGCGATGACTCGGGCACGGGTGACGAAGGGAGTCGAGATGTCCCGCCTGCGCGACTACGTCCCGGCGGCGCTGATGCGCAAGCTCGAGTCGTTCTACGGCTTTAGTCCGAAGGACGATCCGCGGGTGTGCATTCTGCTGCTGGACCGCCTGCGCCACCTCTGGGAGGTGCAACTGAGCGCCGGGGTGGCGCGGCCGTGGGCCTACCTGCCCGAGTCAGAGATGCCGTCCTCGCTGACGCTGCAGACGTCCCCCTCGCCGCGTGTGCTGCTGCATTGCCAGCGCCTCCTTGTGGAGTGTGGTGGACAGCCACTCGTGGATCTGTACAACGTGTTGCCGGCTGACCTCAAGACAGCCTTCATGGACCTCTACGGCTCGCCCGCTGAGGCATCCGCCGTCGACGCGGTGAAGGCGCTGCCAACAGAAGCAACAGATGCTGCTGCTGCACAGCCAGCCGTGGCCGACACGCCGTTGGCGGCAGACGACGGCCGCGTTGTGAAGGCGGTGGAGGCGTTTGTGCGGACACATACCCTTTTTTTCTTCGAGAAGGATGGACGCGTGTACACCTCTCGCCGTACCCCTGAGGAGAATAGTCACCCCTCCCCGCTGTTGGCAGAGGAGCGCGCGGAAACGCGGCGTCGCCACGCCGTGATGCAGAAAGAGAACGCAGCACTGCCGACACCTGCGGGAAGCGACAACCGCTGCGCGCCGGCAAGTCGAGACGTTTCGCTGACGGACAGCGCGATCGCGAATGTGGTGTACAACACGATCCCGAAGGACTCGTGGATACTCGTGGACTCCCTGCGCGGCTTTCTCTTCGTGCCACGTAAAAGGCAAGCCTTGAAGCGGCGTAGCGGACTGTACACGGAGACATTTCGACGTGAATTTTTCGAGCGACACCACCGTCTTTTCAACATTCACTTTCTGTTCGGTTTTGATAAACTGGTCGTGTCACGCGCCGGCTATGTTGTCAAGGAGACGAACCTGCTCTCCCCCCGCATTGACAACGTGGCGCGGTTGATTAAGCTCATGGCGCTCTTCTCTGTCGACTCAATAAGCGACACCAGCATCACCCGCCGCCTCCCGCCGGAGGGACGTATGCTGGTGCGGTCGCTCGGGTCGGTGGTCGACGTAGCGGAGCAGCTGCCTATGTGGTTCGCAGTGCAGCGTGACGAGATTAACTTCGGCAGTTCTCTCATTCGGTACATTGGCCCGCTTGCCAAAACGGAGCGGTCGCCCTACGCACTGAAGCCGCACCCGACAGGGGTACTGACGCGCAAGGTGCCGAACGATCCGTTTGCCGACATTGGCCCTGACGAGGCGGAGGGTAATGGTGGCGTGGACGAGTGGAATGAGGACTGGAATGAGGAAGGTGATGTGCTCAGCAATGCCAACAAGTGGGGCGACGACGATGACGACGATGACGACGGCGACGACGACGACGGCGATGACGACGACGTTATCAATCACAGCAGCAGCAGCACGAGCAGCAAAGCCTAGGCAAATGTAATAAGAGCTTTCTTTTTTTTTTTTTTTTAATGGGGGACCTCTATTAGTGATGGGCATAGCTGGCTTTCCGTCATACGTTCTTTTGTTTCCCTCAGCAGGGCCGCATTGCGCGCGTGCACGATGCGATGACGACAGAACACAAAAGCTGCACAACAACAGAACACAATTAAAAAAAAAAACAATAACAAAATGCCTGAGAACATGCATGGGCCTGTTGCTTCTACTCGTTACATGCTTTAGTTCTCTCAGTGAAAAGAAAAAAAGAAGAACGACACTTTTTTGTGCGTGTGCATGTCTCTGCTTTTTTTTTTTTTTGCGTAGAAACGCACACTTCGCACTGAGTGCCGCTTGAATCGATTAGTGACTTCGCCTCTGCGGAATTCACTCCAACAATGTTACATCCATCATGCCACTACTTTACCTCTTCCTTGCTTGGGACTCATCTCATCTTCTCGACTAAAAAAAAAAAAAAGGAACTTACGCGCACAAACGCAAAAGAAGTGCCTCGGTTTCGACGTTCACGTCGCTGAAAGCACGTGTTTGTATTGCCGGCTTAGCCGTCTTTCGCTTTACTTCATCCCTATCAAAAGACAGTCATGCGTCGCACTGTCTTTTACATGGGGCGCAGCTTTACGCAGCGTCACCTCAACGCGGCTCGCAGCCCGCTGACCACCGGCTATGTTCGGCCGAATCTGTTTAACTCGACCTCGCAGGGCCTCGTCGCCTCGCCCTTGTGCGGCATGGCGTGCGCCGGTGCGGGTGGCGTGGTGGGTGCGAACGGCACACTTGTGACGGCCTCCGATGCCGCGCTGAGTCAACTGCTCACGACGATCATCGCCCAAGGCAAATCGCTGTCCGTGCTGGCAGATCTTGTCTGCATTCAAAATATATCAACTTGTGTCTTTGCATGCGAAAGAGTATTAGTTGGATTTATGAGTCGACTGTCTACAACGTGACGAGCCGCGCTGGTACAGACCCGTTGCAGGACGAAGGAGGCGAAGGAAGCATGCCATGAGGTTATAAAGGCAAGTGAAACTGTGCAACGTCTACTCTGCAAATGTCGCTTGTCATCATTCTCTCTTTCGCTTGCCTTTTCTCTTCCCTCCCCCCCCCCCCCCTCGTTTTACAGTTGTGTAGGGTCATCTCACATTCTTTGCTGTGCTTTGTTTCCCTCCTCACAGTGCTTTTAACTACTTTTTTTTTTTTTTGTTATTATTGGTCAAGCGGCGTTGTAGTTCTTGTTGTTGTTTTTGATGACTGCTAGCTTGCAGTTGGTCAACTAGGTAGAACTTACTGTGTTTAAATAAAGTGAGACGTGCGCATGAAAAGAGATTGAAAGAGAAAGAGAGAGAAGCCAGCTTGTCATGCTCTGGAAAAAAAAAAAAGAGAGGAAGATGGCGGAGCAGCGTTGCATCTGCAATGGAGGGCTACTTTTTTTCTTGTCCACTTGATTTGCGCATTTCCAGAGCGGTCTTCTGCTCTTGTGGCCCAAGACCTTGGCTAGAAAGCTGCTGCATACCCTTTCTTTTGCACCTCTTCGACTGTATTGTTTCGCTCTTTATGGCGTGAGTTCTACTACGCATATATATGTGAGTGTATTTACTGTATTAATGCAAACTAGGATTTTTTTTTTCGCATTTTGTGGGGCTGCAAAAATGAAGAGAAAACGTAGAAAAACACAACAACAACGGTTAGTTTCTTCTTTTTCTTTTTTCTAATGGAGAGGGGAGAGTGGAGAACGAACGACACAAAGCCAATGCAGTTTGTGTCGGTTTTGTGCGGACGAGAGAACGACCATTAGAACCTGCACAGCTCTGTCTGCAGTCGCATGAGCCGTAGGAAGGCTGCAAGTGAAGGAAAAAGACAATAGGGGAAAAAAAGCAGAGAAAAAGACTTTGCCAGAGTAAGAAGCACCGCATGCTTTGCAGGGTCTCACCCTCTAGCACTTTACAATGCGTGATAGACACCGAGCAACGGCAATGCAGGCTTTTTTTTCTTTTTTCATATTTGCTCTTTTTTTTTTTTTTTTCGCAATGCAACTCTTTCGTTTTACTTTTCCCTCTTCGTCCTTTCTTCTCCGCAATCGTATCATACTGATTCACATGGAACTTTGGGAGCTCTTCCTTCTTCTTTCTGCAGTTGCGAGAGTGTGTCTCGACGCTCGTGCATCCGTGTGCTGTGCAACTTGTCCATTTTCATACGTTTTCGGTTCGTAAAACAGGCAGATAATAGTTTTCAAAAATGAATCTAGGAGTCAAGCAGGAGTCCTTCCGCATTGAGACAATGATGACCGCGCTGCGTAACGAATGCGTCAACCTCTGCTGTAAGGACTTCACTCAAGCTGAGCTTACAAAGGACGAGGTGCACTGCATTGACCGCTGCTCATGGCGCTACTTGCACACCAACAAGGTCATTTCCAATATGCTGGACCGCGGCAGCCAAGGCTCAAAGGTGAAGATGTGATTTCGTGAAAGCGAAAGACAGAGAGTGGCTAGCTCGGCCACCTTAACGAAGAGAGCAAGGTAAGTTGGTGGAGCTGGGTGTCACGTGTTCGCTGCGTCACCCCATCCTGCCTCTCCTAAAACGAAAAAAGTACCTGCGTGCGCTTTTGGTACTGCAGTCGTATTCTCTTTTGAAGTCGGTCTCACTGTTGTCCCAGCCTTCGTTGCTTTTCACTATTATTGTTTGTGTCTTGTCTGTTGTTTACTTCTTCACGTTACCTAAGCAGTTTTCTTGCCGAGAAGGGGAGCTGCCTTTGTTCTTAATTAAATGGAATCGAATGAGCTGCGCACCATGCGCCGTGTGTCTGCGTTGAACGAAAAAAAAAAAAAGACTCAAATAACAAAGCAGCCGAAGTGCGATCCGTTTATCAGGATTTAGAGCCTACGCTTCTTTGCGAAAGTAAAAAAAAAAGCGTTATACTCTTTGTTTGGCGTGGGGAGGGGGGAGAAGAGGTGAAGGCGTTAAAAGAGAGGGAAAAGAGGGCTTTGGGAGAATTACGTGAGAATTCGCATTTTTGTATTTGTCCTGTTGCATTTTACGCACAGCCTACCGCATATTTGAGAGCGTGATGCTTCTGTTTCTCTGTCCTTTCTCATCTTCTTTTGTGGTTCTATTTCACACCCTCCTTTTATTATTATTATTAACCCTTAACGGGCGACACTAATCGTGTTCTCAGTTTAACGTTTGTCACTTTTCACTGCTTCATCTAATCAGTGGCTTTCCGCAATTGTAGGCGAACCCCTCATTCTCGTTTCGCGTTGCACCTCATCGTTCTTCTTCCTTTTTGTGTACGTCCGCGTGTGCGCGTGTTTTACCACAAGGGCAGAAACAACAGCAAAAAAAAAAAACGAAGGAATGTCTCGCGCACTACGCAAACTTCTCTTCCTCGCTGTCGTGGCCCTCTTCATCGCCAGCGTGGTGCTGGCCGATGTCGTGCCGGAGGATGACGAAGACGTGATGGACACGGCGGACGATGAAGACGTGTACGCCGACACCCGCAGCCCCTCGGTGTGCCGGGCCTATTTCTTAAACGCGACTTCACAGTCCTTCCCGACCTTCCCGGCTGGCTCGAAGGCGAACGCTGTGGTTGCCTTCCAAAACAACGACGAGGCGTCACAAGTCGTCTTTCTCATTGCCGGCCTGCTGCAGCCGGTTCAGCAGTTCCAGACCACCATCCAGAACTTCTCCGTGGTGCGCCAGGCCCGCCAGGTCAAGAAGGCGGAGACGGTCAGCATGCAGTACACCTTCACCCCTGACGCCCGCCTTGAGCCGGGCGAGTACAACATGGTCCTCGGTCTTTACGTGCAGGACTCGGCGTCTAACCAGACCTACTTCGTGACGGCCTTCAACTCGTCGGTGGTGATCGCCGACCCGCTCGGCACGGACCCGCGCACCGTCCTCACGTACTTCACCCTCCTCGCCATCTTCGGCGGCGTCGCTTACGTCGCGGCGGACAAGATGGGCATCGTGAAGATGGTCAAGGCGGCCAGCCACGCCAAAAGCTCCGCCAGCGGCAACAGCGGCAAGACGGTGGAGGTCGGCACGAGCGGTGCCGCCTACGACCCAGCCTACATCAACGCGGAGCACCAGCGCTACCGCGATCAAATCGTGCGCGAGAAGTCGGCATCGCCGCACAGCCGCAAGAACTCTTCCTCTAAGAAGAAGAACTAAAGAAGGAGGACCAAAATGAAGAAGACGGCGGATTTTGAGAAACAAAACGGTGTCGTGTGTCATTCAGGATCAAGCATGTGTACGTGTGTGTGTGCGTGTGTGTGTGTGTGTGTGTTTGTGTGGCCGTGTGAAAGACGAGGAAGAGGAAAAAAAAGAAAGAAAAAAGAGAATAAGAGAAGGCGTCAGAGGCGGAAAAGACCGCGACGACTACACAAGCGTCGGCGACTTGTGAAGGCGCGCCAAGCAAGTTTGCATTGTTGTTGCATTCCTGGAAGAGTAGAAAACGTGATCGTCACTCCGTTTGGCGGCTCTTTGAGGGCATCCCTACTGAACAGCAATGATTGTGCCTTTCTTTGCGTAGTGATGGGCTTTATTATCTACGGCATAATGAAAGGTGGTCCCTTATTGTTAGTATTATCAGTCGCTGCGTCTCTCCTCTCTTCGGAGAGGATCACGGATCGTTAAAAAAAAAAAAAGGAAAAGAAAAAAAAGCTGCTGTTGTTTCTTTTTTTTTTTTCCCCCACTGGAAATTGTTGTGTACGTTTGATGGCGGCTTGACGGTGGTGGTGTTGGTATTTTTCTTACTGTCTTGTAATGAAGGATGTAGAGTGATTACGCAAAAAGCTCTCAATGTCCTTCGCCACTTTTTTTTTTTTTTGCTTAACTAATTACGATTCCAACGCAATAAAGGAACCTTATCAATTCATGCCGGATCGCTGCTGAGGTCTCATGCGGGGCGGCAAACCGGCTCACACTTTTGACGGTGTTTTGCTCGCAACTGCGAAGCAACTTGCCTTTTTTTTTTTTGTGATGTATCCCTTGAGCTTGACAAGCGGAGCCGTCCTCTTCTTTTTCTTTTTTTATTGTTTCTGTGTTTATTGAGCAAGGCCTTTGACGATCCTTGTTCGAGAAAGCGGTACAGTGACGTGCTTCTGGCTCAGCGGATGCGAAGTGAATCGAGCCACGAATGCTGTCACAAAGTGGTTCAACCGTGTGGTGCGTCTCTGAAAAAGAAAAAAGAAACAACTTTTTTTTTTTTTTGAAAGAAAGGCGAGAGCTTCATCCACCTTCCTCTTGTTTCTTACCCCGCTCTTGAACGTAGTGAAAACAGCTCTGTGCACTGGTGAAATAGCTGTTTCCGCAGTAGCGCACTTAAACACATATATGTAGAACCTCCCACTCACACGCATAAGCTACTCCTTCTTTTTTTTTTTAATTAGATCGACTCTACAAGGCCTGAATAGAGCGTAAAGAAGATGGGAGGATGTCGCGCAACTCTGATCAGCAGCGCTCTTTACCACCACCGCAGCGCGCGTTGGCACCAGCTGACGCCGAGTTCGGCGCCAGCAACGCCTGCACGACGTCCTCAGCAGACATTCTGACGGAGGACATTGACCAAGCCGTCTTGCACTTCACCGCTGCTGTGAAGGAGAACAACCAGCCGATCATCACCCGGACCGTCCTCTTCATGAACGAAGTCCTCGTCAGCACAGCGTGGCGGGCCCGCTGCTATCGTGATGAAGAGGAGGAGAGTGAGTACGCCATGCAATCCGGCGTGGGTGGGCGGGGCCGCGGCGCAGCATCCGGCGGCTTCGGTGGGCTGCATCAGCACGGCAGACTTGGTATCGGGGTGCCGTCGCTGTCGCAGTGGGTGGACGCGCTGGAGTCGCTGACGGCGGCCGCGCTACCCACCGCCCTCAAGTACCTTCGCGACCTCTACCAGCTCTCCACCACGTGGACCCAAGCTGACCGGCGCTGCTCCCTCGCCGTGCTGAACCTCGTCTTCTTCATTCTCGTGTTGTGCCGGCAGACGCAGCGACGCGTGGCTGCACGGCGGCTGCGGCACCAGCGACAGACACACCAGCAATTCCAGCAACAGCAGCACCAACAGCAGCAGCGGGCCTCTTGTGTGGCCTCGCCCAGCAGCACTACCACCCCGTTTTTTCTGGAAGTGTCGCACACAGCGGCACCCGCTGCCTCATCGCCGTCTCCCATAGTGGACGGGCGCCCCCTCGACACGTTGGAGAGCCGCGTCGAGGGGCTCTACCAGGCCCAGCAGGCTATCGTGGTGCGCTACCTCTGCTTCATCGCTTGGAACGCGGAAGCGCAGCTGCACACCGTTAAGGTGAGCGCGTCCGTACGCATCCAGGGCATGCCCCTCCTCTCCGAGCTGCCGCAGGTCCCGCTCTACCTCAGCGAATACGACGGGTGGATCTGGGTGTGGATGACGGCCGTGCTGTACAGCACGTTGAACCTACAGCGGACACACGACGCCTCATCGCAGCCGTCGCACGGCGCACGTGCGTCCGCCTCGACGACGGCGGGGCCAGCGGCGACACCGTCCGGTCCGGGCCGCACCTCCGGCGTCGCCACTGCCTCCGCCGGATCGCCGCCCCCGGCGACGACGCAGCGCTCCTCCGCGGTGAGCTTCAATGTGCCACCACCAGTCGACTCAGGCCGCACGTCCCCGTCTGCGCGGCATGAGAGCACCGGGGAACACGGTGCTGCTGCTGCTTCTGGTGGTGCTGGTGCAGCGAGTAGTGTGGAGGAGCCGTTGACGGGACCAGCGGGCGCCACTGGGAACACGCAGCCGCTGCTGCGCAGCGCGGCAGTCTGCCTGCTGCTGCAGATGAGTGCGCACGACGACGGAGCGCCGTACGCACACAAGCTCGTCGCCGTGACGCTGTCCTCCTTTGAGCTATTTCTGCACCACTGGACACGCGAACAGCCGGTTCTAGGCGACCTCTTTCGTGAGTGGACGCAGCGTATCGTGCACAGCCGCCTCAGCCCCCACGTCGCCTCCCTCTCCCGCCTCTACACGCTGTTCGACCTCATCTTAAACGGGTCGCTAGAGGAACTGACGCGGGTGGTGGTGACGTTGGACGACATCGTGGTGCACACCTCCTTTCTCTTCTTCTCCAGCACGCGGCCTCTTCTTCGGCTGCACCAACTACTGGAGCAACTCGTCCCGCTGCAAGTGACGCTGCTGCTGCTCTATCAGCTGCACCCTGAGGCCCACCGCGGCGCCCTCGTCGACGAAGAGGATGGCGAGACCACCGGCGACTTCCGCTCCCCAGACGAGGCAGACGACGAGTACAGCAGTGGCGTGCCGTCGCGGCAGACGGAGCGGCGCCGCAGCTGCGCTCACGAGGTCTGCGCCGATGCCGTGCTCGGCTACTGTACCGCCGTCTCGCAGCTGCTGGTGCACGTAGCAGAGCTGCTGCTGGAGCCGCACACGCAGCACACGAACGGCTTCAACGCCTTCCAGCTGCCGCAGAGCCTGTGTTCCGCCATGCTAAAGAACACGATGATGTTCATGGCCTCTGAGATCATGCTCAACGAGGAGTTCTGGCTCTCGGTGCGCGGAGCTGCGATGAGTGGGAGCGGCGGCGGCAGAAGCGGAAACGGAGGCGGCGCGGCGATGCGCAAGCAGTGGCGGTGGTGGGCCGTATGGACGAACACGGCACACTTCGTGTGTGTCACCGGGGGCCGCTTCGGCGAGATGGAGGAGTCGGACACGGACCTCCTGTCCCACCAGCGCCGTCGCGACGTCTTCTACGTCCAGGCCATCTCGCTCGCCATGGAGGACGTCTACGCACTACTGCAGATGATCGCCTCGACCGATACCACGCAATCGCCCGTCGCCCCGCGTACGCTGAGTCTCGTCTTTCAGCGTCTACGCATGTTCTTTGTCCGACTACACGAAGAGCACCTCGCGGCGATCAACCTGCACGTTGTCAGCCCGTTTTCGGCGCTGCGCGACGGCACCTTCAACGCCTTTGCGCAGATCCTGGAACACTACGTCGCCGTCACCGCGATGGAGCGGGCGCCTTTTCTGGCATCCTTCGCTTCCTTCAGCGGTACCCATCTGCTGCGCAGCACAACGGTGTCGAATGTGCTGCCCGCAGCGCCAGGCTCACCGCATCAGCTGTCTCAGCAACAGCAGCAACCTTCCGTGCCGACGCCGACGCGGCATCGCTCGCTGTGGTTGCTAGCGGTCGCGTACCTGCGGCTAGCCACTATCGATGCTTCCGCCGCGTCCGACGGCGACGCCGCCGCCACGCCACTCTCGACCAACACGGAGCGACGACCAGGCGAGACGGCGCCGAGCGCCACGACAGCGCCGCCGCCGCGCCGCCACCTCCTGTTCAATCACAACTTTGTGTGCGCGACGCCCTTTGTGAGTCTCTTCTACCTGCGCGACCGCTCCTACGAGTCGTCGGAGGACTGGATGCAGCAGCCGAACAAGTGGCAAAAGAACATCTTGTCCCGCGGTGGGAACGAGGTCCCGCAGCTGCGGGACTCAGCACACCTGTTCCGCTGCTACCGTGGCGAGGTGCAGCAGACCGAGGACGCCGCACGTGAGCTCCTACTGCTGGCGTCGGTGCGTTTGCTGTCCGCCGCCGTACGGGCCGCGAGCCGCGCGCAGGCGGCCGAGGAGGCGGAGCGGCTGAACCGGTCCTCCTCGTCGTTCACAAACATCCGCGCCTCCTCGCGCGGCGCGGAGTCGCAGGCCGCCGTGTACGTCACGGCCTTTTCAAGGTACTTATGCATGCTGCGAGACATCTCCACTCCGTGTCTGCTGTTTCTGCTGCAGTCCATTCGCGACGAGCTGCGCGGCTGCAAGGAGCGCGAAGGGTCCACGAGACAGTCCAACGCGTCCGCGGTGACGGGCGAGGGCAACGGCAACAACTGGCTGGGCGAGCAAGACTTGCTGGACGCGCGGGCATTCGAGTGGGAAGTCTCACTCTACTCGGTGTAAAGCACTGAACCAGAATGCTGTTCTGGGCTTTTTTTTTTTTGTTTCTTTAAAGCCCGCATTTCTTCGTATAGATAACAAAGAAAGAAGAAAAGGGAATAACATCCGATACAGCAGCATTCTGTGTGTGGCTGCGATGCTGCGCACTTGCTGCCCGCTATTCCAACATTTATGTGGGACTCATGAATACAGCACTTGAGCGGATTTCTGAGAACGCAGAAGCGAGAAGGTTTGATGATTAAAAAAGGAAAACGTCAACAGCATCGCCCTATGTAAACCACCTCCTCTTTTTATTTGTTATCGTTATTTCTTCTGCTCTTCCTTTGACCTGTCTTCCATGGACACCGCTGTTTTTCTCTGTTTTTTTTTTTTTTCCTGTCAGGAGCACGCCGCGGAACCACTCTTGAGTTGATCAAGGCAATCTATTCGGCGTTTTCACGTGACGATATACTATCTAACTTCTGCAGTACAACAAGCAGTAATAGCAGACATTGTGATACTCAACAAACTTAAGGCTCTTTTTAAAAGCTACATCTTTCACATATTATTATTATTTATAAACGTGTAGGTGGATTCCAGTAGAGGTTCCCCCTCATCACCTGTTTTTTTTTTTCCTCTATTTCCTATTTAATTTCAGTTTCTTTCTGTTCGTTTTTTTTTTTTTCCTGTACGCTCCTTCATTACTTTTGAAGAGCAAATGTAAATGATGCCCTTACTTTCTTTTTTGCTTGTTTTGTTTTCATTAGGAAAAGAGCGTCACGTCGCGTTTTTTTAGTTCTCGCTTTTATTCTGGCTGTACTGTAAATAAGTCGCTCTTGCTTTTTTTTTTCCTGAAGAAGCATGCCACGGCACGAACGCATGATTCCGGTGGGCGGGCTGCAGAACTACCGTGATCTCGGCGGGTATGTGACACGCGACGGCAAGCATGTGGTGAAGTACAAGCACATCTACCGTGCCGACAACGTCAGCGGCGTCACGGAGGAGGGCAGGAAGCTGCTGACGGAAAAGTTGCACCTAAAGTACATCATTGATTTCCGCTGCGCGGCTGAGAAGGCGCGTACGCCGGCGCAGGAGTGCTTAAATTGCTTGTACTTCCCTGTGCCAATCGACGCCTGTGCGATGCGGGAGGAGATAATGAAGTGTCCAACACTGGACGGTGCCGCGGCAGAGCGTCTGATCCGCCGGGTGGCCAAGACCTTCTTGATCGACTTCAAGAAGGAATACAGGTACTTTTTTGATCTATTGTTGAATGAGGTGAAAGGGCAGCCTGCGGTCTTCCATTGCACGGGTGGAAAGGACAGAACGGGGGTGGCGGCGGCGTTGCTGCTGACGGCGCTGGATGTACCGCCTGCCACCGTGATGGAGGACTTTCTGCTTACGAATCGCTGCTGCGTCCCGCCGGACTGTGCCACGATGAAGGTCGGCGACTGCACCATCACGCAGGAAGCGGTCAACGTCCTTTTCCGTGCTCAGCCGTACTTCCTTGAGTTGGCTTTCAGCGAGGTGCGCAAGACGTACGGGTCCGTGCTAGCGTACATGGAAAAGGAGTTGGGACTGGACAAGAAGCGCCTGCTCCAGCTTCGCTGTTACTACGTGCGCCCGAAGTCCTCCTCGTCGTAGGCTACGCACGGCTCCGGAACAATACAGTTGGTCTTGCCGTCTTCCAAGCTTGTCCCGCACCGGTTTCTTTTTCTTTTTTTGTTTTCTCGAGCTTTTAAGTCTCTTCGGTGCAGAACAGTATTACCTGCGAAGGCATGAATCTCTCTCTCTTTTTTTTTTTTTCTCAACTGCTGCCTTCATATCTCTCTTGCTACTTTTTTCTTGCTATTCCGAAAAGAAGTGCTCTTCCTTTTTTTTTTTTTCCTTGTTCTTAGTTTCTGTGCTTTCACTGAACTCTGTTGTCGTTCTCTTGTTTTCGAGTTCTTCTTCTTTTGTTTTGTTTTGTTTTGTTTTGTTTCTTCCGCATATTTGAAAAGAGAATAATAAACGCCTGTCTTCTTCTCATCGAACTTGTGGAGAGAGAAGGCACAGCGTAACGTGAGAATTCAAGAAAGAGGTGTGGAGAGGGACGCTGCTTTCCACAGAATTCGAATCGCGAGCGTTGAGTTTACTCTGTTTACTACTATTATTATTATTATTATTACTTCAACAGTTTTTTTTTTTTTTTTGGAGATTGACGAGTCTGTCCACCAATATAATCTTCTTTGTTGACTTTTTTTCAAACTTCGCCATTTTTTTTTTGTTTTTAACTCTTCTTTCTTATCCGCGCATATGCAAACTGTGTTAGAGAGAAAAACACAACTTGTTTCACTTTTCTGCCCTCATTTTCAAACTCTTCTTCCTTCTTTTTTTTTTTTTGTCCTCCATCGTTCAGTCTTTGATTCTGCGTTTGTGAGCTCACGCAACCTTTCAGCGGGATCGCTTTTCATCTTCTATCCACAGCAGCAGCAGCAGCAAAGGAAAAAAAAAAAACAGATGGACGCTCAATACGGCACAATTGGTGAGGAGCAGACGGTGAGCACCACATTGGCGCACGGCGGCGAGAAACGCGGTCGCGAGGTGTCTGAAAGCCATCCAGACAACAACAACAGAAACACTGCCCGCGGTGACGACGCGTGTGATTTGGCCCCAGACGTGCGGAGCGCTGCACAGAAGACCAAGACAGAGAACTACACCGACGAGACGGACACACAACATCCGGAAGAGATGTCATGCGCTGTTTTGTGCGACGACGCGCCGGCGCGGCAGCGGCATGAGAGCGCCAGCAACGTGACGGTGACAGTGTCAGACATCGCCGAGACAGAGTTCACGACAGGAGAGAAGGGCAGCCCGGCACACGAGGTTGTGCTGTTGGAGCTGAGTGGCGCCGCGACTTCGCTAGAAGTTAGCCTCCACAACGACAGAAACACCCCAGATACAGAAATCCTGCACCATGAAAAAAACGACGATGGCATGGATGAGGGCAAGACGAAGGACGAAACACTACGCTGCGGTACGTACACGCAGGCTGAGGCCGCGGATGTGACGGCAGCACATGAGCCAAAAGCGAAGGAAGAGGCCGTCAGCAGGGAAGCTGAGATGCCAGAGTCGCAGGTCCGTGAAGCCTCTGGCACCTACACAACAGCATCACAAGCGACTATCGCCTCAACGCGAGGGGAGAACAATGAGAACGGCACAACAGCTGCAGCTGCGACAGTGGCCACTACGGAGGCGATTACACCACCGCCCGCGGATGCGGAGACGCGTGCAGGCAGTCTTGCAACGTCACGGGCGCCGCACAAAACAGAGGTGATGGCGAAAAAGGAAGCGGTTGAAACCGCTGCCGCCATCGCCTCCATCTCAGGTGTCCATCACTCGACGCTCTACGCGATGAACACGCCACACACGTACAGCAGAAGTGCATCAGACGTGTCGGAAGCGGGCACGCCGTCGCCGCCACCGCTGCCGGCATTCGACGAAGAACACGAAAAGGCGCGCATGGCGAAACAGCACGCCTACCCCACCTCCGTTCGCGATGACGACCTTAACGCGTGCAAGTCGAACACGCACCAGAATACGTAAGAGAAAAGCAAAAAGAAGTTCAGACTTTTTTTACTTGCAGCTGAAAGTGGAGCAAGAGGGGAACGAAACCAAAGTTCCTTGCAATGAGACTGACCCTTTTTCTTCTCCATTTGCTGTTGCTGTCCCTCTCAGATTTTATCATTGTTATTCTCAAAGGTAAAAACCTACATTGTTTTGCTTTCAACGTGGCAGCTCTGCGCTGCCTTTTGAACAGCTTTGCAGTCCTATTTGGAGTGTTTTTTTTTTTCCTGTGCTTTTAATCCCTCCCCTCACTTCCTTTATTACGTTCAACTATGCCATATATGTCTTTATATACACGAGAAACAAGAGCTATGACAATGGCTCAGCGCAGGGCTACATAAGCAAAGGCAGGCGCTAGTGGGTTCATTTCTGTACATTACGGCAGCACTGCCGTGACGTAAAACTGCAACTGTCAAGAACAAATACAGACACACACAAAAAAAAAAAGACAGTAATTTGCTATGCACACAGGGGCTTTTTACTCAGCAAACGCTTTAAAAAAGCTCGTCATGGCTGTTTTCCGCTACCCCGCAGCTGCGGTGCTGTGGTTTTTGGTGTTTCCCTTATCAATCATTTCTGACGTCTTTTTTTTTTTTTTTCGTCCTTCTGCTAGTCTTCAACGCTGCACAGCCCCCCAAGCACTTCTTTTCGTAATCTCTGAAAACAAAACAGTCTATTTCAACGGCGTAAATTAGTTCTTTTCTCTATTTCTTTATTCGATTAAAAAAAAAAAAAAGAAAATCCCAGTGTGTTAGCGCTGTTACTTCCACATTAACTAATACCCTCACGTTTTTCCCTTACTTCACGTAAACAGGAGCGTATACACCCACTAAAAAAGTACACGAAAATGTCTGCGCCGCTTCCACAAACGCAGTCGCAGCAGTCGTCCGAGAGCGGGCAGAAGGTGATCACGTTCCACCACGGCTCGAGCCCCACATACAACGCCAACAACGGCGCGCTCTTTCCGGAGACGCAAGCAATGCAGATGCCGACCGAGTTCGACGTATCGGTAAAAAAAGCAGATAGGGAGATGGAGGGCACGTTCGCACAGGTGGACGAACTTGAGTGCCCGGCAGCAGCGGAGCCGCCTTCCACGCCGCCCGCTGCATCAAAACTAACTTGCTGTTTGCAACGTGCGACGCAGCGCGTCATGCCCCCCGGCGGCTTCTTTAGCGGTGTGTTCAACTTGGCGGGCAGCAGTCTCGGTGCGGGTATCCTGGGTTTACCCTACGCCTTTGACATGTCTGGCGTGGTCATGGGCACCATCTACCTCATCGTCATCTTCCTTCTCACGGTGTACACGGTGCGGTTGCTCGCCATCGTGTACGAGAAGACGGGCATTCGGAGCTACGAGCTGACGGCGCGCTACCTTTTCGGACCCGGTGGTGACATCTTTACGGCCATTATTATGTTCCTCAAGTGTATCGGCGCCTGCATTGCCTATGTTATCTGCGTCGGTGATCTTTGGCACGCCTTCCTGTCTGAAAAGCACGTGCAAGGCTACTACTGTTCCATCCAATTCCAGCGCGTGCTCACCTCCGTCACGTTTATTGTACTGATGCTGCCCCTCTCCCTGCCGCGTCAGATCAACTCCCTCCGCTATGTCTCTCTCTTCGGCGTCACGTTCATTTTGTACTTTGTGCTGTGCGTCATCATTCACGCCGCTACGCACGGCCTGAAGTCCGGCATCTCCTCGAAACACATAGTGACCTTCCAGCACGGCAACCGCGCCATCCAGGGACTCGGTCAGTTCGTCTTTGCCTTCCTCTGTCAGTCCAATGCGTACCAGGTGTTCAACGAGACGAAGAAGCCAACGGTGCGCTTCTTCGAGCTGCAGTGCTTCGTCAGCATGCTGATCTGCACCATCCTCTACTGGCTGGCCGGCTTCTTCGGCTACGCCGACTTCGGCGACGCCGTCGGCTCCTCGCTTCTGCGGATGTACGACCCGCTGACGGACTACTACTTTGCCGTGGCGTACGTCGGCCTGGTCGTGAAACTGTGCGTGGCCTTTGCGCTGCACATCCTGCCATGCCGCGACGCCGTGCACCACCTTGTTGGGTGGGACATCCGCACCGTGGCGTGGTGGAAAAACGCGCTGCTATGCACCTTCCTGAGCGTTGTGTCGCTGCTGTGCGGTCTATTCATCCCGAACGTGAACACCGTCTTCGGTCTGCTCGGCTCCTTTACTGGTGGCTTCATCGCCTTCGTCTTCCCGGCGCTCTTCTTTATCTACAGCGGCGGCTTCACGCTGCAGAAGGTCGGCGTCTACGACTTCTTCGGCTCCCTGATCGTGTTGATCTGTGGTGTCATAATTATCTGCTTTGGTACGACCTCTACCATCTACGGTCTTGTCTAAAGCTCCTTCCTTCTTGTTTGTTTGCTCGTTTGCCTGTTGTTTTTAATTTAAAAAAAAAAACGAGCATTCTTTTTTTCTCCCTTTTACGTAGTTCATTCTCTTTTTTTTTTTTTTTTGGCTTCTCTGTATGCGTAGGGTGGAATAGTTGTTGTTACGGTTGTGATGTGCACGTACCATCCGTCAAAGATTGCGGTGAACTCCGTCGCCAGCGAATAACTTAAGACTCCTTTTGGATTTTCTTTCTATTTACCGTAAAAAAAAAAAAACTCTTAAAAAAAAAAACGAATTCGAGCTCTTTTTTCTTCTTTTTCTTTTTGGCACTCTTTTTATTGAGCGAAGGCACTTCCTTTCTTTTCCCCCTTTTCTATCACCTGTATCGTCGGAGCTACGGGAAGCGTAAGCACCGTTCGAATTGTTGAAAAGAGCGTATATACATACATATATACATATATATATATATATATACGGCGCCAGCTGACAAGATGGCGGAGGAGTTTCGTTGAAGAGGCTTACTCACGTCTTTTTTTGTTGTTGTTTTTGTTTTTAGTTCTGCTTCTCGCCGTTTTTATTTTGTTGTTTTTCTTAATATAGCAAAACGAGACCTTAAATCGCTTTTATGCCTGTGTGTGTTGTTGTTGTTGTTGTTGTTGTTTTTTTTCTGTGAACGGGTCCACATATGTGTACCTTGCTTTGTGGAAGGTGCACCCGCAAGGCGCTCGACAGCCTGCACGTCGACCTGGTTACTCTCGCTCATCAGTACTCGACACCGTGAAGCAGACCACGGCCGCAGCAAGCATGCATGCGTTTCAATAGATGTGTTTCAACAGGTTGGCGTAGTGCAAAGCTGCGGAGGGCAGCTCTCTTGCTTGACTAGTTTCTTCCATCAGCAAAGCCGAAAAATGGTCATAAACTAAGCACCTTTTTTTCCCCTCTTTCTCTCTCTTTTTTTTTTTTTTCTTGCTAACGCTCGAAGCCTTTTCTTTTACGTTTGTTGTTGTTGGTTGTTGTGTGTTTCTAGCGAACTCTCTTTATATTTTTCTTGTTCCTTCTTCTTTTTTTTTTTTGGAAAAAGAAGAAAATGAAGTCTCAGGTTTTATAGACAAACGCCCCTTTACGTAGCTGAGGACAACGTTGGAAAAAAAAAAAACTCAGAGGAACGTAAAGGAACGCAAAGGCTGCACGCAATTCTCTCGACACCGCAGCACGTTTTCGAATTCGGTGATTTCTATCAAACACGTTGCTAAAAACAAAGGTAAAAGCTACTTTTTTTTTTTAATGATTTTCAATCGTTTTTGTTTTTAGTTTAGTTGTATGCTAATAAGAAACAGTCGTTTAAGCAAACGCAAAAAATGACAGATCTCTTGGCACTTTTACAGCACCAGAGAGAGAGAGAGGGCAGCAATGAGGAGCGAGGTTCACTCGTATTGTACAAACAACTTTCTTTTCTACTCTTTTCTTTTTTTCCCCTTCATTTTATTTGTCATTTACCTTGCTACCTTCTTTTGACGCTCTCAAAACTAGAATTGTTTGATGCAACTGCGTGCTTCTCGTTCGCTGTGTTAGGAAAAGGCTCCTCTAGAGAGGCAGCAGCTTTTCCTTCTTCTTTTTTCTCCCTCTGGATAGTCACGTATATATATATATGGCCTAATTCGTAATTGCCTAAGTTTGCTTGATCACATCTTTTTTTTCTTTCATCTGTTTTCGTCCGTATCTCTTTGGTTACTTTTGCATAGTAAAGAGTGACATCTCAATTCGGATAGGAGAATAAAGTAAAGAAAGAAAGCAGAAAAAGAAAAACGATCGAATCATCTGCTCTGTTATGCAGTAACTCATGCTTCGCCTGTACAAGTGCATTCATAGGAACGCTAATGCGCTGATGCGGGTCAAAAATGTCAGGTCACATTATCTGGAGTTAAAAAAAAAAAAAGAAGAATGCGGTAGAGTGAAGCGCAGCACAAGCAACGGTAGCCCTCTCTGGTGGTGTAAGCTCGCTTTTACTACTATTGTTATTATCTTCATTTTTGTCCGCTCACTGTAGCACTTTACTCTTTTTTTCTCCTGCTGTTACTAAATCGTTTTTTTTTTTTTGCGTCGCTACTTGTCTCCCCTCCTCCTCTCTTTGCCTGTTGTTGTTGTTGTTGTTTACATTCAACTTTTAGTAACGTGTTTTGGCATACAGGCCTCTATCTCTTTGTAGGTGATTACTGTTGTCATTTCTCTGTGAGTTTCTCTAGCCTGATGCCACCTCCCCACGCAGCGAAGCGGGGCCGTAGCAGCGGTCCGCCAGGACATCGCCCCGCCGGTAGCTTCCATGGCGGCAGCAGCTCGTCGCGAAATAGCGGTCGCGGTGGTGGTCGCGGTGGCGGCCGCGGTGGTGGCCGTGGTGCCAGCCGCAATGGTGATCGCCGTCCACGCGAGCAGAGCACCGCGCCGGCCGGCAACTCGCGCAGGTCTGGAGCGCTGCACCTCAAGAAGGAGAAAACAAAGTTCCACCAGAGCAAGTTTCGCGAGCAGCGCAGCAAACAGCAGCAGCACGGCTTCGTGGCTGGCGGTGGTCAGAAGTCCGCCCGTCCGTCGTCCTCACACCGCATCAAGGAGGTGGACATTCACCTTGCGGCGAAGGTGGCAGCGGACCTGCGGGAAAGCATCACGCACTTCAAGACGCGTCACGCCAACCACGAAGTTTTCGGCAAGGACCTCAACGAGCGCTTCTTCAAGTTTGTGCCACCGCAGCTCATCCAGCAGCACATGCCAGACGCCGTTGCGTCCTTCCGAACCTACCTGGCCAAGTTTGAAAAGGGCGCGCCGACGATGGTGAGTGCGTTCGCGTCGTGGTACGAGTGGGCCTCCTACGAGTCGAACAAAGGCAAGAGCTTCACCAAGCCGCAGAGCAGCAGCACCACCACCACCACGGACGGCGGTGAGCCAGGCAAGGAGGACGAGAAGCCGGCCGAGACGAAGGATGCCGACGACGGTGGCGCGACGTCGACGGACGGTAAGAGGAAGATAAGCGAGACGCGGCAGGTGATGTCGCAGACGCTGCGGGAGCGCGAGCACATGCGTGCGCTGTTGCACATGTGCCTTCGTCACAACGCCGAGAAGCGCAAGCAAGGCCAACACGCCTTCCTGAACCACCTCAACGCTAAGCTGAGCGAGGAGGACGTCGACACCCGCAGTCTGGAGCGGCTGCGCGGCACGGCGCACCACTCCGTGATCTACGCTCTCTCCCGCCTCCTGCTGGGGATGGTGACGGACGACTTCGCCATGCTGTGCCTGCACTGCCACACGCTTTACCTGGTGCTCACCCAGACCACCATCACGGCGGCGGCGCTGCTAGAGCTGATGGATGAGGAGTTCGTGCTGAGTGCCCGCATGAAGGCGGTGAAGCTGCGGCTGGAGGCTCGCGCTCGCCGCGACCGCGCCGCGGGAAGGAAAGACGGCGAGGCCGAGGCGGACGCAGACGCAGACGACGCGGACGACGACAACGGCATTGACCCAGACGACATCAACGACCCGACGAGGGGCGAGCGCAACCAGCGGCTGATGGCAACCGTCTTCGCCCTTGGTGCGGTGGTGGCGGCAAACAAGACGCTGAAGCCCGCCGAGGCGGCGCAGCTCGCCACCTGCCTCTCCTTCGCGTACGTGGAGCAAAAAGTGACGCGCGTGTTGTCTGCCAACGTTCTCTTTGAGGTGCTGGCCGACCACAGCTACCTCTACCAACAGGACGAACCGCTCCAGTGGATGACCTTCGCCTTCTTCCACTACCCGAAGATGGAGTACTTCCGCCCGGAGGCGGTGCAGCTGCTGCTGCGACTGATGGAGGCAGACCCGCAGCCTCCGACCGGCAGCCTGCCCAGCACCGTCGAGCAGTACCTCACCCTCGATCCACTGAGCCCCTCCACAATGGAGCAGATCAGCAACGCCCTCTTCCGCAAGGAGCAGGTGACGGCCTACCACCCGATGGTGCACCCTGTCTGGGACGACATCTTCCAGCTCGTCATTCGCCGCTGTGCGATGGGCGAGTCGATGAAGGAGCACCTCAGCACCATCCTGCACAACATGATCGTCCCGTACCGCCGCGGCAGCGCCGATGTTCCGCGCCGGGCGCTCTTCCAGAACCTCGTCGCAAAGCTCGGCCAAATCGCCGTGCAGTCCGACGACGCAGCACAGAGGATGGAGGTGCTGAGGCTGGCCAGTACGCACGTCGGCTATGGCAAACGCACGGCAGCGAAGCCGACCACGATGCAGGAACTGAAGCAGATGCCCATCTCGGCTCTGCACCACAAGGTGAACGACCTGCTAAAGCAGTACGCGATGATCACTGACCGTGACCCGGCCGCCGTCACGAACCGCACGTGGGTGCTGCGGGAGCTGCGTAACTGCCTCTACGTGCCGGTGCGCGAGGGCGTCGAGCACGCCTACGTCGACGCGGCGGTGCTGAGGCTGCTTGAGTTCGGCTTCTACCCCCCGCACACCTCGCGCGATAGCCTCAGTCAGAACCGCTGCATCTACCTCTTTGCCGACGTCTTTTCCTTCACCTTCGCCGCGCCGCTCGCGCGTCCAAAGAGCACTGTGGCCGCCACGACGATCATCCGCGCCTACCTGACGGCAGAGGAGAAGTCGAAGACGCGCTACACCACGGCGCTGCAGCACAGCGCCTTCCGCAAGGCTCGTAACCGTGTCGTCGAGGCCCTCGAGGCGGCCACGGAGCAGCGCAGCGTGCTCTTCTACGAACGGGGTGACATGGAGGTTTTCCTGGCTCTGCTCTTCTTAGTACTCAGCGTCGACGACCCGACGAACAGTGACGCGGTGGCCATGGCCAAGAGCGTGGTCCCCGACATTGCGCAATTCTACACCGCCGGCACCGTGGAGACGCTCGACCTCTTTCTCGACGCGCTCATGGCCATCCTGATGCGCGTCAGTGCCCCGCTGCACGTCATGCCGCTCATGTCCTGCATCCGACGCATCGCGACGGGATTTATGCTGAAGTTTGCCAAGTTTATCCGCACGCGCAGCTCGCTCGATATCCTGCTGGCCCCGCTGCGCGACGCCTACCACACCGACAGCCGCGAACAGGCTCGCCAGCGCAAAGCAAAGCAGGCGGCGGGTGATGATAACAGCGAGGGTGACGAGGGCAGCGAGAGTTCGAGCGACGCAGACGAAGAGGAAGCCGCCGTGGGTGTCACTGCCGCAGACACCGACACCAACGAGGACGAGGAGGAGGAGGAGAATAGCTCGGTGGGCGAGATCTCCAGCGACGAAGACGACCGCAGCAGCAGTAGCGACAGCAGCTCTGACGCCGCAACGGTGAGCGACGACGGTGACGAGAGCAGCGATGCGAGCACCGTAGCAGTGGACGAAGAAGAGGCCGGCGATGCGGCCACCGACGCCGACACGGAGGCCACCGCCGATGAAGAAGAAGAGGCGGAGGAAGACGACGTCTTCGAGGAAGAAGAGGCGCCTACGCAGCAGTACATCGAGGCTCTAAAAGGCATGGTGGGCAACATGGACCTCGAGCACATGTACCCCACAGACACAGCGAAACAGGAGAAGGCGGACGTCGTGCGCGCGATTCGGCTCGTGACACGCGTCGGCCTTGCCCTGCGCAGCCCTATTGTGGTGCATATCTACCAGGTGTTGCTCGCCGTCGCCCGCGAGAACGTCAAGGCGGCGGACGACGTTGTCTTCGTCGGCGCGGTCTCGTCGATGGAGATGTTGTTCATGACCAAGAACCGCTACTTCGGAGCCTTCGTCCAGGCAGCCGACCTATTCCAGCTTCTTGGCGACATCCAGAGCTACCTGCGCAAGCTGAGCCGTGTGCTGGTCAACAAGGATAGCGCCACGGCGAAGGCGGCGGCGGCGGCGCGGCGGCGGCTGAGCACCCTTAAGGTGGTGGCGCTGCGCACGTTGCACTTCGTAGCCATGCTCGCCTACAAGAACCACGCCGGCGCGGACGTCCGCATCACCCTCAGCGAGTACTACAAGTCCGTCTTCTGCGACCGCGGCTGGGAGATGAAGAAGATGCTGCCTTCGCTCAAGAAGGACCTGTACCACTACCGCCAGGGCTTCGCGTGGGTGCTGCTGCCGGCGGTGTTCGAAAAGTGCGAGGAGGTCGTTCCGCTGGAGGGGCCGCAGCGCGTGCGCGTCTTCACGGCATGCCTCCTCTTCGTCGAGTCAATGCTGTCGCGGCTGAGCGGACTGCCAACAGAGCTGAAGAGCAGCGCGAGCGCCGCCATTCGCAGCTTTCTGCAGTCCTTCACGGTGGCGCAGGTCTTCGCGATGAAGCACACCCTGCCCTACAACTACCTGCACACGATAAAGATGGTGCTGCAGTACAACAGCCGCGTGCAGCTCGACACCGCCTGGGTGGCCGCCACCGTCATCGCGCCCGCCGTGGACGACGACGACATTCTACTCTCTGCCGCGTCGATCCGGCTGCTAGCGACGATGGAGCGCATGCTCGGCCTCACCCCGCGTGCGCGTGAGACAAAGGCTCCCTCGCCAGTAAAGGTGCTCTACCAGCAGTTCGCGAAGCAGGGGGCGAAGGAGAAGAGCGACTTTTACCGCCGCGCAAAGCGGGTGCGCACTCGCATTCTCAAGGCACTACTGGCGCACCGCAACGATGACCCGACCGACGAGGAACGGGCGACGAAGCGGCGCCGCAAGGAGGAGCTGAGGATTGAGGATCGCCTGCAGCGACAGGTGCTGCGCAGCGCCCGCACAAAGGCATTGACGAAAGAGGAGCGTGAGGAGAAGCGGAAGCATATTATGATGGCGAAGCAGGAACGCATCGCGAAGAATCGCGAGCGCAAGCGCCGCCTTCATGAGGCCCGTCTGCGCTCCTTTGAGAAGTGGCGCGAGTCGAAGCTGATAGCGGCGTCGCAGCTCGACAACGACGACGAGTAGGGGCCACTGCTCCCAGGGCAGCGGGGACAACGTGACGTGTTTGGTAGCGTTCGCGCATGCTTAAGTGACGTCTTTTGCCGTTCCCGTCTCTCTCCCTCTTTTTTTTTTTTCTTCTTTTTAAACACTCTCGGCTAAGATAATGCACTTAACTGACCACTTCTTTCTTATATAAGCGAAGTACGATATTAGAGGAAGTGAAGGACTTTCTAATTGTAATCAAGCGTTGCGCGCCGGTTTTTGTGTGTGTGCGATATCCCGACAGTTTTTTTTTGTTGTTGTTGTTGTTGTTATTTGCTTCATGCACATGTGACTGTCGAAAGTGTGGAGGATTACGACAGTTGTTTACACTGCTGTCATTGTCCGCGTCGTGAATCAACGACAAGCTCTTTTTTTTTTTTGCTTTGGTACAGCTGATAGTTTATGTGGCGTTGCTTTGCTCTTGTGTTTTTTTTTTGTGTGTGTTTTCCTTTATATTTGGCGTTTAAAGCAGAATAAACACTTAAGCTCTCGTTTTTAAGTACCTTTTCAAATACGTAGTGTGTACTCAGTCGAGCATGCACAAAAAGAAAATGAAACAGAAAAAAAAGGTGACGCGGTCGATTATATCGAATGCCATGAAAAGCTGCTTCTCTCTACACATTCAGAAGCACTTTTTTTTTTCCTGCAGAGATCGCGCTTTCCCTAGAAAGCACATAGAGCTGTTATGTGAAGGAGAAGAACTCTCTGCCCTTTGTCTTCTTCAGTGGTTTTTAGAGCACCGAGTGACTCGCGCCGCTTCAGCGGCAAGAGAGGTGATATATGTATATTAGTTCTCAAATGGCCAATTTACAATTGATGTTCATTGTTTTCCTCTTAAGTGGCCTGTTTGAGGTTGGCCTTGTGGCACTCACTGTGTCATGCACTACTCTCTCCTTCTCTCCCTATCTGTCTCCCTTTCTGTTTCTCTTCTTCTCTCGTCTTGTGAAATTGGCTCGCAATGCAAACAAACTCGTTGCTTTTATGTATGACACTTTTTTTTTTTCTCATTTCTTTGTGTGTATTTTTTTTTTTTTCGCCATCTGCTCGAACTCATGAGAATACTCTCTTATAAAGCACCTGCGTGCTGGTGCAGAAGCACGCCCACGTACAAAACGCTCTTCCACTTCAACTCGCAACGCGTCGCGCCAGCTGTGTGCTATTATTCTTGTTGTGATTATTATTATCAATCAAGGTGCTCATAGAACTGCCAGACGACAACAGTAACAACAACAAACAAAAAAAAAAAAAAGAACTGTTCCTTTTAAAGAGCAGAGGTACACACTGCTTTTCTGGTAGGGCTGGGGTTTCTTTACTTGCTTTCTGTTTTTTTTTTTTTTTTATGTGAACACCTGACTTTTCTTTCGAGGGCAAAGGAGCTGCTCCCCGTTTTTTTTTTTCTTAATTATTACTGCCTTTTCCCCCCCCCCCTTTTCTCGTTTCTTTTCGTTATTTGTGTCTTCTTCTTCTTCTTTTTTACTTTACTTTCTTTATATCTCTCTCTCTCTCTCATCTGCTGTGGTATTGCTTTGCTTTTTCTGCTTCCTTACCCGGACAGCAGACGCAGGAGCATGTCTAAGTACTTCGAACCAGATACTGCCTTCGGCAAGGATGCCGAGTGTGCCGTGTGCTGTTGTCTGTGGACGGATCCAGTCGAGGTGAGCAAGTGTCAGCACATCTTCTGCCGCCGGTGTGTGGAGGGGCTCGACATCTGCCCCGTCTGCTGTGGTCCGGTGGACCGACTCAACACGCCGGGGAAGTTCATCCTGCGATTGCTGGACCGCACCCAGGGTAAGTGCAGCGCCTGCGCCTGGAGGGGCGCCTACAAGGACTTCACTGAGAAGCACAAAACGTGTCTCAAGGAAGGGGAGACGATGATGAATGGAGAGGACAGCAACTCCGCCACGCCGGAGGCGGTCAGCATGCAGGATTATTACTTAGAGGAGAGCGGGCCGGCTGCGGCGGCGTCTCCGGCCCGGCTTGCAGTCCCGGTGGCCACCCAAAGCCCGGCGCAGCCAACGCCCATCGTCGTGGCGGACTACGCGGCGACGCACGGTGTCTCGCATGTGAGCAACGCCGCCCGCGTTGCCAGCGCTGAGCCGACGAATATGCAGCGGGCCCGCTGGCGGCAGACGCTGACGAGCACCGCACAGGACTTCGGCATGGCAGAAAGCGAGTTCATGGAGTTGGTGCGCCGCTTCCCCGACTTTGCCTCGTTAGCGGCGGACGGCAGCGGTGAGCTTGAGCTGCGGTGGCGTGACGCGTGCCGGCTGCTGCGCTTCTTCAACTACCCGAATCATCCCGACGACGTGAAGAACTTGTTCGAGATGACGGAGTGCTCGCCAAAGACGGGGTCGGTCTCCTTCAACACGCTGTGTCTGTGGCTCATGATGAACCGACGCAACCCGGCGCAGTGGTATCATATGACAGAGGCGCCGTATCGGCAGATCTTGCAGGTGGCGCAGCTGCTCGACGTAGGGGCGACGGGCCTCTTCACGCTGGAGCAGTGCCGCATACTCGCAGAGCAGTACTTTGAGCGTGACGTTGACGACAACGAGTGGTGGCAGATCGAGCCCCTGCTGCGCTCAAAGGACGCTGGCATCCGTCAATCCTTCCAATCCAGCAGCCGCCGTCGACCCGACCCGTCCGAGAGCTTTGGCCAGCCCGCGGTGAAGCTGCCGCTACATGACGCGCTCTGCTCCTTTGCACGCCACGTGGACGAGCTGAAGAATCAGGAACGGCAGTCACAGGCGCATCAGCCGCAGGCAGACTTTATCCGCCGCATAAAGAAGACGGTGGGCTACTACGAGCCTAACGCCCTACCAAAGCTGGAGTCGACTCTTCAGAAGTTTAGAGGAGAGGAGGAGAGTCTACTGATGACGCTGACTGCCATGTACGGCCCCGAGCCAACGTAGTTGTGCCGCAGCGACGCGGAAGACAAAAGCAAGCCTGGCACTCTTTTTTTTTTTTTTAAGGTATGCCGTTGTATGTGTATCCATATAATTACAAACCTGTTTTTTCTATTTTCTCCTGCTTTTAAAAACAAATGGACTTTTTTTTCTCACTTTTCTTTTTTTTTTTTTTATGTGATGAATACAGTCTTTTGTTTGTATTTGTGTGGTTTTGGGGCTGCTTCCGGTTATGCTGAGTTAGCAGCGTACTTTTTTTTTTCTTGACCTCCAGAGAGCACATAGCGTATTTTCTAGTATTGTTGGATTCGTTTTCGTTTGAAAGCAAGGTTTTTTTTTTTTTTTGCTGTTGTCGTTTAGTGAAGTTGTATTAATACTCGGCAGGCCTTCTTGTTTTTTTTTTTTCTTTTGAAGACCTCTTTTTCTGTTTTTGTCGATCCAACTTTCTTTGGCTCTTTCTCTTTCTGTGTCATTGTTCTTCTCTATTCAGCGTGCCGACGCTCCAATCTCTTTCCCACCTTTTCTCCACTTCAGCGTTCAAAGATGAAAAAGCTGTTTTGAAAGCAACAAGCTCTTGCATGGTGGTTTTTTAACAGGTAATAACAACTGTCAGCTTTTCTGTGTTCTGTCCGACGTGTTTTTTTTTGTTGTTGTTGTTGTGCGTTGTGCACGTCAGTCAGCTGAAAAGCCGCAAATAACTCTCTGTGTTGCTTTTCGGGGGACTAAAAACTCTCTGTCAGAACAACGCGCAGCGTCCTCTTCTGGCATCAGACCCACCTCTTAAGACTTGTGCTTTGCTTTTGGGGTGTGCTAATTAGTCCCACTGCCTCATCTTGTGCTTCACTATCTTGCTTGACTGTCCCCGCACGTCTCTTGCCATTCTTCTTCGTTGTTGGCTTACACCTCACCTGTGTGTGCATGTACATGCTCTCACAGCTTTTTTTTTTTCTCTCTACTACACGTTGACACACTGCGCCTCACACAAACACCGCTAACACAAACTGTACCAAGGCTATCTCTTGTTGCCTCTCATTTATACCCGAGACTTCAGTTTATTCAGCTTGTAACTCTTTGTCCTCGTTTTTTTTTTTGTGTGCTTTTTCTGTGCTTTTTTTTTTTTACTCTGTCTTTCCACGCGTTTACGTACGTGCATAAGCGTACACATCCGAGCAGAAGTCAAATTCTACCACTCCGACACAGCTGTGTTTTCTAGCCCACTGCAGACCTTTTTCCATACGTGAGCTTACCCAGGAACACTGTCTTCCATATCTCTTCAAAGTACAATGCCGCGTCGCCAATCTGCAACGCAGCAGGTCCAGGAAACAGCGGCGCAGGTGTCGAACGAGGCGGCTGCAACGACTGCCCAGGCAACCGAAAAGGCCCAGCAGGCGACCGATAAGGCCCAGCAGACCGCGTCGAACGTGGGGCAGCAGGCAACCGCAAAAGTGGCGGAGCTGCAGGAGGCCGCGGGGAACGCGACAGGCAACATGCAGGAGGCGGCAAAGCGGGCGATGGACACTGCGCACGACTACGTCGAGGACGCGCGCAAGAAGGCCGATCCCTACGTGGAGTCTGCCAAAGCAAAGTACGAGTCTGCTAAGGCGGCAGCCGGCAATGCACGGGAGTCGGCGCAGCAAGCCATGGAGAACGCAAAGGGACAGGTGAACGCCGTGCGTGAGAAAATGGCGGAGAGGGCGCAGCCCTACGTGAGCTCAGTGCAGGACTTTGACGTCACCAAGACGGCCACTTTCCACGTGCTGACCCACTTGCTCAGCATCCTACTGTACATACTGTGGCGCATCATTCAGAACTTCCCGGCGGCCAAGAACGTCGTGAAAGTCATCCAGGAGAAGGAAAAGTCCGCCGATGTGGTAAACAAGTGTGTGGCAGCGGCGCAGCAGGTGCCTGTGATCGGTCCGCGCTCCGTGGAGATCGCCACCATCGCCGCCAAAAACGTCCGCACAGACCTCAACGAGCAGATCGCCCAGTACGAGTCGAACAGCAAAAAGCAGGCGTAGTCGCAGAAGAGCGACCCGCCGGCAGACTTTTTTTTGTTGGCGGTACGCCACCCGCTTTCCGCCTTTTCGCTTTTTTTTTCTCCTACAGATTCGCATTCGTTCTCCTTTTTTTCTTTATTCCTTTTCTTTTTTTTTTTTTGTTACGTTCGTGCGATCCTCCTTTAGGTCTAGTGATGAACCGTTTTGACGGTTTTCAATAAAGGAAGGGGTGCTGCTGTGTTTTGTGGTGTCTGGTTCTCGACGCCTGCCTTGGCAACGTCCTGGCCTTAAGCACGCACATAAAGACAAGCACACAGACTTGCGCACGTGAAAATACGTGTGATTCAGTAACATATCTAAAAGTTGAAGTTCTAGGTACAAATATGTGCTTCTTTTTTTTTTTTCCGCGACATCATTTATAAACTCTATTCCGTTTTTTTTTTTGTTGTTTTCTTCTGTGTGTTTTGTTTGTACCCAGCTGGTTGAAGAACTTAGCGCCCCACCTACCCATCACTGTATTGTGCTTGCATAGATATAAACACGCGCTATACTTCTCCTGCCGTGTTTTTTTTTTCCTCCCTTGCTTTTTCTCGGATGGCGAGAGCCAAAGCAGCAAAAAGAAATATAACTCTCGAGTGTTTTTTTTTTTCCGTCTCTTCCATGTTATCATTATTTACTATCTCAGTTTTACACACATCATTCGCTCGTTCAGGCTGGAATGCGCGTGTTGTTTTTTATCGCTGCCGTGCAGACTCATAACATTCAACAAGCAAACCGGTGGGTATATTATCAGTCTTATATATACAAACACATGCTTCAACCTAACGCAATGGAAAAGTAAAAGAAAGAAGCGCAGACGCAGGAGATCAAAAACAAAGAAAGGGCCGATGGCCTTTTCTCAAACGGCTTCACACAAAAATAGTGTGTTCTGATCAGCCATTACAACTAGCTACAGCGATGAGAGCATTGTAACTGCGAAGCATACATGGACGCTTTTCTGGCACCAGCAGCTTTCAAAAGCCTGTGTAGGGCTTTTTTTTCCCCTTCCCTCCCCCCCCCCCCTTTTCCGTGTTATGGGTATCGGTACCATTACCGTTCTTCACGTAGTTGCTTGCTGCTCCGACGCGATCTTCGCGGTGTTGTACGACTCTCGTAGCTGGACGCTGCCGAGCGAACAACTACGAGCCACTGTTCTGTAAACTCGGACGCTAAGAAAAGTGAATTTTCGACCAGAAGTTATCTGTGCCCTGGAGAATAGGTAAAGCGACTTTGTTTTTATTGTGAACCCTCTTCATTCACTTCTCTCCGATATTTGTCTGCCTTACGCAACTCTGCTCCCTTCGATTTCGTCACTTTTTTCATCTGCACATCAGACGTCTGCAGAAGACTGCTGTGCCGAAGAAACGCAGCTTTTCTTCTCTTTCTTTTTTTTAAGGCGTCCTTACTTTTTTTTTTTTAGTAATAGACGCATAGACTCTTTCCCCAGGTATTTCGAGGTTTTTTTTTCCCCCTGGCTTTCTTCTATTTAAGCTGACGTGCGTGCATACACATTAATAGACGCTTCTTACATTTAAAACACAACTACAGTTCTCTTTTTTTTTTTTGTTTGTTTGTTTGTTTTACTACTTTTCTAGAAGCAAAAAAAGAAAATGTCAGACTCCTACAGCTATAGCGGTTCTTACACAGGCGACGACTACTCCTACTCCTACAGCTACTCCGACACAGCTACAGAGGAAAAAGCGCGTGCGCAGCCACAGCCGCCAGTCGGTGGCAGTACTGAAAATAAGGGCATCACGCCCTCCGCTGCTGCTCAAAAGAAGAACGCACTGGCGGCGGGCGAGGCCAACGAGGACAGCTACTCGTACAGCGACAGCTACTCATACAGCGACCCCTCCTCATCACCGCTCACACGACCACCACACAAAGGCGGGCCTGCAGCCGCGCCTTCTTCCCCTGAGAAGAATGGGAGTGGCGCCAACGAGGGCTCCTACAGCTACAGCTACTCGGGAAGCTATGAGTACGACGATGATGACAGCTACAGCTACAGCTACAGCTACACGGATAGCGAGTCGGAGACGACGGCAGGCGGGCCACCGCAGCCGGCACGGCACAGCGGTGCGACGCCGACACCGGCAGAGGCAGTTGCGGCAAGACAGCAGCCCAAGAAAACGAAGGACTCGGCAGCGAGTGCGTCCTCGACGCCTCTGTCTCGGCAACAGGCGTCAGTGCCTCAGCCCATGACGAAGGCGGCAGCAGCGGCTCCAGCATTATCACAGCCAGTAAGCAACGACACTGGTTCCTACTCCTACCCAGAAGACACGGGTCGGCGCGCGAAGCCGCCTGCTGGCCCGGCAGGCACGAGTGACGACTACTACTACTACTCGGATGACTACGGCTCCTCTTCGTATTCGTACTACACGGAAGACTCCTACTCGTACACAGGCGACAGCAGCTACTACTACTCCTCCAGTGCGGATGTGGCCGGCGGTAGTGATGGGCAAAAGGGGAAGAAGGGCGCCGGCAAGACGGAGGACTCCTCGGCCTACTACTACGGCGACTCCTACTCCAACAGCGATGGCGACTACTATTACAGCGACTCCTACTACTCCGGCAGCACCTACCGCTACACCGAGGACTCTTACTACTACTCTGACTCCTACGAGGACTCCGACTATTACCGCTATTCCTCTTCCAGCTCCTCGCCCACGTTATCCTCCCATTACTACGACAACGAGAACGACGATGACTACTACTACTACAGCAGTAGCAGCTACTCATACAGCAGTAGCAGCTACTCCTACACAGACAGCGCGGCGAGCAAGTCGGCCTCGTCGACCACGTCGTCCTACGGCTACTCCAGCTCCAGCCCCTCCGTGATGAGTGTGATGGAGACAGAGCAGGCGCGCGACACGGTGGTGCTGCGTGCACCAGCGAAGGACACCCCACATGTCCCGGCAGCTCCGCGGCGGTGCTTCGTTTCCGCGAAGTCAACGGAGGACGGTGTCTGGTCCTTCCTACAGCGGCTGATGCGGCTGCAGCAGACATACGAGACACGCCTGGCAGCCGCCAAGGCCGCTGCCGCGGCGGCCCCGTCTTTCGTCCTGCGAACAACGTCCGCCTCAACGGTCGAGGCAACGAGTGGGACACCTGCTGCTGCTGCTGCTGCTGCTGCTGGGGCGGCAACGACAACAGCATTAGGTCCCACTGATGAGGGAGCAGAACAACACCCGACGAAGAAAGACAAGCAGAAGATCAAGGGCTGCTGGAAGAAGTTCAGGAAGGCGTCCGCAGCGACGGACAAGGAGGAACCGGAGTCGGATGAAGAGACGGAGGGCGTCGCTTCGTTTATTCCCACAAAAGACGGCTGCTTCAGTGAGCGTTCGCTGCGCATCGCCTTTCGCGTGCTGCGGCTGAACCACTTCGAGCGCAGCGAGGCTCTCAAAAACGCACCGGTGCCGTTGCCAATAGAGACAATGATGGATGTTTACAACACCTGTGTCGCCGCTCGGGCAAAGGAGTCGGTGGCGCAGGTCTTTCTCGCGCATGACACGTACCGCAGCGGCGAGGTGCCGATTTCCGTCATGGGCGCCCTGCTGCGGCGGCTGGGGCTGGGCACGAGCCCGATCCTGCAGGGCCACCGCATCAGCCTCGCCGTGTCATCAGACAAAGTGCCGGAGATGGTGATGAATGTGGAACAGCTCGTGCAAGCGTCGACGCCGGTCACCGCCGCCGCAGCAGCAGCAGCAGCTGAGGGAGACGACGAAGAAGGGAGGGACGCAGGAGCGGGTGCGGCGGATGCGCCGCCACCACCGCCGTCGCAGCAGCAGCAGCAGCAGCGGCCACCAAGCGTTGCTCTGCAGTGGGAGGTGACGCCGGTGTACGTCTCCCGCATCGTGCGCAAGAACGCGGCGGCAAAGAAGTCGACGCCGGTCGTGTGGGAACACAACACCATCTACATGGGGCGCCACGTCATCATCCGCAACGTGGCCAGCGCGGCGCTCTTTGAACGTCTCAAGACGTACATCGAGACGGCCACGTACCTCTGCGTGCTCACGAACATATTCACAATCCACGATGCCGACCGCGGCACCGTCACGGTGCAGTATCCGCAGTTCGTCCGCAGTGTGTTGCTGGCTGAGCCGCCGACAAGCCGCCACGCCGCCACGGCTGGCACGATGAAGTTACTCGTGATGGAGAACCTGTTCCGCGTGGTCTTTCACCCGATGGAGGTGCTGCGCTCTTTCGAGGCTGGTCGCCGCTTCCCGCGCTACCTGCATGACTGGGCTCTCGAGTCCACCCTGCACCCGACCAACGACACGGAGGAAAAGCGGCGCCGCAACGTCGTGCCGAGGATCACGACAGACAACATGCACTTCATCGCACGTCCGCCGACGCGGTCGCCGACGGAGGTGCATCTGTCGTTTGTATTACAGAAGGTGCGTGTCCCGGGCAGGCCGCCCGCGGGCGCGCGGTGCTTCTGCCTGGTCAGCGCCATCACCGCCGCCCACGTCTTTTTGCCAGCCGTTGAGGTGCCCGTGTGCGGTGTCGTGAAGTCACGCAAGGATCCTGGCGGCTACACGTGGGTGTTTTACGACAGGCAGCATCACAAGGAGGACACGATTCTGCACTTTGCTGGGCCGGCGGCGGACCGCATTTACGTGGAGTTCTGCTACGAGACGCGCGACCCGCCGTTGCTGGCGGATGAGGCCGAGGCCGGGGCGGACGGCGCGACGTTGCCGGGCACCGCACAGGCGACGGTGTGGTGCGCGGGGTACGTCGTCTTCGCGGTGGAGGGGGCGACGACGGCCACGCTGCCGGTGTCGCGAGGTAGCCTTCTTCAGAGCAAGAACCCCACACCAGCCACACCAGCAGCAACGGCGTCGGCTACTCCTTCTGCCGCCGCGGCTCCACATACAGATGCGACAGGTCGTAAGGCCGCGAAGCGGTGGAAGGGACTCTGTGCCTTCACTGCGCGGTTCAGCAAGCACAAGCACAAGATGGCAGCAGAGGCCGCCTCGAACGTGAAAATTGAAGTCGTCAAGGCCAAAAAGTCCATTCCAGGGATGGAGAAGATGCCAGAGCGTTTCATCGCCTTCCAGCGGCACATCCCGATGATCGCGCAGCTGCGCTCGGCGGTGGAGTTGGTGGGTAAGGAAACGGACCACGCCCTGCAAGCACTGCGTCAGCAGGCGGTGCGCTACATCTTCTCCGTCGCCGCCGACGCCGCGCTGCTGGACCAGCTGTGTAAGCTGTGGACCCACCGCACGAGGCACTGGTCCAAGGCGGAACGCGGGGACACGAAGGAGCAGCACGTGCAGCTGCTGAGCTGCGTGGCAGCCCTCTACGCCTTGAGCAACTGCTGTGCCAGCAGCAAGCAACAGCTGGCGCAGGCTCTCATAAAAGGAAAGCCGTCGCTCACGGCAGTGGACGAGGGCGCACCGCTGCTGCCTGTGCGTGTTTGAGCGGGTTTCAAGGCGCCATGTACTTCATCATCATAAAGGGATAATAGACAACCTTCTGTCGCTCCTCGTTTGGTCGGTTGGTTTTGATTGTCTGAGCACAAATTGTTTTGAAAGCAAGCTGCAAGGCCTTCCTGAGACTTTATTTTCTTGCTTTTCTTTTTCCTGCCGGCTTCATCTGCGCACCTTTTTAATAGGCTTTTTTTGTTTGTTTGTTTGTTTGTTATTGTTTTCCGCGCCCTTGTCTTGACACTATTCACTTTGAAAAGGCATCGAGGGACTTTTTCGACCGGAGGATAAAGAGCTCTTTGTTGTCGGTTTCATTGCCTCTTTTTTTTTTTTTTAAGGTGTTATTGTGGGCGTTGTCTTGGATTTGTTTTCAAAGGCGCATCATCATCGCCTTTATAGACTATTATCTCTCGGTTTTTTGATGTTGTTGGCCCGCTCCATATACATACATGTCTTTCTCTTCTTTGTTCATTGTAGACCATTTACTTTAGAGTTGGAACTATCCACTGAAAACAACTAAAAAAAAAAACGGAAGGAATGGAAAAAGAACGCAGCTGCTATGAGCAAGCGTGTTTCAGTAACAAAAGTGTTTTAGGTTGCTTGACACTATAGGAATATCTGTATTCGCTCTCGCACTTGTCGCTCTTTTTGTCGAAGACGATAAAGCAGAGCTTTGCCGTGGTAATGTATCAAGAAGACACTTGTTGTTACACTTACACCCTTTACTCTTTTGCTCTCTGCTCAACCACTTTTTTTTTTTTCTTCTATTTGTTGTTTTTTTTTTTTTCTAAACTGCCCCATTTCTCGCACCTCACACTGCCGCACCGTTTCATCTTCCTCCACGACAACCACTCGCTCTACCGTGTGCACGGTCTGTGCAGATTTGTCGCCAAACAGTGAGCGAAAGCTACATCACTGGAAGGTATCTACTTCGTTTCTTCTTTTCCTCCTTTTTCGCTTCCACATTCCAACAAAAGTAATCCTTGCTTTTTTCTTTCTTTCACTTTTTCTCTTCTCTCTCTTGATTGTTTTTTTTTTTTTTGCCTAACGGTTCTGGTTGTTTGTCTTCTTGTTTTTTTTTTTTTCCAAATTACTTAGTTCTTCAAAATACGTAAGTCTATTGTCTTTTTTTTTTTTTCATCTTTTTCCCCTCTTTTCTTGTTCTGTTTTTGTTGTTTTACTTCTTTCTTTGTATCCATTATTTCTTGCATTACAAGCTTTGCGAGTACGCTGTCGAACAGTAGCTTTTCTCGGTAGTGCTCACTTGAACGAAGGGGGAAAAAGACAACATTGGTCGTAGTACTGTTGACAGGAAATTATATTAGCTCCGAAAAGAAAGCTGTGGACCTCCTTAGACAGCTCCCCTTTTTCTTGACTTTTCTACGGTTTTTTCCCTTGTCTGTGTGCCTTCGAAGTCTGGAGAATTCGATAACCGTACATACGTCATTGATAAAGACATAAAATATAAGGACTTATTTGTTTGTTAACTTGTCTTCTTTCCTCACCTTTCTATAAGAGATTGAGGAAAGCGTTAGAGCGTTCACGCACTTTCCAAGAAAGCAACGCCGACATATTTAGTTTACTTTTTTTTTATTGTTTAACCTCTCTTCTTTCTTTTAAGCTACGTCAGTGCGTATTTGCAGAGCACCGTGTTACTTGTTTTTGTTGCTACTACTTGTGCTGTTTGCTGCTCTCGTGTGTTTTTGAGCGTTCTTTTTCCCTTTAGCTTTTCTTTCATTTCACCTTTTGTGCTTTGATTGAACGCCCTTCGACAAACGGCTCTCATCACTTCTTTCTTTTTGTTTGTTTGTTTGTTTGTCTTCTTTTTGTCCAGCATCAATCACACTTTAAGAGCTTGCTCCGTGTTTCGCTCGTTCCTAAGCAGTAGGTGAGTGTGCATTTTGCGTTGCTTTCCTTTTTTTTTTTTCGCATTTTTCTCCGCGCCGCTGATATCCAGAATCTAGTATTCTCCAGTGTCTTCCTCAAGCTTATCCATCGAGTCAAGAGTTTATTGAGGTAAACATACGTTCATTGTACACCTTACGGGAAAAAGGTACTCCCGTTGAGTGACTTCGCTTTTTCTTGATTTGAAGAGTTTTCTTTTTACTATTATTATTGTTATTATTATTCTTTTCAGTCAGTTCTTGCTTGGTTTGTTTCTGAAACCTCTTTTTTTTTTTTCCTCTTTCTTTCTTTCGTTTGTTTGTTTCTGTTCTCTCTTCTAACTCTCGGCTCTTTTTTTTTTTTTTCTTGATTTCGTCACAAGTGCATTTTCGAAGGCTCTTTTGTTGTCCTCTGCCCTTGTCTTCTCTCCCAAGTTGCGCGCCTTCCTTCTTTGTACGTGTTCTTGTGAAGTTCTTTTCTCTTTCTTGAAAGCGTTGCTCCGTTTTCCTTTTCTGTTCTTGTTTTCACTGCTTCCTCTCTCTTTTTTTTTTTTTTTCTTGTCTCACACTTGGACCCTTCCCTGTGTGTGTGCTTTTTTTTTTTTTCTATCTTCACCTGTTCCTTTGTTTTTGTGTGTATGTTATTAGCTCTTATTTAAACACACCTTTGTTTCTTACCACTACTGCCTTCTTTGCCTACGACCTTTGTTTTTTTTTTTTTTCTGTGATCGATTTCACCGATATTTTTTTTTTGTTAGCATTTTCAGTCACTGTTTACAGGAAAGCAAAAAAAAAAAAAAGCACCTTGCGGTCACTGTGTATCTTTACGCATAAACACTTGTCTATTTTTCATACATTTACACGAACGCAGGTACGAGAAACAAAAGAGAGTAGCCTTGGCAGATTTGTCTGAAAGAAGGACAAAGAAGCCAAAAAAAAAAAAAGAAGAAGATAGAGTTGATTTAAGTTACGGTTGACTCTGTCTAATTCGCCTTTTTCTTTGGTTTGCTCTCTTTTTTTTTTTTTCTTTTCCTTTTTTTTTTTTTTCTGCTTGTGTAACTTTTTTTTTTTATTTTATTTTTACGTTGGTTTGTTTAGTTTGTTGCGCTCGGCGCCGAGCCAATTTCAAAGTCTCTGGAGCTTTGAGAAGCCTATTAAACGCTATTGTTGCTCTTTTTTTTTTTTTTTTACTGTTGTTGTTTCCCCACGACGTCTTCATTGCCGTCCTTCTCGGACTCGTGTGTGTGTGTGTAGGCGTTTTTCCCCCTATAGTTTATTTGTGCAGTCCTTTATCTTTTCTCTGTTTTCCTGTGTTAGCCTCACCTCTGCTGAATTTACAAGAATATTGGGCCGTCTCAATTGCATTAGACAACTTCGTTACTTTTCTTTTTTTTTTTCAGCCTCTAGTGTACGTGACGTTATTGTCATTGTTTTTTTTTTTTTTTTCTTTCTTCTCTTTGTGTGTGTATTTACGTTTCTGAGAGGAAGACACAATGAGCCACCTCCGGATTGGAACGCACTCGTCCCTGCCCACGATGCGCACTGGATCGGCTGCCAACTCCTTTCACATGAGTTCCTACGGCAACCCGAACTCCGCCTGCTCCCTTGGCTCTGCGACGCTGCTGCAGCCGCGTCAGAGCTCGTATGCCCCCCTCTCTCCCCTCGGTAATGCCTCACAGCAGCTGCAGCAAAACTACGGCCGCCGCCCCATCGCTGTGTCGACTATCTCCGCGATTGACACAGCCAGCACGAAGCTGTCTATTCCCATCTCTGCTGTGGAACCGACGCTGGCCTTTGAGGATGACGGGCTGGTGCCCGGGTTGTGCCGCCTCTACCTTGAGGGCCGCTGCCGCCAGGGGGAGCGCTGCTTCCAGGTGCACGCCGACCCCGCCGTGGTTGCGCAGCTGCGTAGTGAAGCCTACTCGAACCCCTCCTGCTGCCCTGTGCACGGTGCCAAGTGCAAACTCCAGGGCTTCCCGTTGGGCCTCGCCGTCGTCATCGATCCGCCGCGCGAGCGCGAGGGGCCGAACTTCGGCGACGGAAAGGGCGAGCGGGAGAACGCGAGCACCAACGACGACTCATCGAACGGCGAGACGAGCACGCCTGCGAACGGCGCAGACACGCGGGATGGGAAGGAGAAAGACACGGAGCACAAGGCAGTCATTATGTTGCACAACCTGTGCCCCACCCGCTATCTCTGGACTCGCTACGAGGAAACGGGCAGCATGCTGATCCACGTACCCAAGTCGAAAATCTGCCGCGAGCACCGCAAGGGGCTGTGCCGCTTCGGCGACGAATGCAGCTTTCTGCACGTGTGCCGCCAGATCCCTCTCGCCGGCAGCAACGAGGAGCTATTCGGCCACAACCACAGCCGCACGCTGTCTCGCGTGCCGCAAGGCAGCGCGTCCGACTTCGGATCGCACCCTCCGTCCTTCGCGGCGGCGAGCGGGTCACTGCAGCAGCACGGCCTGCACACCTGCTCCCCCTCCCACTCTATGGCGAACACAACGCCACATTGCCAAAACAATATCCTCCTTCCACATAACGGGTCGTTCGCCGAGGGCTCCTTCGGTGGCAACGCGGCGGCCGGCACCGACCACACACGCCAGCCGCAGCCGCTGCTTCGCCCGCTGGGTCGTGCGCCCTCCACACCGCACGTGAGTACGATGGGACAGGGTCATGGAAGCTTCTCTACGGCTAGCAGCATGCACGCTCGCGGCTTCTTCTCGCATAACCCCTACGCGGAGGCTTCCTCCTTTCAAAGCTGAGCATTTAAAGACCCTGTAAGATAGCTTTTTCTTCTATTTTCTCCTCCTTTTCCTTAATATTATTATTAATGTTGGTTTTTTCATTTCTGTGTTTTTTTTTTTTCCTCTTGTGAGTTTAAACAGAGGACCTTAACAGTCTGTCCTCAATCTAACTAGAAGCGCGCCCCAGTCATAACTGAATTTCTTCATCTTTTACCATCATTACGAAGCATCTCGCTTGTCTTTTTTCTTTTCTTCTATTCGCCTGGATATTTGTCCTGTCTTCATTTCTGACCCTTTTCTTTTCTTACACGTTCATGCACCTCGCGCACTGCTATTACGGCGGGGGAGGGTTAGTGCACATTGCCTCATTTTGATATTGTTTTTCTTTTTTTATGAGCGACGTTCATTTCTTCTTTCAGCTTTTTTCTTTTTCCCCCGCTGTAGCTAACTCTTCGTTTGTAGAGCTATTTCTGCTTTTTTTTTTTTAAGACCCGCCTTTATGTCCTCCTTTAGCTATGCATATATATGTGTGTGTGTTTTTTTTTTTTTTGCTTAGTGCACTGCCCCCATCACAACGTGGCAGGAGGCTCTCAATACGCTGTCGTCGTATCAGCTGTTGCTGCGCAGGTGATGTCTGAGGTCTGTGTTCCGTGTCTTTACGCTCCCTCTATTTCGAAGCGCGCCTCGTACGCCTATATTTACGAGAGAAAGAGACACTTTTTTTTTACTTAATATATATATATATATATATATACTTTATTTTTGCATTTTTGAATGTAGTTTTCCTCTTTTTTTTTTATTATTATCAATGCTCTTTTTTTTTTTTTTTTTTACGATAGTATTCTCAACAATTAAAAGTTGAAAGAGCTTCAGACCTTTTACTTTATTCCTGTACTCTTGTTTGTCTTTGGATCGGGCGACTGGAAGCCTCTATCTTTATTTCTATATGCTTTTTTTTTTTTTTTATATGTGTGTGCTGCAGACAGCAGAACCGTAAAATGCTGCCGCAGCAGCTCATATTTTTAACGCTTCGCTCTCGCTTTTCCAACTCTCCAAATGACGTCCTTGCGCCTTTAAGGATACACTGGCGTGCTCTTTTGTTTCTTTCCGTTTTCAAAAGTGCATATACTTTTTTTTTTTTTCCTTTTTCCTTTTCCTTTCATGTTTCCTCTGCTGCTGTTGGGATTGCGATGGCCAACGAAGGAGCAGTTGAAGCCCACTAGACGTGTGGGCACGTTCGACCATCGATGACACGTTTCCGTTGTCTGCGCGTGCACACGCAAGAAAAAAGAAAAAGTAATAATAATAATAATAATACACAGATGTGCCGGCAGGGAGGGAATGCGAGAGGAAGGGAAGAAGAAATGCGGCGATGTCCGTGATGTCTTTTAAATACTCTTTTCTTTTTTTTTTTTTTTGTTGTTGTTGTTGCTGATGTTGATGTTGATGTTATTGTTGTTGTTTGTTCTGTAAGCTTGCCTGTTACCTGTTCCGTCCTCTTCAACTCTTGTGTGCTTTTTTTTTTTTTTCTTAATTTTCACTTTTTTTGTTGTTGTTGCGCAGCTACGGTTTTCCCGTCACACTTTGCACCTTTTTTTTTTTTTGCTCTTCTTTTTTTTTTTTTTGTGGTTTCATTCGTTATTTTTCTCTGTTTCTCTGTGTGTCGCACTGTAGCCTTCAAAAAGACTAACTCCGCTAAAGGGATATTTCGGAAGTGTCTTCTTTGTTGAAATAGGGGAAATAGAAGGAGAAGGTGTGCTTACACGTGTGTGTGTGTGTATGTGTATGTGACGAGGCCTTTTTTTTTTTTTCTTGCTCTGAGGTACATATTTCGCTTGTTTGTTTGTCCCTTCTTTCCCCTCCCCCTTTTTCCCCAGTGATTTCACTGCCTGAAATGCAAGTCATTCTGCAATGCACGCAAGCGTAAACAAGGACATTACCAGCTCTATTTTCCCTTTACCTGTCTCTCTATTGTACTCAAACGTACAGCCATGTACATATACGACCGTATAAGTGTGTAATCGCTTGTTTTGTCCTTTACTGTGATTCCCCTTTCAAAAGATAAAAACTTCGCGACATGACGCGCGGCTCGGCTCAACCTCTCTCTCTCTTATGCGCTACAGAATAAGGAAAAAAATGCAGAGGTAATTCCCAAAGATACTCCTATCACTATTAGTTTTTTTTTTTTTCAATCTAGTGCATTGAATCGCTTCTGATTTGTATCTTTTTTTGTGTGTATCGTTTTGACAAATATAGACTGCGCATTTATTTTTTAATTCTGTTGTTGGTTGGCTAGTGGGTTTTGTGTATGGAGTTCTTCTGACATCTGTGTGTGTGAAGCTCACGGTTTGTCACAGTTGACTTTCTCTTTTTTCGTCTCAGTGCTGTAGTTGTTTTGGCCCTTTTTATTTTTCTCGTTTTCTGTGCATCGCGCGTTACAGCTACTGCCTTTGCTCACTAAAGCTCAGCGTATTTCTCGTCTCCTGCTTGGCACTTCGTTCACTTTTTTTTTTTTTTTAGAGCTTTCGTTGCCTTTTTAGTGCTGTAATAATGTTGAGTTTTTGGAACGTGTCACCGTCATGCTTTAAGTCGAGCTTTCTACACCCCTGAGTTATTTGCTTGCTTTTTTGTGTGGCTGCTCCTTTACTGGCCGTGCGTGAATTTACTAGACGAACGACAAAGAGAAGGCAGAGAAGAGAAGAGAAAAAGACTACAGGCTATTTTATAGCCCTTTGTTCTCCTTGCAACTCACCTTTTTCCCATGATCGCTACACTCCTTTTGTGTAGCTCTCTGTGTTGTTAGGCCTCCTACCTCTTCAACGTTTTTGCTTTCTTGTGTTTCTTGTTTTGCTATGACTGTCGGTTCCGGCTGCAGCCTCGTTTTGCAGAAAAACTAACGAGGAAAAAAAAAGCTGGAGTTTAGCGGTTTCGCGAAGATTGCGACTGGAAACGAACAGCTCAACGCGGGAAAGAACCGAAGCAGCCACCGAGCGTAACCTTGCGTGTTTTTTTTTTTTTCTATCATCATTGATCTTCTCTTTTTTTTTTTTCTTGTCCTTTCCATTGGCATGACTTGACTGCTTCAAGACTCTTGTTTTCACCTAATCTATACGATTTCTTATTGCTTCTTTGAAACTGCCTCCGCATGAGCGTACGAAATAGCTGAGTGAGACGAGTACAGGCGAATTTCTTCTTTATTGTGATGGGCCTTCTTTTTAATCCCTTTCATAACTATGCACTGTGGACAAGCACGTATCTGGACTTTTTCACCCTCCTCCTCTCCTCCTTTTTGCTTTCTCTCAGACAGAAAGCGTTCAACGTACGCACCGGGGGGAAGGTGTTTATTATTATTATTATTATTATTATTATTTGTCCTTTACGATAAATTCTCCTTTGTTGATGTTTTTTTTTTTGTTGTTTTGTCTTTACGTTCTGATTGATCTTACTTATATAGGACCTCCTTGTTGAAGGTGCGCTTTTTTTTTTCTTCTGTTGTCTCTCTTCTTTCTTTGTGTTAAGTATGTGAGCTAATGCTGTTTTTTTTTTTTTGTTGTTGTTGTTGTTGTTTTCCTCATTACTCCTATTAACGTCAAATCTGTTATTTGACACTAGCTAAACGCGTCAGGCTCGAAAAAAAAAAAAATGGACAGGTTGCTGTGACATGCTCGCCATGTGCTAAAGTGGTCTGGAAGGGCAAAGCATGAAAAGCTCGCCTCTCCTGTGATCGTGCTCTCCTTCAAGTGGCCGACAGCGCAAGTACCTCTTCCCTGACCAAACAGAGCTGTGCATCTGCTTAGAAACTCAACAGGTGTTACACGATCATTGCCTCGATGTGCTTCACCTATGGCTTTTTTTTTTTTTTTTGAGCTGAGAGAGTATTACGGCTACCTCCAGTCTCTCTCTCAAAATAACAAAAGAAACCAAGAAGAAACTACCCCTTGCAGCGTCAAGCTTCTTGATTATTCTTCTCTAGCTTCGCGGCAACAGTCAGCCTATCGATGCAACTTTAACGCTTAACCTCCAATTTCACAGTCTTTTTTTTCCCCCTTTTCCCTCATACATATTAATCGAAAGACCTTCACCTCCTTTACACTACCTTTTCACATAGAACAACATCACCCTACTTATAGATTCCTCTGCTACAGGTCGTGGATCGACTCCTTTTTCTCTTTAAACGAAGGCCAACAAGATAAGAGCACGTGCGTTGCTGCTCTCAAATGAACCGCATTTTTGTTCGCTCCGACTTCCCAGAGCAACATGCGTTTCGACTCGTGTCAATGGACGATGCGTGGGTGAAGCGCCACTGCGAGCACTCACACGCCACCCCACCAGAGACTCAACTTTCAACGCGCAAACGCAAGCGTGATGAAGAAGCACACGCGGACACATCCATTGTCTTTGTCATGAAAGGCGACGACCAGCTCTGCCTGCACGACCAAACCTCCACCCGCTCCGTGCGACGGGTGGAGTACTCAAACGTGCTAATGCTGGCGGAACGGCGCCTCAACGCGACTGGAAAAGCCGTTTTGAACGACGTGAAATCCACCATGCAGAAAGCGGCGCCGCTGCCCCCCACGCGTCTTCGCGAGTGCCATGACGATGTGGTGGTTGCGTCGCTCACGCGCATGTTTGACAGCCACGCGGCAAATCCACAGCTGAACGTATTGACCGTGCTGGCGGGCTCGTACCTTTCGATTGAGGAGCTGGAAGCGGAGGCGGAAGAAAGGGATGGCGGCGAGGAAAGCCTTGACGACGGCGTTGCCCCGCACAGCCGCCACCGTGCGACGTCTCGTTGTTTTACCTTCGCAGAGTTGGCACGACAGCTCCGCAGCAGCCCAGCCGAGTTGGCCGATGTGCTGCAACGCATCGGCGCAGTGGTACACCGCGGCCATGTGCGGCTGCTCCAGCCCTCCCTTGTCTACGAGGCATTAGGTGCCGTGCTGACGTACTTCGACGCCGCCGACGCCGCAGCCATGTCGTGGGCAGCGGTGCGGACTCACCTCTGCCCTGCCATCTACCCCGCCGTAGTACTGCGCTCGCTGGAGGCGGTCTACGGAGCACCGTCACCACCGGTGCCGAACGACAGCGGCGACGACGGCGTCTGTGTGAGCGGGATGGCGGGGGTGCTGGATGTTTCGCGCGTGCTGACGGGGCTCGCGGGCGGCATCTTCGAAACCCACGACGCGGTGACGCGACGGACGCTGAACAGTGGCGAGACCGTGCGAGGGCTGCCGCTGGACGAGTTTCTGAAGGCATGGTGGGATAGCATTCCACTGTCGCTGTTTGGCACAGCTGATGTGCCGACACGCCACGACGCAAAGGCGGCGGAGCTGTTTCTGGAGAAGTTGCGGGGGTGCGCCGTATTAGAGCCCCGTGCGGGGATGAGCAGCAGCAGCGGAGGTACCGGGCTTCAGGGGATGCTGTGGTGGCTGCCAAAGGAGGCGTTGACGGACAACTTTGCTGCGCGCCTGCGTGTGCTCTTTGAGCTCCGCCCACAGAAGTGGGATCAGCAGGATTTGAAGGCGTACATGGATGTCTTACTGGCGCCGGACCAGAATTTCCAGCACGTCATGGTGCGCTATGCACGCGAGTACCGCATTCCTGGTCAGGTGGTGCAGTACGCGCCACTGACGTAAAATAGCAAGAAGAAGCAGTTTTTTTTTTTTTCGATGCGTGGAGTGAACTGTTGCTCTTGGTGTTGCTTTTACCAATGACGCCGCGGCGCTAGAACTTTCGTGTGCCGCACATGTAAGAGGGGCTGCTTCATCTCACTGCTTTGATGAAGGAAGAATAAAAATAAGGGGGAAAGCCTTCGTGAAAGAGAGGAAAAAAAAAGAACTCTCTATAACGAACAGAAGGTGATTTTATTACTTGCCAATGGTTCTTGAAAGCAGTGGAGAAGCTCGAGAACAGACACGTGCCGTCGTTATGGGCCATCAATAGCGTTATACATGTGGGAAAGGTCTGACTTGACGTTTTTTTTTTTTTTGAAATAACGCATCTCTTTTTTTTTTTTTTCTTTGCTTCTCTCTTTTAAGCAATCTACTTTCCGTGTTTACTTCTAACTTCCACAGTTTTGTCGATCTATCAAAGAAAAGCACGACAAATAGTTGTAAACGCACTCGTCTCAACAAACAAGCAGAACTATAAAAAAAAGAAAAACTACTGAATCCAAAACACGTTCTTATCCTTTCAACTACCTGGACCTCCTTTTTTTTTTTTTTGCGGTTTTGTAAATCTAAGTGTGTGTCGCCACGCACGCTTGTGTCGTTGTTTTGCCTGTACTGTGTGTGTGTGTGTGTCACCCCTACAGCATTTCCTTTAGCATAAAAGAGGGTTTTCTTCGGATTTGGCGATGCTGAATCGTTAAGAGGGGAAATCATACCTTTTGCTTTTGGCTTCCCACGCGCAACTCACATCCACCCGTCCTTGAAGTCGTTTCTTTCTTCTTTTGCTTTCTTTCTGTGCCTCGCAGGGTCTCTTCTTTTCTCCCTGTCGTCTAACGAGGTTTTTGTTACCTCGGTTGAGGTTTAGATTATGCTGGACAGAGGTGTTTTTTCCCCGCTTCTTCATCTCTCACGTTTGCCACGAGTAACTGCCACTCTTTTTCATTTTTTGTCTCTGTAGTTCTTAGAGTGTACCATGGCCTACTACGGATATCAGCCGGAGCAGACGAAGGCGCAAATCCGTTCTACACGGGGCGAGACCATCGACCTCGCATTGCCCGTTTCCTGCCTCGTTGGCGAGCTGCGCGCCTTTCTCATCGAGGAGTACAACTACGACCCGAACACGCGTCTTCTCTACAACGGTCTCGTCGCGGATGACAACTCATACGTGTGCGACTACCCTTTCGGCTCCCTGATGATTGCCACGCCAGCGGACATGCAGCCACATCGGCAGCCGCTGCCACCACGACAGCAGCAGCTTCAACAAGTTCACCAGCAGCAGCAGCTGCTCCAACAGCTACAACAACAACGACTGCAGGAGCCGGCACGCACGTCGCCACGCACGTCACCGCGGCCTGCGTCCGGCGGCTCCCACAAGAACAGGCAGGGCAAGCAGGCGCCAGCCAGCAACAACAACAACAACAACAACAACAACAACAACGCAGCGCGAAGGGCGAACCCGGCGGATGGCTCGCAGAGCTCGGGCAAGAAGTCGAAGTCGGGTGGCCCCATCGTGAAGAACTTGCCAAAGCGTTCGCCCCGCAAGACGAACTCCACAAGCACAGAGTCGAACGGCTCCGACAACGCCGCGCCGCAGCCGCCGGCACCGGTGGATGCCTCCCAGCCACCCCCCGTGGCAACCCGAGATCGCACCTCCCCAAACAACCACAACAACACGGGCAGCGCATGTGGGCAGCCGAACCGGGCTAATAGCGCACGCAACCTGGGCAGCGCACGCACGGCTGTTGCGGCCCAAGACGCCAGCGAGCCACCCGCGTCGTCGCCACCTGCCACGACGGCGGTACCTGCGCAGTCCTTCACTCCACCGCCACCGACGACGCAAGCGCAGGCACCGGCGACTGCGGCCCCACCCGTTAACGCCGAAGCGGCAGCCAACGACGACGACAATGAGGAGGTGAGCCACCGGCTGCGTGTTCGTTTCACGGTCGAGTGCCACGTCCCTTCCCTCCAGCGTTTGGTGCCGGTGCAGATGAACGGGGAGTCGTCTGTGGTGGACCTGATGCACGCTGTCTTAGCGGAGGCGCCAGAGATCGGCGTGGATGCACAGGTAGTCTTCCGCGGCAAGGTTCTTCCGCAGAACGCGCAGACGAAGCTTTTCGATCTTGGCATCCGCACCGACACGCGCGTTTTCATCGCAGCTGGCGAGTACAGCAACCCAGAGACGATCACGCTGCTGGAGATCGAGGAGGACACGGCGGAGATCGACAAGGCGATGAAGACAAACCTGACCGACCTGCAACGCAAAGGCTACTATGAAGAACTCATGCGCATTCTCTTCCGCACAGATGGCCTGCAGTCGCTGGAGGGAGAGTGGCGACAACGACGCAAAGATGCGGTGAAACGCATCACCGCTCTACAGGACGCACTGGGCGTGGAAGGGAAAGGTGCGTAAATGCTGACTTGCGCGACGCAAGATAGAGGTGATCGTTGTTGTGTGAATATGAGCTACTTCTAGCTACTCACCTTTTTTTGTTTTGTTTTGTTCTTGCTGCTTTGTTTGTTTGCCTTATACGCACTTCCTTTATGGCCTTTTTTTTTTTTCCTCTCTTCCTCCTTTTTTCTCCTCTGTCGTCGTTTCGAGCCCGCTAGAATTAGAGAGAGGGGGTAGAGAGTTGATTTCAATCACTCAGTGATTGTGCCCTGGTAGTTTTGTTCTTTGCTCTCGTTCTGTGGGGGATACACGTGACAGAGGTCGAAGTGAGAGGTGCTGGAGTTGCCTTTCCTTTCGCATTTCTTTTTGTTGTTGTTGTTTTTTTCTTTTTTGTAGTAGCTGCCTTTACTCAACTTCTTTTTTGTAGTGTGTGTTTGTTTTTCTACATGTCGCATGTCTTTTTTTTTTGTATTCTTGTTTATCTGTTTCCTTTTTTCTCCCTCGGTCGTGCCACGTCTTCTCATCAGCACATACAGGACCGTTTTCACACGTATTTTGTGTACTGTTTTTTTTTTTTGTTTTTTTTTTCTCACGCATCCAATTGCAATAAACAGCAGCAACCAAACCTATGAACTGCAGTGAGGAATGAAAGTTGTCGGAGAGCGGCTGAAAAAGTGAAATTGTGTTGGACCTGTGTAACTTGTGTTTGGTCGCCTTTAACGACACACACACACACACGCATGTGCCCTCAAACACGCGTGATTTGTCGCTGTGCTTTGATAGCGCGTACCGTCACGTTCTCTCTTGCTCTGTCCCTCAACGATGTGCATGTGTGTTGTTTCTCTCTGCCTGCTATGTTGAGCCGGCATGCTCTCTTTTTGTTGTTGTTGAACACAAATACATGCACCGCGAGCTGACCGTGATACGACAAATGCCTTGCTGTTATTTTGTGTTTTCAAATAGATAATTTGAAAGAAGCAAAAAAAAAACCGAACTCTCCTCTCTTCGCTTCATCCTTTCCTCTTTTTTTCTTCCTCTTTTTTTTTTTTTCTTCCCCGTGTTTTCTGTTGCATCTATCTCCACCACACTGTGTGTGTTGACGCACAGGTTAGTTGCCTGTTCATCCGGAACTGGTGTTAGCCGCTTTTAGTCACCAGCGCCCTGTGTTCTCTTTTTTTTTTTTATACCTTTTCTAGTGCTATATCAGTTTTTTTGTTGTTGCTGTTTTCTTGTGTTTTCACGTGATAGCTAAAGTGGGATCCAGTTTCTTGTCTTCTGCTGTCATTTATCTCTTTTTTGTCTTCCTCTCTCCAAGCACGCATTTATATTCTATTTCACACAGGGTCATTGCTCCTTTCGCATTTCCATAGAGTGAAAAGAAATAACAGGAGGTGTGCGTCTTGTTTTTTTTTTTGTTGTTGTTAGGGTTGCTAATTTTCGTCCTTACTTGACGCTGTCAAAACAGCCAGCTCTTTTTTTTTTTTTCTTCTCCCTGCATCTTGGATACGCCGACGCGCAAATATAGTCAGTACCTGTGTGCTGCATTGTAACTGCTCAAGTAGGGTCTCTTCCTTAGTTTTTTTTTTTTTCATAGGCGCACTCTATTATCTGTGAGTGGTAGTTTTTTTTTTTTCCTCTTTTTTTTTTGCTGTTGCTCTTTTACTTTGCTTGTCCACTCTTGCACCTATCGGTGCGACGCAAGCGCCCTAGCATATCGCAGTTTTGTACGCGTATTTTTATATGTGACGGTGTTGGAAAAAGTCAGCCCAGTTCTTCTTCTCATTCCGTCACTTTCCTTTTTTTTTTGTCGTTATTGTTTTGACTTTACTTATAACGGATTGCTGTCTCTGCTTGCGTCTGTTCTCCCTGTTGTTGTTGTTGTTGTTGTTGTTGTTTTCTTATGTTTTTTGTGTTTACATACAGTCGTCCCTTTACACACTCAAATACGCGTGTGTGTTACTAAATCGTGTTAAAGCACACATAACAACAACAAAAAGAAGCCAGGTGAACATTTCCTATCGTGTAGTGGAGCTGCGTGCATTTCTCTCGACTTTTCGTCGGCAGTGTGCGAGTTTTTTTTTTTTTTTTGAAAAACTCCACCACTACCACCAGAAGTAGGTCGGATAACAGGTCTGCTTTTTCGTTGGCAAACGACTTTCAAATCTGATTCGTTTTTTCTGTGCATCGGTACCTGTAGAAACGCAAGAGACGTTTTGGAAGTTCTTTACTTGGAGGAAAAAAAAATGTTCGTCCATTCCTCGACCTCGTCCCGCACCAAGAAGGTGCGTTCGAAGAAGTGGGACACGATTCAAATCCCGTCCATCGACGAGCTTGAGCTGATGACGGAGAAGGAGATTCAGAACATGACGCTGCCCACCGGCTTCTGCGTCCGCTTCTTCTGCCATGACATGGACCACCTTTTCACAGTGGCCTCGGATCAGGTGAAGGTGACGCGTGGCGTGCTGGACTACCTGCACGACTACAACCAGCTCGGCCCGAACAAGAGCCGCAACAAGCTTTTTGTCTGCTCACAGTACAACAAGACGAAGGAGTGCATGAACGGCTCCCTTTGTCGCGAGGTCCACTGCGCCCTCAACGTCGAGGACGCCGAGGACGCACTCAAGTACCAGGTCCCCAGCAACGCCACGGGTGCCCCCAACGTTGTCACACTCGCGCCGGCAGAGGACATTTTGAGCAAGAAGCTCAACGAGCCCCTCACAGCGGGGACGGCGGTGCCGGCCTTCACTGCCGCCGTGGAAGACTCCAATCCACTCGACTCGATTGTGGTGGGCAGCGGTAGCGCTGAAGCTGGGGCGTGCATCTACATGCCCGACCACCTCATCCTCCGCCACTCCCTCCACACGCGGTGGACGTCGACCAAGACGTACCCGACGCTGCCTGCCGGGGTGGAGTTCCGCGTCGCGCTGCCCAACACGCCGACGCCGGTGGACACCTACGACAGCAGCGTTCTCTTCGTCACCCGTGGCGCACAGGAGTACTACAACCAGTGCAAGCGCAACGAGCAGCCGGCCGTCACGATGCAGCACTGCGCACACTACTCGAAGAACGGCATCTGCTGCTTCGGCGAGGACTGTCAGTTTGTCCACGTGGTGCATTACAAAGCACACGACCGCGCGGAGGGCTCCCTCTCCGACCCGGAGGCGCTCTCCGCCAACAGCTCCAGCGCAAACAGCGAGTGCGGGCGGCGCCGCAGTGCCCGCCGCGGCAGCGGTCGCGCCCGCGAGACGCCGCTCAACACGAGTGTCCGCGGAAAGAAGGGCGATTCGCAGAGCAGCTCACGCTCGTCCAGCTCCGGCCGCGACCCCCTCACCCCACACCAGAAGTCGCTCGGCAGCACCGCAAGCACCGTGCCGCCTGGCGTGGCGAACAACACTGTGTTTGTGCCGTCGGCCAGCGGGTGGCAGCCGATGAACGCGGCATCCAGCGGCAACCCGCCCCCTCCACCCCCGCCGCCGCATTTCGGACAGGAGCAGATGATGTACTCGATGCCCGCGCAGCCGGCACCGCTCATAACGCAGCCGTACATGGTCATGCAGGGTCTGAATGGGCAATGCTACATCGTGCCGCAGGCCTCCGCCGGAACGGTTCCGCCTGGCTCACAGAACGCGTCGAACCAGCCAATGTACGTTATGCCGATGTCTTTCCAGTAACGAAGGAAAAGAAACTGTAATAAAAAGAGAGGGGAAAAAAAAAAGAAGGAAAAGGATTTCAAACGGCATTTGAGACTCTACCGACCTCCTGCCAAGAAAAAGAAAGCAACGGCATCTCTTGTTTTCTGTTGTAGTTTTCGTTTTCTTCGTTGTGCTTTGCTAATGCGTCTTGTGAGAACAGGCGTGAGAGCTTTTCTTTATTTTGGTACCATTTTTGTTTTTCTTCTTTTGTTTCTCTTCTTTTGTTTCTCGATTTAAGTGCGTGACCCGGAAGGGCACATGGGGAGGATGTCAAAGGAAGGGGCAGCGTAAGTGGCTCTTCTTTACCTTGTTCTCTTTACTGACGTTTCTTAGGCAACAAAAACTGTTTGCCTTTTTTTCTGAGAGGGAGGGAGAGGGGAGGGACTCCATTGATGCGCTGCGTGATACAGATGGATAAGCACCTGCACTTTCTTATTGTTGCTGTTTTTTTTTTTTTTTGCAATAGAGCAAAAAAAAAAAAAAGAACTTTTACTTTTCGAGACGAAAAGCCCTTTTTGTCATTCATACGGATCTGAAAAGCAAAGTTGTGCATGCATACACAACGAAGCGTGTTAGCTGCCTGTACTCTTTCGACATCAGACTCAAAACGAAGGATGTGCTGGGTCTTTTGTTCTTCTTATCATGATTATTTGCTTGACAGCATCGTATTCTTGGCATGTTTAGGGCTGCACTTACGTTGTGCAGCTCCTTAGAGTAGCGATGAAGCCTGGAAAGCTCACATTGTTATTGTTTTTCTCTTTACCAAGTGTCAGTAGTCTAACGAAATACGTGTTTATGACCCTCTCTTTTTACTCTTCTCCATCCATGAGCGCGACGTTGTCGTCTTTTTATTTTCCGTTTGTCGTCGTTGTTGGCTCACATGTAAGTCAGCCGACAGACCTTTCTGTGTGTAGCTACACTTTACTTGTTCTAATCCCCAAAGCAATATTTTCACGCGAGCGAATGATCATCTATTTGCGTTTTTCTCTTACTTGCTCCTCTCTGTGTTGCTGTTTTCGTTATCATTTATCAAGTCACGTTACAGGAGAAAAGTAACGAATACTGGCAGCAAGACAAGCTAATAACGTCCTTTTTTTTTTTTGTTGTTGTTTTTGTTAAGGAAGCGCGGTGCACAGATGGACAGCTAGCGTATTGCAATCAATTACATGTATGCCGCCACATCGACAAAATGTCGTTGAGGTCGTTCTTTTTTTTTTTTCTGCATTCGCCCCTCTCACGAAACACCTTTTTTTCCTTCTCCTGCCTCGCAATAAAGTGAAGTGATCACTGAATCGGCTCTTTTGATACATATATGGACTTCTTTTCCTTGTTTTCACACCATTTCTGCTTTTAAACCTTTTCTCTCTACGTTTGAAATTCCACGTGCTTTTTTTTTTTTTCTTCTTATTTCTCACTTTATTAAATGCAGCAGAGTCATATCAATTCTCTTTGACTTTTTAGCTTTGTAAATCGCCCTTCTTTTTACCTCCTTTTTTTTTTTTAGTCTAGTATGCAGTTTAGTGTGTTTTGTTGTTGTTTTGTTTTTATGTCGAAGTACATAAAGGTGAGAGACGCAATGTAACGAAGAGTCGATGCCGCAAGAGTTTTTTTTTTTCTTTTGTGTGTGTGTGTGTCTTTGTCTTTCCACTTAACCGATGTTGAACAGGATTGTTTATTGTTGTTGTTGTTGTTTTTGGTTTGCCTTTGATGTTTGCTGCCTGAACTACCGAAATGTACTTACGCCCTTTTTCTATTGTTGTTGTTGTTTTGCTCATCCCTTTTGTACTTTTTTGATATTTGCCAGCATTTCTTTTGCTCTTTCTTTCTCTCCCTCCTCCTCTACTTCTATTTTTCGTTTTTTTTTAACGGTTTCAGTTGTGTCCAGTACATTCTCGTGCACATCGACATGAATTGCTGGGCTCGTGAATCACTTCATACTTTTTTGGGGGTTGTTTCTCATAATATGGCAGTTGTGTTTTGCAACATTACGTTCTTGGTTTTCTTTTTCCCCTTCTTTTTTTTTTTTTGATGCTCCCTGGGTTTATGTCTGTCTGCAATAACTCACTTTTTAATCGTTATTTATATGTGTGTTCTTTTTTTTTCAAGTGTGGCTTTTCAAAAATGAGGTCCTCCAACTGCCGCTTTTTTTTCCTCTATTTCTCCTCTTCATGTTTTCTTCCCCTTTCATATATTAAGCATGTAATCCGCGTGCCCACGCCCCCAGAACACGCAAGTTGGTGATAGTGTAGACTTCTCCTCTACGTTTTGCACACATGTTGCAATGTTAAGTGTCACAAGTGTGTTTTCTTTTTTCTCTTTGGCGTTCCCTGTTCTCGTCTTTCGTGACGTGCTCCCTTTACTTTGCGTTGTACTTTAAAAATATCGGTTTATTATTTACTTCTGTTTTCTTTTCTTTTTTTTTTGTCTTGTGTTGTAATGCATGTATGGGTCGTCCGCCTTCTCCTTCTACCGTCAAAAACACGTTTCTGGTGAAGTACTGGTGGATCATCGAAAAAAAAAAAAGAACTTTCTAGCACAGACAATGGCTGTATCGGCTTTTCCCTCTCGTTTTGAAAATGCGTGTTCTTCCTCCCCCCCCCCCCCCCCGCCTGTTGTTGTTGTGTGTTTGTCCGTTTGCAGCTGTGCTAGGGAGATAAATGGGCAGTTTCCTCCACTTCTCCCCCCTCCCCCCGTTGTGAACAAGATCACGTTCAGTAACACAGGTGACGCCAACGAATTCACGCTGCCACAATTCTCCCATACCGCATTCACGTTTCTTACCGAGGTAGCTTGAAAAGAGCGGAAGTAAACACTTAGAACGAAAAAGAAGTACTTTTTTTTTTCAAATCACAAGCTTGAAACTGTGTTATGCATCCGTGCGTTCTTTCGTCATCCCCTGCTCTAGTCCTTTTATCTCGTTTTCTTCGTGAACCACTTTTCGTTGTTGCACTGTTTCTTTTTTTTTTTTCTCTTGATCTGAACCACAATGAGGGTTTCTTGTGGAGAGATTTACCAGTCACACCTTTAAAGCACACATAGATAGATCTCAGACTACACTCAGTTGATATCTTCCTACACACAAACAAGCAAAAAACGCCGTCTGCTTCAACTCAAAATGGACAAATCGCAGGTCACAACCCTCATTCAACGCTGGCGTGTGCTGAAGGGGGAGTTGACCAGCAAAGGTACCGAGCTGGAAGCCGCACGCAAGGCCCTGCAGGAGGTGGAAGACGAGCACGCCAAAATGGTGCAGCAGTGGGACCTTGAGAAGGAGACAATCCACAACACAAGCAGCGCCATTGAGGCGCAGGTGGCCAGCAAGCAGGACGAGGTGCAGCGCATGGCACGGGAAACGCAGGAGCTGATGCGCAAGGTGGACGAGCGGCGTCGTCGTACCGAGGAGCATCAGCGCGTGCTTCAGAAGCGCATGGAAGTCGTCAATGCCCGGACGAAGGAGGCGGAAGAGAAGGACGCCGGTGCACGCGAGCGCCTGACAGCTTTCCTGAAGACTCGCGACGAGACTCGGGCGGAGCTGCTAGCGCTGGTCGAGAAGCACGAGAACGCGATCCCGCAGGAGCAGACTCTCCACGACGAGAAGGTGCGCAATTTAAAGAGCCGCATCGCGGAGACGGCAGCCGCAGTTGAGGCAGAGGCGAAGTCCTGGGCGCTGGAGCAAGCGATGAAGGAGTGGAAGGAAAAGTCCGACGCACGTAAGCACTTTCTCGACGAAGTGGCCGCTGCGGAGGAGAACAAGGATGTGTGGGCGGACCTGCTACAAGAGGCGAATAGCATTAACATTCAAGAGAACATGAAGACGCTAACGGAGTTGCGTGCCATGGTCTCAGCATAAGAAGAAGAAAATGGAGAGAGGGAGAGAATCTTTTGCCTGCATTGTGCGTGAGTGTTTGTGTCCATTCGATGCCGCACAACTCTCTTTTTGAATTCTCTTTGCCAGCACCTCGCCTGAACTGCCTTTTCTGATGTCTTTTTTTTTTTTTCTCTCTCCTGCTTCATGCGACGTCACTACCACTTCGGTTGCGCACATGTGGTACAATGCTCTTTTTTGTTGCTTCTACATCAAACGGTGTCGCGTTCTGTTTCTTTTTTTTTTTTTTTGGTTTCCAGTACGTTTAAAAGCCTCACATAGAGTGACGCAGAATTTGCACATGTGTGTGTGTGTGGGGGGGGGGGGTACATGTGTGTGTGTATATTTGTGTAGTTGTTGCTTTTGTTTTTGGGCAGATTTGTGCGCACGCATGTTCTTGGGTGTGTCAAACTCGCCTTTTTTTTTTTTCTTGTGCGTTGAGAGTACGAGCAAGCAGACGGTCTGTTGAATACCTTTTTTTTTTTTTACCTCGATAGATACACTGTACTCAGAATTTCTGTTTGTTGTTTACTAGATCCAGATTGTTAATTGCTCATCACTCATCTTTTAAACAGATGAACTTTGTCGCTGTGTTACGTGAGTGATGGAACGCGTTCTTCTTATTTCCTGAAGAACTGGGAGTTTCAACTTTCCGCAACTTAGCCAGTGTTCTGTCAAACGGGACGGCACGAGCTGCCAAGTGACGATCCCCTCTGCAACAGCCGCTATGTCGCTCCACCTTCCTCTCTTTCTCTCTTCTGCCTTGCACAGGGTTTGACAAAAGTCGGGGCAGGATTGAAGAGGAAAAACGCTGTCTTTTTACTGCTTCGCTTTTTCTCTCTCCCTTTTGACCTCGTTTATTAAAAAGAGAAAAGAAAACACAACAACAAAAAAAAAAAAGAACGGCTTCACAGAAGAAGAAAAAAAAAAACGGTGGAGGTCTTCTGGAAGCGGCATTACGCTGGTCGTTGCGGTCTGAAAAAGACGCAGACGTAGGCGCACCGACGAACAAAGAACACAGATCATATATAACTGGCACCATTGTGTTCTCGCTATCATCGTGATGAGCACCACTATTCGTATTCGTAGCTTGCCACCCACGTTTGACGAGGAGGAGCTCCTGCGGCTTTGCGCGTGCTTTGGCGAAGTGGTCGAATACCGTGCTGCAGGTGACAGCGATGGCGCCACCAGCGGCAGCGGGGGCGCAGCGGCGGACGTGACGTTCGAAGAACACGAGGACGCTGTGGCGGCGGCAGCCAACATGGAAGGCATGGAGTTTAGCGGCAGGTTTCTACGAGTCTTTGTAAAGCAGCGGTAAAGGGTGAGAAGAAAAAAGGTGAGTAACTACTAAAGTGAGTCAGATATGCTGGCCTTTTGCTATGTGTGTGTGTGTGTGTGTTTATGCGTGTGCGTGTAGGCGCCTTCACCACTTTACTGGGAACTACATCGGCTGCTCTTTTTTGAACAGTAATTATGAAGATAGCAAATCGAGAGAGCAAGGGTTGCTTAAAAGACGCATTTCTTTGAGCTGTTTTTTTTTTTTTCTTTCTCCATAATTGTTGTTGTTGTCTCTCGCTTCGCGAGTACTTTTCTTCGTCTGCTCTGTTCACCCTTCAAAACGACTTAATGGAATTGTGTGCAATGGTTGTAGGTACGTGCGTGTCCAATCGCCCTCATTTCAATACGCAAGAGATTTACTCTTTCTCTCTTTTTTTCTCTGTGTCAAAGGCAATGAACAATGTGTGTATGGTGTGAAATGAAGGAGCCTGCCACTTTTTCCTCTGTTTCTTTCTCTCGTTGTTGTTGTTGCTCTTTGTGTCTCTCTAACAAGAAACTCGGTGTTTCTCCTCGAAGCAACTTTACAATCCATAGAAATAAGAGTGCATACTAAAGCAACAGGTTAATTAAACGAGCTCGATGTCACAGCACAGTGCCCCTGCTGGCGAGTATGTCGCCATTCTCGATGCTGGCTCCCAGTACGGCAAAGTGATTGATCGCAAAGTGCGGGAGCTGCATGTGGAGACGGTCATTCTGCCGCTAGATACCCCTGTCGAACCTCTGCGCAGTGATGCCAAGTTGAAGGGCGTCATTATCAGTGGCGGACCGTGCTCGGTGAACGACGCCACAGCGCTGCGCTACGACAAGGCGCTTTTCACGATGGGCAAACCTGTCCTTGGCATCTGCTACGGCATGCAGATGCTGACGGAGACCTTTGGTGGTGCGGTGCAGCGTGGAAAGGTGCGCGAGGACGGCCAGGATGTGATCGAGACCGACACCACCTCGCCCATCTTTGCCGGTCTGCAGCCGAAGGAGGCGGTGCTGCTTACTCACGGTGACTCCATCACGTCAGCAGGGCCGGAGATGAAGGTTATCGCCCGCAGCTCCGCCAACATCATCGCTGGCGTGCAGCACCTGTCGCTGCCACTCTTTGGTGTGCAGTTCCACCCGGAGGTGGAGCTGACGGTGTCGGGCAAGTCGATGCTCTACAACTTCTTGCACTTCTGCGGCTGCGCCTTCAACTTCACCATGGAGGACCGCGAGGCAGTCGCGCTGCGCCTCATTCGCGAGCGCACCGCGGCCGGCCAGAAAGTTCTCTGCCTCGCTTCCGGTGGCGTCGACAGCACCGTCTGTGCGGTGCTGCTGTTGAAGGCGCTGGGACCGGAACGAGTCGTCTGCATCCACATCGACCACGGCTTCATGCGGCTGCACGAAAGCGCGCAGGTTGTCGAGGCTCTCCAGGCGGCCGGTGTGCGGCTGCACCTCGTGAAGGCGCAAGAGGACTTCGCACAGGCAACGACGGAGATGCGTGCCAAGGGCGGCCACCCGGCGTACACGACGAAGCGGTTGTGTGAGACGACGGATCCAGAGGAGAAGCGCAACATCATCGGCAACACCTTCATGACGGTGTGCGACCGCGTCGTCAAAGAGCTGCAGCTGGACGTGGACCACTTGCTGCTGGCGCAGGGCACCCTACGGCCCGACCTGATCGAGTCCGGTTCCAAGTACGCCAGCGCCAACGCAGACGCCATCAAGACGCACCACAACGACACCGCCGTTGTCCGCCAGCTGCGCGACGCCGGCCGCATCATCGAGCCGCTGTGCGACTACCATAAGGACGAGGTGCGCGAGCTCGGCGTCCGGCTCGGCATCCCGCGCCACCTGGTGGAGCGTCAGCCCTTCCCTGGGCCGGGGCTCGCCATCCGCACTCTCTGCACGGATGGCACGCCGTTCCGCAACGCAGCCTTTCCGGAGACGGAGGCCACCGTGAAGCATGTGTGCCGCGGCGACGGTGAGGGTGACTGCAGCGCGGCGGCGGCAGCGCTGACCCGCACCGCTGGACTGACCGCCTGCGTGCTGCCTGTACGCACGGTCGGCGTACAGGGCGATGGCCGCACCTACGCCTACGCGGCGGCGGTGTCAATGCAGACCTTTCCGACGGCGGATCAGTGGCAGACGCTGATGCAGCTCGCCAAAGCGATCCCAAGGACGGCACATGCCGTGAACCGCGTTGTCTTTCTGTTTGGTGCGCCGGAGCCGGTCTCGCCGCACGAGGTGACGCCGACGTACCTAGCAACGGATGTGCTGGACAAGCTACGGCTGGCCGACGACGCGGTGAACGCGATCTTGATGAAGCACGAGCTGGTGCGCACGCTCAGCCAGGTGCCGATCGTCCTTGTGCCGGTAGGCTTCGACAAGAAGGGCGGCTACAGCGTAGTGGTGCGCACCTTTCTGACAAACGACTTTATGACTGGCGTCCCAGCCACCCCGGGATCGGAGTACATGCCGCTGAGCGTGTTGGAGGAAATTGTGGCGGCAGTGCAAAAGATGGATTTTGTGGGTCGCGTCATGTACGACCTCACCGCCAAGCCTCCCGGGACGACGGAGTGGGAATAGAAGAAGAGAAGAAGAAAAAAAAAAACAGAAAACGAGCGTTGCTTGCGTGACACGCAGCGCACTGTCAAACGGACAGCAGTAAAGTTATATAAGCACACCTATAAGCTAACGCCACGAAACGAGAGTTTTTTTTCTCTGTTCTTCCTTTCCTATCTTCTTTTTTTTTTTTTTGTTATTTTAATCGCATAAAAGCTAGCGTTGTTTGGTCAAAAGGTGTATACAAATGATAGTTATCAAAGGCCGTAAAATGTGCTATGAAACAAAGAAACCAGTATTCAAAAAAAAAAAAAAGAGAGAGAGAGAAAGGAACCGTAAAACACTCTTTTTTACCCTTTCTCTTTTTTTTTTTTTTTCTCTCTTCAACGTGATGCAAGTAATTGTGTGCGTGTGACCAGAAGAAGAGGGGTACGTTTTGTGCCACTCCTTTGTCACTAAAGTCAGGTGCCGCCTGCACATTACGGAGTAGCTTCATGTATGAGCGGTTCTTAGCACTCTACACTTGATTGCCATATCCTACCTCCCCCACCCTTTCTTCTCTGTCTATGTCTCCGCCTTGTCGTCTCTTCTTTTTTCTCTCTCCCTTTTGCTCCGTTAAAGATATAACTACCTTTTCTAAGCTCTAAATACGTATTCTACCAAATTACACCGTTTTTTTTAGTTAGTTAGTTTTTTTCTCTTTATTTGTTTTTCTTTCACTCTTTTTTTTTTTTTGTATGTACGCGTGCTTGCTTTTTCTTTTTCTTTTTCTTTCCTTTTAGTTTCTATTTTTCATTTTACATTTCGTTCCTGGTATTCTTACCTTGCGCGTGGTGAGCTTGGTCTCTATGTAACGTGCGGGTTTTTGTACCTTAGTTGCTTTGTGACTTCGTCTCTCTATTTCAGAGCTCATTTTTCTTCTCCTTCGAAGTTGTCATTTCTTTATTGTTTCTATTTTCATTTTTGTTTATTTTTCTGTCCCTCTCCTCTTATTTCGTCTATTGCCCCCTCTCAATTGCCCTTCTCGTGTTTCGCCTTAGACTATCCACGCGAAGTACAAAAACAAGCACGCGCACAGCTTTCTGCTTCCCAAAAAGAAGCCCAGCTTGTGCATATCGGAATCGCTTTTGACATTCTTTTTTTTTTTCCAGCTCACTTTTTTGTGTTCTTGAATACAACTGACCAGAAAAGCCCGCAGAGTTTCTGTTTGTATAGGGTTCAACCTATTTGTGTGCCCTTTCACCTATCTCATCCTTTTCGTTTTTTCCCCAAACGCAAAATTACTCGCAGGGCACCCTCTCTCTTGTTGACCAAAGCACAAAAGCAGCCGTAGCGCTCGTACGCTCGCAGAAAGAAAGAAAGAAAGGCAAACGAGCAGCAACAACAGAAAAAGTGCTGCGATGTCCTGCATCGTCGCTCCTGTCTCAACCACCACCACCTTCCCGGTGGAGGAGTTCCTCAGCAAGCCGCAGCAGGCCGCAGCCCCCATCTCGAAGAGTCGCTTCACCGTCTCGTACGCCAGCCGTGCGTCCGGTGTCACATCCCCTCAGTCGCCAGTCTGCGCGCGCGCCGATGCGGTGGCGCAGCAGTCAGCCGTAGATGCGTACAAGCAACAGCAGCTGAACGACTTCATCGCCGCGCACGAGAAGGCTGCGGTGATGACGGAGGGCGACCGCCGCGCCAGCACCGTCATGCTGCTCCGCATGGCTGCTCAGCGCGACGTGGAGCTGGCCCAGCAGGCGCATTATCCTCAGCAGGTGGTGGACTTCATGCGTCAGACCTGGGCCGCCTTCATTCCGCAGGCGAAGGAATTCTACCAGTCAGATGCGGTTGCACCGTACACGATGGAGCTGAGCCGTACCGCGTTAGAAAACATCTCCTCCATTGGCATTTGGTTCAACGGCCCCCAGATCTCGCTTCCGCTGCGTCGTTACACGGTGCAGGTGATCGACGCTGACGGCAACCTTCAGAATATCACCGCAGTTGGTCTCCTGAGCTTCGCCTACTCGTCGTACGTGATGCAGCTGCGCTCCATGTCGCAGCAAAGCACCCTCGAAAATCTCGCCCGCATTCAGGAGCAGCTCGGCGCCAGGACGCTCTTCATCCCGCAGCTGCTTGTGGCGCCATCGTAACGACTCGGAGACTTAGCAAAGCAAAACGCAAGCAGAGCGGTGCGAATGGTACTTACGTGAGCTTCCGCATACATGCCTTGTGTGTCTGTGTGCTAAAGTGTTGTTGTGCGGTCAACTGCAGCGAAGAACGACACCGATGAAGCTAACCTACCTTAGCTCTCTTTTCTTTCTTTGATGATTTTCTTCTCCTAAACGATGGGTTCCGCAATTGCTCTAGCAGAGTAAGTGTCGTACTTTGACGTGCTGCCGACTTGGCAAGTACATAGCATATAGGCACGAGCACACACACACACACACACACGAGCATACGCACACACATACATTGGCGTGCCGTCACCAAGGTTCAGGGGTGGTAGAAGGTGCTGTGAAGAAGCGCCTCCGCAGAGCACACGATCCTGCGGTTCAACGAAACACTGTTTTCTCGTTCCTTTTTTTTTTCCTCATACTCTTTACGTTGAGCTCTTTCTCTGTTTTTGTTTTCCAATTGTCTGTTTTAACTTTGTTGACTTTTTTTTTTCTCTTTCTCTCTCTGTCTTTTCCAGTATTCAAGCCGCCGTACGGTGAGAGTGTGTGAGCGCTGTGCAAGCGCGATGGTGCTCTTCAACGGATGGTGTTCACTGCGGCGTGCGGTGAAATAAAGAAAAAGTGCTTGATTGACCATGTTGATGTGCTCCTGGCATCTTGTACTTCTTTGTTGTCCGCGGCGTCGCACTCTCATTGCTGGTTGCATTCCCACCTGAATTTTTCTTTCTTCCTTTTAAGTCTTTTTTTTTTCTGACTCACTCACTCCCTGTCTCTTCCAAGCAGCAGAGACCTCATTTTTTTTTTTTTTACTTGTTGCTTTGTTTTGTTTTCTCTTGCGGAGATAGTTTCGCTTCTAAATGTGCGGCTGTTTCCCCATAACTACTGTGACGATACTTGAAATATACTATTTTTGTACTGTTTGAGTAGCTTGTTGTCTACGGACTGCTGAGCATATATATATATATATATATATATATATATATATATATATGCAGATCTACGCACGCGTGCTCAACGGCACATGAACACACGACTGCGTACGATCTGAAAGCGTAGCGGCCTATGCATAAGAAGTTAGCCCGGTTTACTTTTTTCCCCTTCTCCTGCTTGATAACTAACTATTGAGTCTCTTTTTCTTTGGTTTGTCCACCTCACGACCAAGAGCGCACATAAATGCCGTTTTTTCTCGCTGTTTATCTTGCTGCAAATCAAAAACTCGCGACAGGCCCGAATTGGTGGAAAAAAGGCCAAACCAAAAAAAAAAAAACGCTATTCACTGTCTTCTTTTTGTGACTTCTTTTTTACAGTTGCTGTTCTTTTTTGTACGTTTGCTTACTTTGCTTTGGTTTTCCCTTCTTTCATCTTTTTGGTGAAGTGTATGCGGGTTGGTGTCGAAGGGTGATTTACCAGAAATGGCATGTTGTTTTTTATCCTCGGCCCGATTCGACGTGCAGGGCGGACGCAGTCGGAGAGAAAGACGTTTTTCCAATTGATGCTCTTTTTTTTTCTTCTCGACAGTGCAGTGATCGCGAGGGGTTTTACAGCTTACGGGTGTAAAACTTGTTTCGTGTTCGTGGTAGTCGTTCAGAAAAAGTAGCATTAAACTGGAACATTCTTTCCCCTTTAACATCGCTGCGTCTGCATGGAGCCCATAGGTGGTGGCATTGAACACGGCGTTTTGCAGAGCTTTCGTCCTCTGCGCACTGGAGTGCGCAGATGAATGATAGAGCGAAGAAGAGTTTGCACACCACGTACTCTTTTTTTCTCTGCACACTGTTCTGCCTGTACACGCCTTCACACATGTGCCATACACTTACTGAAAAAGATCGAAAAGGTGGGGAAAAAAGGCGATGGTGGAAAGGAGGCGGAGGCAAAAATGGACAGCGCATGCAAATGCACATGTGAGGCTTTTTTAAGACGCACTGCGCTATATGGTGAGTTGTGTGATGCGTCCTCATTTGACCCGCGTTTTCTCTTCTCCCTTTCGCTACTTGTTTTACCAACATGATGTGCTTTCTACTACCTTCTTTCCCTCACAGCTTAAAGAGCGCCAGTAGAGTTAACTCTTTTGGTGATTTTTACGTGATTTTTCCGACTTGTAGCTGCTGTCAGTGTGTTGTAATCCGCCCCACATCACTTATACAGTCTTTTTTTTTATTTATTTTGTGTGCGTGTGTGTGTGATGTGTGCCGGAGTAGGATTCACAAGCCGCTCTGAGTTAATTGACAGTTTCTATACAGAGTTTTGTATTTAGTATATATATATATATATATATATAAGCATTTTGTTTGTTTTTAGGGGATGTCACTTCTTGCTTGGTGTTGAACCCTTCCTTCAATGAACGATTACCGTCAGACCCAGCGAGAACAGTACGCTCATTACCTTTGACAGTGTCTTTTTTGTTTTTTTTTTTGTAACTTTCACTCTAAAAGTGAAAAATAAACGAAGAGAGCTCAATATTATACGCGAAACCGTACGGAAAGCACTAAAAAAAGAAGATCTTCTACATCTCTCTGTGCTAAACCCCATGCCTTTTCTACCGTTTCTAATCCAGGTTCGCTCTGTCTACGGCAATTTTCAACATCTGTGCTCCTCGCCATTTATTTACTACAAGGTTCACCTTCCCTTTTTCTTTCCTTTTCTTTTTACGTGTCCGTGAACGTGAACGTGAACGCTCGCCAAGTAGAAGTTACTGCCGACCAGCCGAGCTCGTTAATATGTATAGTCACTCAGCTTTGGCTCCTCGACAAGCAGGAGCCCACCATATGTGTATGTATGGTGGGCGTTTGTCTACAATGGAGGAGGACGAGAAGTAAAAGAATAGACTCTCTCTTTTTTTGGCCTTCTCTGCTCCGTCTGTGTGCGTCATTTCGTAGCTTTCCTGTGTGCTCGCGTTCACGACACCATATTTCAGAGAAATACAACCTCTTTTCTCCTTTTTGTTTATTCGTTTTGTGTAGCCGATTTTTTTTTCGTTCTTAGCTACTCTTTTGTTCTTGTCGTGCATAATCTAAAGTATGTTGGCCAAACAAATGCACTTTGTTTTTAATAGGCATAACTAACAAACAACAAAAAAAAAACGATGTGCTGTCGTTTGTGGGCTTGCCATGGCATACTATCTCTCTTCTTACATGTCAATCTGTTGTTGGTTTTTTTTTCGCCGGTTTATTATTGCTATTACTTTCTCTCTACAGAATATGATCGCACGAGAGACGTTGGAGGGTTGTTGTGAGGCAGGAGAGAGAGAGCTGAGTGTGTGCGTAGGGATGACCGCATCAGCTTTCCCTCTTGTCAAGACAATTCTCTGAATGAGCTTTTTTTTTTTTTTCTGCTTCCCTTGTTCTCTTTTTTTTTTTTTGCTATAGCTTCTATTTCTTCATGCCGGTTTGTTTGGTGCTTCTTTTTTTTTTTTTTGCATTCTTTTCTGTAGCCCTCTTCCGATATCAACGCGAGTGTGAAACTCAACGAGCGTTTTTCTCCTTCGCCCCTTTTCGCTTCTTTTTTTTCTCTCTCTCTTTTTTCCTCCCTTCCACCGTAGCCCTAAACCTCTCAACTTTTTTTATATCAAGTGACTCGCGTCTGTAGCCATTTTGACATGAAGCACGGCTGTGAATTGAACAAATGGAGTTTACGTTCTCTTCTTTTCCTCTTTTCCTTTCTATCATTTTCCACGTGCGTGCGAGCTGCTATTGAAGTGAAATTCCTTCTCATCTTCCATTTTTCACAGTTCCAGAGTTCTTTAGCTTACCTTTGCTTTTGAGTTCTTTTATTCTTCTCTGTGACTCCGTTACTTTGATTTTTTTCTCCCTATCGTCTGCTGTTCATTCACTTTTTTGTGCTTTCGCACTGCTCCGATCATTGTTCATTCTCTTTGGTAGCCTCTGACACATAGCGGGGGGCACTTTCTCTGTTCCATTGACTTGTAGTGTTGTGCAAACGTGTAAACATGAAGCCGTTCCCGCACACATTCATGAGCTGCTCATATGCTTCGGTTAACTGGGGGGACGGCAAATTAAGAGCAGCAGAAAGAACAATACTATTATAGGTGGTGATAGCGGATGCATACTGACGAGTTGCTGCTTTGTGGTGCCAAGCCATGCCTATGGGCCGCAGTGACTCTTCAATTGCTACTTCGCGCAGTCTTTCTTTCTTTTTTCGTTTTGTTCTTGTAACCCCCTTTTTTATATTGCTGATTGCTGTTGTTGTTGTTTCCGCTCTTTCTCCCTGGCTTTCATGCTCTCTGTTTTGTTTTTCTTGAAACGCCTCCGCGTGTGCCTAGCAAGGCTCTCCTTTCTCTGCTCGCTGTTGCTGCAGCAGGTGGGAAAGGCAGCTTTCTGTTCAGTATGGCAACGAGGACAGAAAAGAAAAACGGGAAGCTGGCTGTTATTCTGTCACGACTACTTTTTATCACTTTTCCGAGAAGGAAAAAAAGCTTGAAATGCCTTTTCTTTAAGGCATTGAGAGAAAACGAAAATAAAAAGAAAAAAGATACTAACTCTATAAACATATGCAGCAAACACACGGAAGATAGAATCCTGCATGCCGTGTTGTTGTCATTCTTTTCTTTGTTTTCTTTGTTTTCTGTTTTTTTTTTTTTTTGGAACGAAGAAGCGCTCGATCTTTCTGTTACTGTTTTTTTCCTTAGTTTCTTTGTAGGTGTTCTTTCCTTTACTGTGTACTTCTCAGTCGCGCTGTTAGAGGGGTGCGGTTTGCGCACGCAAGAGTACGCCAAATGGTTGTCATGTGGAAATACAATTTTAACGGGACGAGAGGAAAAAAAAAAAAAGAGCAGAAGCATATCGAGAATCAGAAGAAAACGTCAGTTGATGTTCGTAACTTTCTACTTTTTTTTTTCTTGTTTTGCGGCCATTTTTTATGTGGTAAGTGACTCAGTTTTCGGTCGGTGTTTTTATTCCTAATAATCGTCTTTTCCTTTCTTCTTTTTTTTTTTTTCGACTTTTTTCATGATTATCATTAGGAACAGAAGTACCATTTTTTTTTTCCTTTGTGCTTTGTAAAGATTGAGCGTTCATCTTTCTCTTCAATGCCAAGCTTGAGCAGTGTCTTTTTTTATATGGCGAAAAGTGCCATTCGCCGCTAACGTACACACACCCTCTGCGCGCCACTTCAGCGTATGCTTGCCAACGGAGATTTTTCCTTTTTCCTTCCAGTTATGTGAAAAAGTGCTAGAGATGAATCGTATGTGTGTGTGTGTTTTTTTTTTTTTTGTCGTTCTTGCATGCACAGTAACCTAAGTGACTCACCATATTTTTCGCTTATTGCAAAAGTGCATCCTGTTCTTTGTCTTTCTTCAGCTGCTGTCTCTTTTTTGCTTCTTTTTTCTCGAGTCTTTTCTTTGTTATGTCGCATTGGTGCCAAAAAAAAAAAAAAACGTCCGTATTCTCCGCCTTTTTCTCCCTTGTTTGCTCGTCAAAACACCCCTTGTTCTTCTTGTAGAAGTACATGTCCACGTAAGCTGCCAGCTCGTTTTCTTTTTTGTCTTTGTTTCTTCCTTTCCCTTTCCTTCCTTTCGAAAAAAAGTGAAGACTGTTTGCGGAAATCAGAAGTAAAATAAAGCCCTATGCTCTCTACGATTCACTTTTGTTTTCTTTGACGAGCGGAAGTCCGTTTTAACGGCCCTTTTTTTTTTTTTCTTTTCTCCCTCACGAACTTGAGCGAAGGCGTGCAGACAATACGTTTAAGCCATGCGCGTCTTCCTTTTTTGTTTCCCTCTTTTTTGTGGACCAGGTGTCCGGCCCAAGCAAATATGTACTTTTTTTTTTTCTAGTTATCAAAAGAAAAGTCCAATTACTCATTGTGTTTCTTCTCTTCATAAAAAAAGCATGCTCTACCTTGTCTGTCAGCTTTTTGAGGAACGCAAAGAAGAAGTGCTATCAATGGTTATATGGAGCTTTTTTTTTGCCCATGCTCACGTAATTTTTATGGTTTTTTCCCTTGACTGTTTTTATTTAAATGGACGTAACGTGACGAGCAGCCTCGTAGACTTTTTCTTAAGTTGTGGTTCGTTTTTGTTTTTTCATTTTTGCTCTTTCGATCGCGTAAGGGAGGAAAAAAAACTACAAAACGGGTTTTATGCACCTTTCTGCACCCACATACACCTACATGATTCCCCTCTCTTTTTGTTTTATTCATGTAAGTAACAGGAGACGCACAATTTGCACTCTTGTCCTCTCTTCCTGACTATACCCTGTTCCTGATTTTATTTGTTCATCAAAAAAAAAAAAAAAATGAAATTATAATGACTGCGCGACGTGCACGACAGCATATGTGCGGCTGCACGGACGCCGTCCTTGATAAATGTTCTTTTTTTTCTCTCCTGCTGTCACTCTTCTTCAACATTGGCTGTTAAGCCTCTCTTCTGTAGTTGACAAGAGACTCATATTACTCAAAGACCAATTTGACAGAAAGGTGCAAAAGCGCATTGTTTTCAGAAAAGCGTGTTTTTGCATGCATACATGTGTGTATGTAAGCCTTTTCATCGATAGGTTTCCTCCCTTTTTTTTTTCGCCTTCGACCATTTAGTTGTCTTTTCCGATTTTTTTTTTTTCATTCTTTGTTTTCTTGTACATCAACATTCTTATTTCAAAAATAGAGAGTAAAAAAAAAAAATAAAATAAAGAGCTCCGTATGACATGTATATCCTCTTTCATTATTACGATTATTGCTGTTGTTTTTGTGTCTTTTGCGTTTATTCATTTGTTGCCTTATTTCTCTTCTGTGCGCACGCGACAAACTCTGATATATTCGGGAGCCTTCGCAACTGATTATACACTTCAGCGTAACATTTGAAGCATCTCAGTTTTTTTTCTTCCTCTTTTTTAATCAGTAGTCTTCTTTTTTTTTTTTTCATTTTTTTTTCTACATAACGCAAAGTGACCAAAGTGCATCTTTTCTTTTGTTGTTGTTGCTTTGTTGCAGGAGGGGACACGCGAGAAAACAACACACACAAAAGGGCTTTTTTTATGTCGAGGTTAGTGTGCTCACCTCATCGTCTTTTCATGGCTTCTGTTTCCATCTGCTTGTTTTCTTCTCGCTGGTTCGTGTGCCAAACACATAGCCGCTAAAGAGGAAAATGAAAAAAGCGCATCTTGAACCTGGAATAGTGCCGTGCCTTTTTTTTTTTCCAGTTGATGTTACTCTTTTTAAGCAAACTATAATAACAGACAATAAGGTTTACTACAGTACCCTTTTTTATCTTTAAGTAAAGGTAACTGCGAACGTTCTAGTACCCCTATATACAGCAAAAAAGATAGTCTGATTTCTCTGTTGGTTTCTTTTTTTTTTTTTTTTTGGTTTGTTATATTATTATCCCGATATCTATGACTTCTTTCTTTTTTTCCCCCTTTTTTCCGAATACAACAATAACAACAAAAAAAAGACAGAAGCCTCCCCGCTGGCAGTGTCACTTTCTTACCTCAAATACTGCAGAAGATGTCAATGTGTCGCAGTCTAGCTGGACTTTCTCTTGTGCATGTGTGTCTTTGTGTGTATGAGATTGGAAAGACGGTGGTGTGGCTTTGTGCATGTGTGTGCACGTGTGTGTCTGCCACTTCCCACCCACCCATCTAGCCTCATCAGTCAATTGTGCAGTAATCCAATCGACAGAGAGTTGAAACACACACATACGAAGAAAAAACGTGGCTTATGTGTCAACCTTTGCAAAGAGGAAAAGCAACGTCCAGTTTTTATTTGCTAGAGAACAGGAGAAGAGGAAGAGAAAGAAGTTCTTTTTTCTCCTCTTTCTCACACATACAGCACATCGCGCAGTTGACAGAAGAGGCAGAAGCGGATCGATTATATGTCTCATTTTTTTTCTACAGTTTTCTATATAGCTTAGCGTATTCTGTGGGTTTGCCTTAGCTTTTTTTTTTTTGTTATTATTTCCTTCATTTAGCTTTTGGGAGCCATTTCAGCTGCCTAAGTGGTATGCTGACCGGCTTTCACTCCTTTTTCTTTTTAATGGCATTAGCTGAACTCGTAGAAAAAGAACCTCAAAAACTCTTTTTTCGAGTTATGGGATGCTCTCTCTCAAAAGCGTCCAGCAAGAGACAAGCACCTTATTGCAGCGGTCAAACTCGGACGACAGGACCAGAGAGAGAAAAAAGTTACGTCAAGATGGCAGCCAGCAGTTGCTCTTTTCATAGCTGCTGTACCTCTCGGCCTTTTTTTTTTTTTCACTGTCTGTACAGAAAGAAGATATTGCAAATGTGAGGGTTTTCTCGCTCACTTCCAGCGGTGTTGAGTGTATCGTTATAGAAATTGATCAACTGTCGAGGTGCTGCTTTGTTTTTCTTTGCTTTTCGTCTCTCTTTGATACAACGTATAGTGTTGTGTCTCTGGCATGAGCTGCGCACTTTATGTATGCAGTTTTGCACTTCTGTCGTACGTGTCATTCTCCTTTTTCCCTTTCTTTTTTTTTCCCCCTTCTTCCTAACTCTTCTGTTTGATCTTCTCATGCTTAGCGCTCATAGATTGTTTTTCTCCCGTTGAACTGCGTTACTTGTCCAGATGCAGCTTCAAAGTCTAGAGTTGCTGAGCAAAGCCCATCACGATGAAAGCCACCGGCGGTACTGCTGTCGCGCCACAGATGCTTGGTACCGCTGCCTCCATGGTGCGGAAGCTTTCTGCGCCGGGACGTCCATGCAGGATGCAGAGGCGGCCTTTCAACGCATGCTGACAGCACCGACGGCTTCTGTGGAGGACGCCGGCTCGTCGGCCGATGCCCTCCAGTGCGTACTGAGCTGCGCCAACGTAACGGGCAGCACAAACACCGCCGAGTTTCCTGGTCCTATGTGCAGCCCGCTGTGCAAGAAGGACATTCCGATGCTCCGCCAGCGCGCCTACACTGTCACGGAGAAGAGTGACGGCATCCGTGTGGTGGTGGTAGCGTTGTGGGTTGCCGACTTTCCTCAGTGGACGTGCGAAAGTGACACAGAGACCAATGCAGCGTCACTCACACATCTCAGCTCTGTATTCGTCTTGGAGAGCACGCGGCGAAACCTGCAGCAGCAGCAGCAGCAGCAGCAGCCCAGTGACAGCCCGTCGTCGTCGTCGTCGTCGTCGCTCGCGGCGGACGCGGTGCTGCAAGGACGGCGGGTCACCCTGCACACCACGGCAGTAACAGCAGCAACGTCGACAGTTTCTGTAGAGGAAGGCGAGACGTACACCCTCACCACTGTGGAAGGGGCGACGGCGTTGCTGCGGCGACGCACATCCGGCCGCCACTTCGCCTACGCGGTGGATCGCACGATGGATGCCGCTTACCTTTTGCTGGACGACCACACCAGCGCGGCGTACCGGAGCTTTGTTCTGGATGGTGAGCTGATGTGTGTGCGCGACTCCGTTGCCGCGAGGCAGGCGAGCGACGGCGGCGCCGCGGCCGCGGCTTCGCACGTGCTGCTGCTGGGTGCCTTCGACTTGTTCTGTTTCACCCCGGCTGGTGGTGATGCTGCGGCGAAGGAGGTGAAGCTGGTGGAGGCGACTATGATGGAGCGTTATGAGGCGTTGAAGGCCCTTATTGCCACCTGCGCCGTCCCACCGGCGGGAGTGGACGGGCACGTCGCGTGGTACGCCAAGACCATGTGGCGTGTCGCGGACCTTGGCGCCTGCCTGGCAAAGCTGCACTACAGCGCCGAGCACCACTGCTTTCTCTTCGACGGGCCGTACGGGCCAACGGAGAATGACGGACTCATCTTCACGCCCGAGGTCTTTCCGATCTCCGTCGGCTCCAGCAGTGTGCAGCTCAAGTGGAAGTGGCGCCACCTCCTCTCTATCGACTGGCTGCTGACGGCCTCTGATAAACAGCCGGACGTGTACACTGTCTCTCTCTTCTTCGTGAAGAAGAACTACGGCCACCGCAACGACGTGGCGGGGCACTGGCGGCTGCGCAAGCCGATGTACATCAACAACCCGCACCACTTCAATATCCCGGTGGACGGCGCCGTAGTGGCGGAGTGCGCCTACGACGCTGCGCTGCAGCAATGGTACATCCAGCGCCTGCGGCCCGATAAACAAGGAGCCAACTCGATCGTGACGGCCATCTCAGTCTACGAGAGCCTCGTCGAGAACATCTCGCTGCCGAGGCTGCTGAACCTCTTGCGCGGGCAGGCAGACGCGGCGGAAGCCGCGCGCGACGCAGCGGCCGAGGCAGCGGCAGTGGCACTGGAGGACGCCTTGCGCGCGGATGTGTATGCGGAGGCGCCGTCGCAAGGCTCCGTGACCGCCGCGCCGCCCAGCTTCGACGTGGCGCAGGCAGAAAAGTGCTTGACGGCTACCATGACGCTGCGCGCCATCCGCGAGAGCCGCGGCAACACAGAGCTCTACCTCAACGCCTACACAAACAACACGAACAAAGCCGTCAAGTTTCCTCTGCCCTTCCCGCTGCGCAAAATACGTGACTGTGTGGGGCTTGGCTACGGCCCTGACACCGCCGCCACATCGGCGCCCTCACTGGAGGAGGCGCTGTACATCCAGCTAGGCAACGCGGGCGGCTGCTACGCCTGGTCCGACTTCGTCGTGCACGCCTTTTACAACGGGGAAACGGGTTACTGGGAACTGATCCACCTCAGCCCGCACGGCAACAACAAGGACGCGCTCTTTGACAATGTCATCGAGCACCTTGAGTGGCTGCTGCGCCATGCAGGCCACAAGGCAGAATGGGCCTCGCTGCTGCAGCGACGACGCGACAAGCCGCTCGTGGTGGCCGGCGCACCAACGTCTGAGGCGACGGCGCAGACCAGCCGACACTACGGCGCAGTGGCAAAGGAGCTGGCCAACGCAGCGCGCAGTGATCTGCGCCGCTTCAACAACTGGGTGAAGTCGCTCCTCATCTCCACGGCTGCCGCGGCGGTGCGGAAGACGCTGAAAGACCCGGCGAAGCTGCACGCGCTGGACCTCTGCTGCGGCCGTGGTGGTGACCTCCTCAAGTGGCAGCACCTGCGTCCCGCCTTCGTCCTCATGACGGACGCCTCCGTCGAGTGCGTGGCGGAGGCGGCGGCCCGCTACAGCACCTCCGAGGGACAGAGCATGAAAGCAAGCAACGGCAAGCAGAAGGGATTCCCGGCCTTCTTCGCCGTGCACGACGCCTTCGACGCCGCCTCGGGCCTCCGCGGCAACCTTGTGAAGCGTGGCCCGTTCTCCCTTACCTCCTGCCAGTTCTCCATGCACTACGGCTGCCGCTCCGAGGACGGCATGCGCTGTTTTGTGCGGGCCGTCGCCGACTCCCTGACCGTTCGCGGCCGCTTCATCGGCACCACCGTCAGTGACGCGGAGTTGTTGGCGCGGGCGAAGGCACAGGGCCCACGCTACGGCAATCACGTGTACAGTGTGCACTTCCACGACGACGCCTTCGCGCAGGTGCAAGCGGCGGACTTCGAGCCAGCCCGGCTGTCTTACGGCGTAGCCTACTCCGCCACTGTCGAACGCAGTGTGCAGGGCATGCAAGAGTACGTCGTGCCATGGGGCTCGTTTGTGCAACTGTGCGCCGAGTACCACCTGCGGCTGGTGGAGGAGGACAACTTCCTTCACTTTTACGAGCAGCAGAAGGAGACGGCAGATGGCAAGGCGCTGCTGGCGGAGATGCACCTCAAGCGGCACCGCGACGACGCCACAGCAGGCATTCCGCTCTCGCCGGAGGAGGTGGAGGCGGTGCAGCTCTATCGTCTCTTTGTCTTTGAAAAGACGGAAAAGGAGGCATAGTGGTGTCCACTGATACATGTGTAGGAGTAGTGATGGTGCAGCTACAACATTAATGTCGGAAGGGGAGAAGGGCATCTTGAAAGGTGTCGATTGGGTGTTTGTGCGAAGTCTGGTGTGTTTCGTGTCTGCCTGCGCTTCGCACGTAGGCAAGTGCTGCCACGCGTCACGAGCATAAGAAGTCACACAACACAAAAAAAAAAAAAGAAGAGTTTAATTCAAGTAAGGAGCCGCAGTATATTTATGTCTGCACATACGAGGTATATGTATCCGTTGTAGAAGACTTGGCCGCACTACTCCCTCGTTTACTTCTTTTTTTTTCTTTTCTGACTCGCAATAGATGCGTGCCATCTCTTGTTGAGGGAGTGTGAACGTTAAGCTCCTCTTATCTTGATAGTACCCCCACACGAGCAAAGCGCGATGGCTCTTATCTCGCATTCATGACGCACCCCCTTTTCGTTTGTTTGTTTGCATTTTATCACTCACTTTTTTCTCCTCCGCATCTCATGGTTGACTTTTCATTTGCTCACACACAAGCAAACAACAAAGCCAAGCAAAAATCGTAGAGTTCAAACCGCAACTTCATAGAGCTTTTCTCAGTGTGTGTGAGTGCGTGTGTGTTAGCTTGCATTTCTGTTGCTTCTTTTTTTTTTTTTTTAGTTCTCTTTCTTTTCCCTCCATCAAGCTCGCTTCTCACAACAGGCCCCCTTACCTCACTTCCTCCCTCTCTAAATACTAACACACGTCCACCGGCAGGCACGCACCGCAAGCAGCGATGTACGGAACAGACATGGATGAAATGCTGAACGCCGTGTTCGGCGCGGGTGGCATGCCAGGAATGGAGGGCATGGGTGTCCGCGGTGGTTTCGGTGGACGTGGGCAGCGAGCCCGTCGTGGCCACGACGTCGCCCACGCTCTGCCGGTCACCCTCGAAGACCTCTACAACGGCAAGACAGTGCAGCTGGAGCGCAAACGTACTGTGCTGTGTCCGGACTGCAAGGGCAGTGGCTCGAAGAAGAGCGTTCCGCGCGGGGGCAACATGTGCCCGCTGTGCCGCGGCAGCGGGGCTCGGGTGGTGGTGCATCAGATGGGCATGATGGTGCAACAGATGCAAACGATGTGCGACGCCTGCCGGGGCACCGGCGAGATCATCGACCCGCGCAACCGCTGCACCCGCTGCTCAGGCAGCAAGACGATCGAGGTGGACGCGCCGGTGAGCGTTGTGGTGGAGAAGGGCATGAGCCACAAGCAGCAGATCCCGTTTGCCCGCATGGCGGACGAGGAGCCAGGCGTGGACCGCGCTGGTGACTTTGTGGTAGTGCTGCAGCAGGTGAAGCACGACGTGTTCACCCGCGACGACTGCGACCTCCACATGCAACACCACCTCTCACTGCAAGAGGCGTTGTGTGGGTTTCAGTTCAAGTTTACGCATCTGGACGGTCGTGAGCTGATCGTTCGCCAGCCCCGCGGGCAGATCACGAAGCCTGGTGACGTGAAGGCTGTGGTCGGTGAGGGCATGCCGGTGCAGAAGCAGCCGAACAAGTTTGGCGACTTAATTATTGAGTTTCTTGTCGACTACCCGGAGCGGATCGAGGAATCGCAACTGCAGCTGCTTCGTCAGGCCCTTCCACCACCGAAGAGTGTGGACGCGACGGCTAAAAACGAGGAGGAAGAAGGGGAGGTGTGCTACGTGACCCGCGAGGACCTTTCCATATTAGAGGAGGAGGTCAAGAAGGATGAGGAGGCAGAGGAGGAGAATGAAGGCCCATCGGCTGGTTGCACGACGCAGTAGAGCCTGTGCCACGGTGTCTGCTACCCGACAAGGGCAGTGAACCAAGCTGTGTGCTGTGCTAGTCCTCTTTGTCGACGAGTTATTCCAGAAGCGTAGGCGGCTTTCGCATTAAAGCGCTTTGCAGGGCACCTGCAGTGGTCCCTTCATGGATTGCTTGTGTGCTTCTCAAGTTCTCAACTGCTTGTTTTGTGTTCTAGGCCTTTTTGTGGCTACTAACGTCTTCTGTGCCTGCTATATATATATATATATATATATATATATATACATATATGTATCCGCAGACCTGTCGCTCAGTGTGTCAATTAAAACAACTTTTTGACTTTGTGTAATGTGTGTGTGTGCGTTTAAGTAAGTGTGGTGGACTGAGTTTTGTTTTCGTCATCCTGCTTTCACCTCCGTTTGTGTCGTTCCAGTGGGGAAGTTCTTTTTTTTTTTTTTTAAGTGTTTGTGCTCCTTGACCCTCGCCGGTTGTTGCTCGTCTTTTTTTTTTTGTCGTGGTGATGTGTGTTTGTGTTTGTGTGTGTTTTTGCACTGTTACCCGTGCCACTGTACTGAAGCGCTCTATTTCTATTGCGTTGCTTAATATTCCTCTTCTGTCATCGTTATTCCGGTGTTCAACGATGCGTAACATAAGGAGTAAGTCTATACTGCAAGGAAAACAAAAAAGATGATTGAATTGAAAGTGCTTGCTGAGGTGCTTCAGAAAAGAGAACCAACCGCTGCTTTATTAAGCACGTGAGACCTGATTCCGTTTGTTTTTGGCGTACAATGCGCCTGTTCTGTCCTCTACTGTCTTTGGAACACAAACGTCTGCGCAGATCAACGCTGTTGCTTCGATGTTATTATTAATATTTGTTAGTTTAACTAAAACTGAAACGAAAAAGAAAAGGAAACAATGCAACGACGCAAGCTCATCCACGTAATACAGCGTGCAATGAGTACGACGACGTTTCTCTCTCTTTTTGATATATACATATATCTGCTAATACTGTCTCTCTCCTCGTTTTCTTTTTTTCCGCTGCACTTCCTTTTACACGCTGGTGTCTGTGTTGGCATTCGATCTTTCCTATTCCAGGCATTTCGTTAAAACGCAAAACAGGCGATCTCCACATACGTAACACCTCGAAAGCTACCAGAAGTACTCGTTGTCGCTGAAGAGACAAAAAGCCATTGACTGGAATTTGCCAAGCCTCTTTTTTTTTTTTTGCCTTCCAGCACAACTTGCTGCGCTTCTTCGCTCATACAATGAGTACACTCACCGTCGTTTGCAGCGCACGGTGGTCGCACCACGAGGTGACGCGCGCGCTACGGCAGCATCGCATTAGCGTGGAGGTGAGCGACAACCTTAGCTACTGCGACTTCGTGTGCGGTGCCTCCTCAGTGCTCTACTACGAGCTGCGCAGTGCGGAGGCGCACCATGACCAGGCCCTCATCATTTCACGTCTCGGCGAGGCGAGGCAGCGGTGCGGAACACAGCCTGTCATTTTGATGGTGTGGATGTCCAACCCCGAGCCGTCGCTGGAGGTGCTGTCCTGGCTCAACTTAGAGTGCGGCGTGGCCCAGCAGTGCGGACTGCTGCTCGTGTGGAGCGTCGACGACGTTGTGCAGTTCCTCGCCAGCCTCGTCGCCTCCGCCGTCACGTCGCTCGAGTTCAATGCAGCGGGCCGCCATGACGTCGGTGACGCCCCACTGCCAATTCTCATCGACGCCCTTACGCAGACGCCTCAAATCGTCACGCGCAACGACATCGTCCGCATTGCAAACCGCAAGACATGCATGGCTGATGTGCTGATGAGCGAGGCGGGCGATTGGGAGGGCATCGCGGGGCTCGGACACAAGAAAGTCCTGCGGCTGCAGCACCTCTTCCGCACGCTTTTCCTCTCGTCGCAGCAAACGGTTGAGTCAGTGATTGGCAGCACGGCGCCAGCAAAGACGGCGAACACAGCACCGGTAGCAGCAGTAAATGCGATGTTGAATGACGACGAGAAGAGTGCACCTTCGGTGCCAACGGTCCCGCCAGATGCAAACAGCGACGCAACTACGCTTGGAAAAGAGCGCATGATGCGTGCATTGCAGCGCAGGCGTGACGAGGAAGACGCAGAGGATAATTAGCTGGGTTTCCTTCCGTGAGTGGGTTTTTGTCTTTATTCTCTCTGCTTTTAAAACGCGCATGTACGCTCTATGCCAGCCTTTGTGTGTACTTTTATCAACACCGTAATGCGTGCCGAAACGAGAAAAGCCCTTCAATATCATGCTGATCCGGGAAGCTAGAGTTTTTTTTTTTTACCTTCAGAATTTGTTGGTCCCTAACAACAACAAAAAAAGACAGTTTCTGATCTATGTACTTCCGCTAGGCACATGATAGTGTAAAAGCAGCCCGCACTTTTGGCACTTTCTCCCTCCTCGGCCCTTAATAAAAACACCAATTTCCACACTTGCATACTTCGCTTTTTTTTTTCTTTTTTGCCTACATACGCAAAAACAAGTCTGCGTGCTCCACAGTCCCTTCTGCAGTACGTCAGAAGTAGGATAGCACTTAAAAAGTCAGCCATCAATATTCCCCCCCCCCCTCCCTTTCTAGTCACGACAAATCTGCGCGTGTTCCGCAACGCAGCCGTGGCGGCAGGTTTTTTCGCTTGACTCTGTATTCTTCTCAGTTTTTCGAGCAGTGTGTCGTTCTTATCGAGTCCACACTGCACCTTTTCATTTTTCTTCAGTTTGACTGCCTTTTTTTTTTCTCTTTTGCAGGCGCCTTGAAGACTTGAGAGGCTCCATTTCCTTCGAGCTGGTTCTTCATTTCATCTCTTTTCTTATCCGCATCCCGTCACAACAGGTCCTAACTTGACGCGATGGCCACTGTAGGCGACGAGGCGGAGAGAAGTAGCCAACTCGCAGAGGAGCTCAAACAGGAGCTCTACGAATGTTCCACATGCCTCGAGAAGGTAAAGCTGCAGCAGCCAATTTGGTCGTGCATCGAGTGCTTTCAAATCTATCACTTCAAGTGCATCCATCTCTGGGGCCAGACAGGACGCGAGAGCGAGGTCGTCTCCTGTCCACACTGCCGCCACACTCAGCCCAAGCCGTTGGTGGATCATTGCTTCTGTGGCAAGGTGCCGAAGCCGAAGTATGACCCGATGATCACGCCGCACTCGTGTGGGCAGACGTGTGAGCGGGAACGACCTTTCTGTGCGCACAAGTGCCCCATGCAGTGCCACCCGGGCCCTTGTCCACGATGTCAGCTACTGGTGGGTCCCGTGTCCTGTCCATGCGGCTCCACAACCTACACCTACCCGTGTGGCCAGCCGGATCCCGAGACAACCTGTGACCACGTTTGCGGGAAGCCGCTCGCCTGTGGTCTGCACACCTGCACCCTGCAGTGCCACCGCGGGCCCTGCATGCCGTGCATGGAGCACGTCGATCTCACCTGCTACTGCGGCAAATCCACCCGACACTTCCCGTGCACGCGCGAGACGGGTTTTGTGTGTGGGGAGGTGTGCGGGAAGCCCTTGTCTTGTGGCAACCACACCTGCACACTGCTGTGCCACGAAGGGCCCTGTCCGCGCTGTCCCACCGACCCTGCCTGCGTGCACACGTGCCCTTGCGGGGCGATGAAGCTGACGATACTGCGCACCTCGTGCCTCGACCCTATTCCGACATGCGGGCAGCCATGCCACAAGATGCTGAAATGCGGGCAGCACCGCTGCCAGCTCACGTGCCACGTCGGCGACTGTCCGCCGTGCGCGGTGCGCGTGGAGACGTCGTGCCGCTGCCGCAAGGTGCGCAAGCGCCTGCCCTGTGCAGAGGCGCAGACCTTCACCTGCGTCTACGAGTGTGGGACGAAGCTGTCGTGTGGGCGGCACAAGTGCAAGGTGGTTTGCTGCGCTGACCGTGGAAAGCCGCAGGCGGAGTCGCACCTGTGCTTCCAGGTCTGCGGGAAGCAGTTGCCATGTGGGCACACCTGTGCAGAACTCTGCCACGCCTCGCAGCAATGCCCGCCGTGCGCGCACATCGTGACGACACCGCTGCGGTGTCGCTGCGGGGCTGAGGTGCTCCGCCCGCCGCAGCCGTGCGGCACACAGCCGCCGGTGTGCAGGCGTGCGTGCCAGATCCCGCGTTCATGTGGGCATCCGGTCGGTCACCAATGCCACTACGGCCCCTGTCCACCATGCCAAACCCCAGTGGAGCGCATCTGCCCACGCCACCACGTTGCCGTCACCGTCCCGTGCGGTGCGACGGAGGTGACGTGCGAGGAGGCGTGCGAGGCGCTGCTGCCGTGCGGGCACCGGTGCAATCGCATTTGCCACACCGACCCGTGCGTGGAGGACGCCCACCCGTGCAGGCAGCCCTGCGACCGCCCTCACGAGGACTGCGGTCACCGATGCACGAAGCTGTGCCACAGCACGAGCCCATGTCCGCCGTGCTCGGTGCTGGTTGCCTGCACCTGCCCCTGTGGTCGCATCTCGGAGAAAGTGCCGTGCCACAAGATCAAGGAGCGGCAAGAGAGCCAAGGCAGTAAGTACGTCGCCACCGTTCCGTGCAACGACGACTGCTTCTTCAGCCGTCGCCTCGAGGCACTTGCCTCGCTCAGCAAGACCAAGAACGAGAAGTTCCTCTACTCCCTCGTCCTGTGGGACACCGCCCGGCGAGACCTGCACGCAGTGCAGAAGGCGGAGCGGCAGCTGTCGAAGTTTGTGGAGGGCAGCGAGCAGGTCGCCTCCCTCCCACCCACCAACTCCACCTCGCGGGCTCTCGTGCACACACTGGCCAAGTACTTCCACGTGCTGTCCGAAGGCGTAGACAAGGAGCCGCAGCGTTCCTGCCTGCTCACTAAGACCGGCTCCACAAGCATTCCACCAGTGCTGCTAAGCAACGCAGTGCTGGATCCGCAGATGGACCCGCTGGAGTTCCTTGCGCAGCGCACTAAGCCGTCCCTCAGGGAGAAGTTGTGCCTCGTCGTTACTGGCGCACACGTGAGCGAAATTCTGCTCTCGACGCTGCTGAGCGACTTGGCTGGTCGCTACGTCATCGCCCCACCAGAGGTGAGTAAAGACGGGCAGCTTTCTTTCCTTGTGGCCTTCACCACTCAGAAGCGGGCAGAAGAGGCGGTGAAGCTTTTGGAGGCGGCCAACACACAGCACACCCTGTGCATCTCGCGAGCAACCGCTTGAGTGCGCGCGCATTCCTACACTTTTCTTTCCTACACTCTTGTCTCGTCGGTTGTTTGGTTGTTTCGTACGTGGGCATGAGCACTTGCGTGTGTGTGTGTGTGTGGCACAAGTTTAATGTCCGCAGAAAAGCACTGGAAGTTGTGGCGCCGTGTGAGGAACAACACCACTTCACCGACTCACCTCCATTTCGAAAAGAAAACGTGAATGAAACGCGCACAAAGCACGCCACAAAAAAAAAAAACGCTGACTTTTTCTCGCAGGTCAGACGCTGTTCCTCTTTATTTACTCTTTTTTGCTTGGGCACTCGCCGATGTGCTGCTGTTCATCCCATAAGCCACTTACAGGAAGTGAGTCTTAAAGTACAAAGAGAAACTAACTAATTCGTAAGAGAATGTAACTAAAGAACAAGCGTGTAATTACTAAAACGGTACTTGCGACGTCGACTAAAGATATCAACTTTTTTTTCTGTTGTTGTTTGTTTGTCTTACATTGCCGTTATTGTATTCTCTTTTAGTCTCTGCCATTGTTTTGTCTTTTTTTTTTTTCTTGTTTGCATTCCGATGAGTCTGAAAAGAGAAAATGTGAAATTTCTTTTGTTGTTGTTTCGTTATTGGTGTTCTTTCTTTGCGAGACATCATTGAAACTCTGTCTTCTCTTCACGGTGCTATTGTTGTCGAACAATAGACTTGATAAGTGTGCGTGATAGCTAACGCTGTTTGAGTGGAAAGCCAAGCACTCACGTCTTTATCCGTGTCATGTAGAGACGGACTCTTTCTCTCTCTTTCTTTCTTTCTCTCTCTCTCTCTGGGGGTTTCATCGAACCGTTGTCTTCTCGTGTTAACCTCTTGTGTGTTTACACTTCTTGCTCTTCTTTTCTTTCCCTGTTCGTTCAATGCGCTTGAGTACATCCTTGGCCCACGCTCATCAGCATCGTGATATATATCTCTCTCCACGTAGCGAGCGCTTCGGGGACGTCTACGGGTATTAACTTGCTCTTGTTCACCTACCCATACGCGCACGCAGAGCTGCAGCTGATGGAGAGCAGCGCCAAAGGCGGCGACGAGACGGTGAAGGTGTGGCGGCCCGTGACGACGCCGTGGAAGCTTGCCTCCCCCCATCCAACCTCCACCGATGTTTCACCCAGAACGGATCCAGCGCGGCAGAGCGCCAGCGCCGCTCCACCACTGTGGATAAAACCACCGGTGCTGACGTCCTCCTCGACCGCTGCGTCGGCCGACAGCGCCGACACCGCCCCGAACATGGAGCAGCGATGGGATGAATTCCAGCGCCTCGCACAGGCCAGCGAGGCGGCTTTCCGCGGTATGGCGGAGGCGGCTGGCCGGCAACACGCTGAAGTGTCCGCGCAGCAGAAGGAGCTGGCCGCCTACCAGGAGAGCCAGAATGCGATGTCGGCGCAGCAGCGGCAGCAAATCGACCAACTCACCCGCGAGTGCGCGGCGCTGCGGCAGAGCGACGCCAGCGCGAAGGAAGTCCTTGCTCACCAGGCCGACCGCCTCGTTGCGCTGGAGGCGGAGCTGCAGGGGACGCGAGTGCAGCTCGCCCAGGCCAGCCTCGCCCACCAGCAGTCCGCGCAGGAGTGCAGTCAACTCCAGCAGAGCTGCAAGGCGCATGAGATCCACACGAAGGAGCTGCAGGCCTCCCTGCGCTTTGCGGACGAGGTGGTGCGGTCCATGCGACGGACCGTCGCGGCCTGTGAGAAGGAAAAAAACGAAGCTCTGCAGGACCAGCACGGGCGGTTCGAGGGCTACCGGATCGAGCTGACCGCCTTCTACGACCGCCGGGCCGAGGAGCTGCGAGACGAGTTCACGGCGAAGGTGGCGGCGATGCAAGCGGAGATGCTGGCCGCCGCTGATGCCCGCGAGGAGCAGCTGAAGATGAGCTGGCAAGACACCGCCACGAAGCTGCGCCGCGAGTACGAGGAGGTGACGCGGTTGGCGCAGCAGCGCAAGGCCGCGATGGACACCGAATACCGCGAGCGCCGCGAGCAGCTAGACCGCGACAAGGAAGCGGCTCGGGTGCAGCTGCGGCAGGAGGCGGAGGCGACAGAGCTGCGCTACCGTGCACGTGAGGAGGCGCTGCTCGACGACATCGCCCACCGCGAGCGCGAGCTGCGGGAGCGCGAGGCCGCCATCCGCGCTGCGCAGGCCCAGCATGAGCAGGAGATGCAGCGCCGGATACAGGCGAGGGAGGCGGAGCTACGCAGCGCACACGATGCGGCTCTGCAGCGCATGTCCGAGCAAGCCGCGGCGGAGCGCGAGAAGCTGTCGGAGGGCTTTATGGAGCGCCTGCAGCAGCTTTCCAACGCACACATGCAGCAGGAGCGCGAGTTGGAGAGGATGCACCGGGAGAAGGAGCGCGAGATGGCGCAGCGCTACCGCCTGAGCGGAATCGACGGCAGCGACAGAGGCGACGTGCGGGAGCGGCGACCTGTCGAGTTGGCTGCTGGTGGTAGCGGCACCGACGCGGCGAGGGAGGCGCTGCTAAAACGTTTTGAATCGGTGGAGCAGCGGCAGCGCGAGCGCTCCGACAAGCTGCGCTCAGTCCTGTCAAGCCAAGAGGAGGGCGACCACACAAACGGGCTGTAGTGAGTGTAACAAGCGGAAGCAGAAGACAGTACTGCACACTGCACTTATGACAAGGATGTGTGTGCGTCTGTTTGTGTACAATCACGGTGACTTTTCCTACCTACCCTATCGTTTTTTTTTTCCTGAGTGCTTTTTTGCTTGGTTTTATCGCTGGCGCGCACATCATTTGACTTGTTGTTTGTACTGCGCTGTGTTCTTGCCCACGTAGCGACTTAATCCATGTGCGTATTTGTACGTGTGTTTGTTTGGGTGTTTACGTCGCAAGTAGACGCCCCTCGCATGATAACGAATGCAAGTTACGTTATTGCATCGTCCAGCCCCGCCGCAACTATTCCCTGCATGGTGTTGAAAGCAAAGAGGCGAAGGAAACTTCTTACGGAACGTCTTTGTGTGTGTGTGTGTGTTTTCCTTCTTTTCCTATTTGCACATGTAGTCGTTTTTTGCAACGTCACGACTTCTCGCCTCCTCTTCGGACTCTTCTTTCTTCTACCACGTTGCCACCCCATTACCTGATTCGGCATCGGTATAGCTTATATGAGGAGCTCCCTTCTTCGGTCGCCCTGGCACACCTTGGATTGGGACAGCGACAGGGAGACACATGTGGCGGCAGATCTGCGCACGCCTCAACGTTATGCTTGCTCCGGCGGTGGAGCAGCAGTACATTCATGGCAAAGGGTGCGCTGGACTAGTCTGCAAGGCATCAGACGTGATTGAAGAGGGCGAGGTGTTGGCCGTTGTGCCGTATCTCGCCTGCACGTCGCCAATCATGGCGCTGGCCTCTCCGTGGGGCACCCAACTCGGCGCCGCTGTCGGCAGCTACGCTTTGGAGGATGGAGGCGTTCGGGTGGAATATTCGAGGGAGGGCGCGTTGACGACAGCCTTCACGGCCCTCGCCATGCAGCCCCGCAGTCCTCTGGAACACTACCTTCGCAGCATCCCCTTGGGCGATGTGGATGCAGCGTCGATGGAGGCTGTCTTGGGCTCCGCGCTGTTCGCGCAGCTGAAAGTCATCGACGCGCTGAACGCCGCGGTGGTGGAACGCATGCACGGAGACCTACGCGCGCACGGCGTGGCGGTTTCATTGGCGGACCTGCAACGCGCTCACCGTCTCTGCGCCAGCCGCTGCCTCGACGTTCCGGGCAGCGAAGAGTTTTTTGGCGGCCCTGCGCTGGTGCCAGTGGCAGACCTCATCAACCACGACAGCCGCCCGCCAAACGTCGCCGTGTACGCGGAGTCGACACAGCGCCTGGCGCCGCTGCTGAGACGCCACAGTCGCATGAACGTGATGGACACCCTGTACAAGAGCTACGCATTTTGCGTCGTCGTGCGTGCGACAGAGCAGGTGGAATCTGGGACGGAGCTGACGTACCAGTACGTGGACGCAACAGCAGACCCGTCGCTCTACGCGGACAAATTGTACTGGGCGTCTCGCTTTGGCTTCGTTCCGCCAGATTTGCCGGCGAAGTGAGCGGCGTTGGTTGGTTCTGAGGCCACCTAGATGAAGACAATTGAAGCTAACGTTAGATTCCTCTCTTTAGCACTTTGCTTTGGCCCCTTCTGTCCCCCTCCTTTCCTTGTTATTCTTCACACCTTACTGTTTTTATTTCCCCAGTTTATTGCTCCCTTCGGGTCTATCATACGCAAGCCTGTAAGACATCTAACGCGTGCGGTAACAAAACAAAGCTCAGCCGATATCAGTTTCACTTTCAGATCCCTCTTTTTTTCTATAGTGGCAGTTTTGTGTCAGCTGCACAAGCTTGTCTTTTCGCCGCCTCTTCAGCAAAAAGAGGGAAAAAGAAAAACAAGTGCTGATAGCATGTGAGGGGAAACACACAGCAGTAATCCACGTCTTTACTTCTGCAGTGCATTGATATGTTTCGTGCGTTTTTTTTTCTTCTTGATTTCTCTACTCCCTTTCTCCTTCGCTTCCTTTGTCCGGTGTCTTAGTGAGTTGTTCGCTGACCGAGTGACAAACGTAGCGTTTAGTTCTCTGCTTCTTGCGGGGTCAGCTTTCCGAGCAATGAACGGCGAGAGTCCTGTGTCGCTTCTGTGGGATAATCTGTTGAAAGCAGCACTTCGAAAACCGCCATCAGGACTATCGTTTTTCTCCTCATCCTCTCAGCAAAGCGCACAACTGGCAGAGAAGACAAAGCAGCAGCAGCACAGCTGGCACCAACGTCAGCGGCGGCGCAGCAGAAGCAGCAAAGCCCAAGTGTCTGTGTACGCTTGCAAACACCAGCGCGGCACCTTCTGGTGTGCTGAGCCGTGCCGTCCTGAGAAAATGCAGGTGAAGAGGAAAGCGAAGCGAGTCACGTTCTCGCCGGTGGTGTCGGTTGTGGAGTTCACTGTGACGTCAAGTCGGTGGGATTAGGTGAGGATGGTTTCGATTGTGTTAATGCGCTCTTACTGCTGCCCTCGTGGGAAAAGTAAAAAAAAGAAAACTAGTTTGAAGGCTCTCTAAAAAAAAAAAAGAGGTTACTTTTTTATATAAGACGTCGTAGCTGTCTTAGCTTTTTTTTTCCCACAACCGAGGCCGAGTTCCTCCACGTCACTCATGTTATTATTATTAGCACCACTAACTGTGGCTGCGTACCACCGCGGCTACCTTCACGTAATAGTGCTTCGCCTTTCAGGTGGTTTTTCTTCTATGTCTTGCTGCTTCTCGCATTGTCCTCCTCTATCACTTGTTTTTCTTCGTCGCCTTTTCTTTTCTTGTTTGATGGTCCCGCCGCACATCTTGTGGTGCATTCCATTTTTTCTACCTTTCCCAATCATTACGACGAATTGGGTCCAGTTCGTCGAGACAGAAAACCCTCGAGAATGGTTGCTGAGAACAAGGCTGCGAACCCCATGCGGGAGATCGTCGTGAAGAAGCTCTGCATCAACATCTGCGTTGGTGAGAGCGGTGATCGTCTGACCCGCGCCTCCAAGGTGTTGGAGCAGCTGTGCGAGCAGACCCCGGTGCTGTCGCGTGCCCGCCTGACCGTGCGCACCTTCAGCATCCGCCGCAACGAGAAGATCGCCGTGCACTGCACCGTCCGCGGAAAGAAGGCGGAGGAGCTGCTGGAGAAGGGCCTCAAGGTGAAGGAGTTCGAACTGAAGAGCTACAACTTCTCCAACACTGGTTCCTTCGGCTTCGGCATCAGCGAGCACATCGACCTCGGCATCAAGTACGATCCCTCCACGGGTATCTACGGCATGGACTTCTACGTCGTCCTTGGCCGCCGCGGCGAGCGTGTGGCGCACCGCAAGCGCAAGTGCAGCCGCGTGGGCCACTCCCACCACGTGACGAAGGAGGAGGCCATGAAGTGGTTCGAGAAAGTGCACGACGGTATCATCTTCCAGGCGAAGAAGAAGAAGACGATGATCCGCCGCCGCCGTCGTTAAGCGCAAAAGCCTGCCTCTGGCCAGCCTGCGCATGTGGAGGCTTTTTCTGATCTAGTGAACATGACGATTCAACAGTTTTTTTTTTTTTCTACTTTATGACTGATTTCGTCCTTTACAAATGAAAAAAAAAAGAAAAAATGAGCGGCGTTCTTAACAGGGCAACAACGCGGCGCTCCTTAAAGCTAGCTCTGTAGTCGTCCTGCTGCATTTCGTCGTCACACGTTTTTTGCCTTACTGTCGTGTTGTTGTTGTTGGAGCGTGGTGCTGACTTTTCCGCAACGCTGACTGCGTTGACGCGCGTCAAAGTTACGCCACAGCAGCACCTGAAACCTCAAAAGCAAATGGAGTGGGCATTTCTACTCTTGTGTTTCAGCTTGCCGTGTTGCTCTCGCTCTCTTCCTTTACAGGCTTTATGCCTTTTTGGGCACCACTCTTATCACGGTCCCCAAACTCCTCCTTTTTTCCCCTTCTGAGCATTTTTCCATCTGCGGCGCGCGTGTGCACACGTGCACGTGCGCTCGCTGTGCCAGCGGAAGGGCCCCAATTCCTTCCGCCACTCCGTAGCCTTAGCATCCTTTTCTTTCTCTCACTTCAGCACTTTAACACACATCTCCAGCCTTGTCTCCTCCTCTCGCTATCCTCCAGAGTTTTTGCTGCTCTGCAGCAAAAGCAAAAAAAAAAAAAAGCTATAATCTGTTTTTTTACTATTATTGTTTGACTCCCTGATGGCCGGCACCGATACGCACCCGAGCCCGCCCATGGTGGTGATAGACTGCAAGGAGGTTGGCATCACAATAAACGTGCTGTCGCCGCCGCCGACGACGTCGAACTACCTCGCATACAACCGCGTGTGCGCGACACTCGACAGTGACTACCTGATGCAGCCCATCAACGAGGCGCAGTACGACAGCGAGACGCAGGCGTGCGTCGACCGCGTCTCGAATGGGCCGGCGTCGTTCTACGACCATTACGTGCGCAAACCGACCCGCAAGAAAGGTCTTTCGGTCGGCTGCGAGTGCCCAATGGAGCACGCCGCGATGAACGAGGACCTTCTCATGCCTCCCACCCAGCGCGACCTGCCAGCCGGCGGAGTTGACGCCCGTGCCTTCAGCGACCCGCTCACACGTAAGCTCGCAACAGGACGCATGCCGCCGCAGAAGAAGTGAGCAGCCTGCCCGCCGCCTTTTCCGCGGCAACTGAAGGCGTGCACGCTGGCTCCTCCTACTGGCTCTTTTTTTTTTTTTTTCTTCCTCTTGTGGTATGTGTTTTCTTGCTATGTTGCTGCCTGGACTATCAGTGTGTGTGTGTTTTTTTTTTTTTCGTTGCTTTGTTTTGTCTTCTCTGTCGTTATTTTTACCGCTTGATGCTAATTGCAAGACCAAAAGAAGAGAGGCTACTTCACAACGGAAAGCTGCGATACCGCGAAAACGGGTCTTGCTGGGCTTAACTCTCCCTCGCTCCCGCGTACCACGCTCAAAAACAGAGGCGAGAGCCGTTGTTTGAAAGGGAAAAAAAGAGCGATGGAGTCCACGGGCGGGCGGTGCCGCTCACCGCACTCAAACCCTGCCTCCCCTTCTTCTTTTTTTTTCCCGTTTTTCCCCACTTTCCCTCCGGCCTCCTCACGGCGGTGAGGGGGTTCTGCTGGCCTGGATGGCAGGCGCGGCCCCGGGTGGGGCCTCTCCCACCGCCCACGACACCGACCGAGGAAGCAACAAGAGAGCCGGGAGCGAAAAACGCGAGGAAGACGGATAGGGAAAAGAAAAACGTTGCAAAGCCCGTTCAGTTGACGGCTCGCCCGCTTCCACGACGCAGCGCCAAATGTGCGAGAGTCACCGTGTGCGTGAAGGTCACTGCGCGCGGGTGGTTTGCTGCGCAGCCTTTCAAACCAACTACACCAAGTCAAGCATACGCGCGCAAAGCCCAAATGAGACAGCACGGCGTCGTCAATAAGCCTCCATCGCGCAAAAGCAGTTATCGTCATTCGTTTCTTTCCTTTTGTTTCTTTTTTTTTTTTTAATTGAAAGCCTACAGGTAAACCGGTACCGCATACACATACACAATGCTCGTTTAGAAGTGTCTGGCGGATGTATAGATGTTGTACATTCAGTTTCGTTTGAGTTTAAAAAAGAACGACGTGTGTTCATGAGAGGTTTTCCTAAAAAGGTGGTTTGCGCTGTCGAAACAGACGACCACGAGAAATAAAAAAAAAAAAATGAAATAAAATAAAGCGTTCGGGTTTAATTGGAAAGGGCTCTGCCAAAACGCTGCCAGCCACAAAGAAGAAAAGACAAGTACAGCGCATCAAGGAGTTTCGAAAAAAAAAAAAAACAATAGAGACAAAAACAGCGAACCAAAAACCAAGCCACATGTATGCCACAAATTGACATACGTTAAAGAGAGCGAGGAAGACAAGTAGTATCTCCGTGCCATTCAGGTAACAGATAAAGAGAAGAAGCACCGGAATCGTATTCGTTGAAACATAGACATATATATCTGTATATACGTATATAGACAGAACAGTAAAAAAACTAAGGTGTAATCACTATAAGGTTGTTTGACGTAAACTGCTCTTTCCAGTGTTCCGTAGCACTCAAGCAAAGAAGAGCAACCAGTGCGAGAGATGTGGGACAAAGAAGGGTCTCTTTCTATTCCCCTTCCCCACTACACCCGGGGCACGTTCTCCGCTTCGTCCTGCGTGTTTTTCTGCTCCACCTCGCACTGCGCAGCCAACGGCGTCGGCACCGCCACTTGCTCGCTGGGCGCGTCTTGCTCCCCGCGGTTGTCGCACCCCTCGCGGTTGTCGCACTCCTCGCGGACGACGTTGCCCTCGAAATCGATGCGGTCGCAGATGCGTGCCCTGGGCAGCAGCAGGAACGCGAGAGGGATGATGAGCAACGGCGTCACGAGGTGGCCGGTGATGATCAGCCACGGCACGTTCTTGAAGTTGCAGGGCGGCTTCGCCGACACGGGCCAGAGGTTTTCCATCAGAAGGGAGCCGATGGAAAGAGACATGGAGTTGCCCGCACTCGAAAAGCCGGCCAGCAGAGCAAATGCGAGCGTCTCCGTGCCGCGTGGGCACAAGCGCGCCATCAGAATCTGCGCCGGCATCAGTGACATGACGAAGCACACCTCGTACACAATGGAGTCGCCGAGGAGGTACATGGCGTGGTCCGGAATGCCGATGTACACATTCCAGCGCTTCACGATGATAAGGTCGAAGAGGGAACCGAGAACCTGCAGGATGGTTGTCGCTATGAACACGAACGCGTAGCCGTGCCGCGAGAAGAACTTGTTGAACATGATCGCACCCAGGACGCCGCCGACATCCGAAATGAGGGAGCCGACGGTCTGGTAGAAGACGTAGTTGAAATGCGGACCGTCGGACACGCATGTCTTCTTGGCCACGTAGAAGTTGGCGAGCGCGCCAGGGATCTGCAGGTACAGGATCGAGTTGAAGTAGATGAAGACGGAGGCTTTCGCAATGACAAGAGGCAGCGTCAGGAAGGCACCAGCGATGAAGACGACGGCGACAGCGATGCAGGCGTACAGCAACTGCCACCTCGTGCCGAGCATGGTGACGCACACCATCGTGATAATGCCGCACGTCATGACGACCGCGTACACAATCAGCTTCCAGTTTGTCTTTGCGATATCGACGTTCACCTCGAAGACGCCGTGCAGGCAGGAGGCGATGTGCGGCTCCACAAACTCGTCGTCATCGTTCTCGTCGCTGTCGTGGGTGAAGCTGACTTCGCCCAGCGCGACGGGGCTGCCGTCAATGCCGTCGTCGAGCAGCGCAGGCTCTCCGGCGCCATCCACCACCTGGCCTTCCATCGCCTTGCCGACTGGTTCGCGCTCGACGCGCTTGCGCAACTGGTACAGGAGCAACGCATCCTTGCGGCGGTTCGTGCGATTCTTCTTTTCGTCATACATATTGAACACGAAGAAGAAAAAGCAAATGAACTGCAAGCCAGAAGACACGATGACGCCGGCGTATGTCAACTTCTTGTCCGACAACGGCCCCATCATGGCTGCAGAGATCACTGTGCCAGCGAAGGTCATCCCCCACACCCAGCTCACCACCGCCGGACCGGCCTTCTGATTCATGCGCATGGCGCGGCTGAAGTGGCCCTCGGACAGCACGTCGATGTTCGCCTTGCACAGGCACGTCAGGAACACAAAGGCGGCCGCCGGGTTGGCCGAAGACGCCTTCGCCGGCAGCAGCGCGTACGCCAGGGCGAACACGGCGCCGACAAAAGCCGACATGGCCATGTACCAGCGCTTCGTGTAGCCCAGAAAGGCAATGACGTCTGTGAAAGCCGCGATAAAGGGCTTCAGGGACCAGCCAAAGCTGTACATGCTAGCTAGACGCTGGTAGCGCAGCGCGGTAATGCCGTATCGCACAACGAACATGGGCTGGCGCGAGAGGTTGATCATGCTGCTTGACGCACCTTTCGAGAGCGCGTAGCAGAAGCCCAGCGAGAGGGCAAAACGAGGTCCGAACGCTGCCATCACCTCGCCAAGCAGAGGAATGTGGCGCAGAGAGGAGCACTTGTTGAACCATCGTGTGGCGTCGGGATGCTCGTAGCCGTCGCGGATGAGCTCCGCGGCCTGCTCTTCTGCGAGAGCAGCCTCGACGTCATGCGGCTGCTGATGATCCGAGTTGATGGACGTCATCGAAGATGAGGGAGAAAGACCCGTCACAAATGATGTGTGGACAGGTTTCCAAGGGGAGCAGCGTTGTGTTGACAGAGCTATGTTGGACGTAACCTTATTAAGCTATCTTCTTTTCTTTGCCCATAAAACTGATTAACAAATATAAAAGAAGGGAAAAATAAAAAAAGAGGAAATAATATAACACGACAGGATCCAGAACGAAAGAGAAAAACAGTAGCTTAGATTTGGAAGTTAGGGAAAAAGAGTATGTAAAGAACGCAACAAATACTGAGGGTAGGATGTAAATATGATTAGGAAGGCGCGACCCTGGCAATGCTGACCTACAGCAATTTACGTGACGATGAGAAGAGTGGAGAGAGAGAGAGGAGAAAAAAGGAACCGTGAAAGCGGCTCATAGGCGGAATAAGAAACGGTTGAGACGCTATGAGCACAACGGCCAAGAAACTAAGTTGGCATGCTTCGTCTCTTGATCTGTTGTTGTAGAGGAAGAGGAGCGCAAGTGAGAAAATCACTTGCGTCCGCTATATACAGCAAACAGAAATCCGAGCGCGAAAGACGCAGGAGAAAAAAACGATACGGCTCTTTGTGTATGCCGACTCATTACATGCTCCGTTGCTGTCGTTCCTGCAAGTTCAATAGGGTCAAGGAAAAAAAAGATGCATCTATATATACATGTACATATATATATATATATATATATATAGATGTATAGTCCGTCAAACCCACTGGCGGTTCTGCAAGAAGTACTCCGTCAACCGCGCCTCAGGAGTTCCTGGTTCGGGGTGCCAGTTATAGCCCCAGCGCGCACGAGGCGGAAGCGACATCAAAATAGACTCCGTGCGACCATTGGACTGCAGGCCGAACTTCGTGCCACGATCAATCACGAGGTTGAACTCCGCGTACCGACCACGACGGTACTCCTGGAACTCCACCTGCTGCTCCGTGTACGGCGTGCTCTTGCGGCGGTTCACAATCGGAACATAGGCGTCAATGTAGCCCTGACCAACCGCCTGGATGAACTTGAAGCACTGCTCAAATGGCCATTCGTTGAGATCGTCGAAGAATATGCCACCGATACCACGAGCCTCATTGCGATACGGAATGAAGAAGTACTCGTCGCACCACTTCTTAAAGCGTGTGTACACGTCAGGGCCGAAGGGCTCGCACAACTTGTGCGCAACCTGGTGGAACTCGCGGCAGTCCTCCTCCACCGCGTAGTACGGTGTGAGGTCAAAGCCACCACCAAACCACCACACGGGCTCCTTGCCCTCCTTTTCAGCCACAAATAACCGTACGTTGGCGTGCGAGGTGGGCACGTGCGGATTCTTGGGGTGCATTACCAGCGAGACACCCATCGCCTGGAAATCGCAGCCGGCCATGTCAGGACGTTGCTCCGACGCGGACGGAGGAAGACCTTTGCCGTATACGTGCGAGAAGTTCACACCGCCTTTCTCGATAACAGCGCCGTTCGCAATGACGCGCGTGCGGCCGCCGCCACCGCCCTCGCGCGTCCACTTCTCTTCGATAAACTTCGCCTGCCCGTCTGCCTCTTCAAGAGCATGGCAGATCCTGTCCTGCAGGTTAAGCAGGAACTCCTTCACCTCAGCGACAGGAAGAGGCATCGTGAGCAAAACCTTAACAGTAAGAAAAAAAAAAAAAACTATTGATACTAAGTTTCTCGAAGACAACAGGGGAGGTGGGCTGTTATCGTTTGTGCAGAACAAGTGATTGATCGATTACGCAGTTGAACTATTGTCAAAGGGGTGAGGAAGAAAGTGAGAAGAAAAAGGTGTGTTGAAGTAACGTTTAGCAGAATATTCAGCTAATGACTGCGTCCCATCGACTTTCAATATCAATTAGGGACTTCAAAGACCGAAAAAGCCGTGGCTGCAAAACGCTTAAGCTCAGATAAATGAAGGTCGATAGGGCCGGCAAAAAAAAAAAAAAAAAACTCAGAACGATAACAGAACAGCTGATTCAACTCTTTGTAGTTTTCCCACTACTTCGACTGGAGTTGCCTTCAGTGAAGGCAAAATCAATACTGTGTTTTTTTTTTTTTTGCTCGCCAGCTATATAGCGTTTTTTCTTCTCTTTTGATCAATTTCCGCAACGGAACACCTGCGACAACAACGGAATAAGAACAATATAATGCATCCAGCCAAAACAACACACACCACTTTCTCTCATTACCCATGTTTTGTCTTTTGAAAATGGCATTGTATACTTTTTTATTACAGTAAAGCGAGTACATCTATGCAACGGTGAAAGTGACTCCGCTCGCTGACAAACCGGCCAGGCTGCGGTTTAGCTGCATCAGTGCCGCTTCGCGAGGATGAGTTTTCGGCTCAGCACCACAGCAGCAGAGATGCCAATGACAGCAAGCGCGACTCGGGCACCGGTTCCGTAGTTCGACATGCGAGAGGTCTCCGCCGCCTTTGCAGGCTTGGAACGAGGAGGAGCCGTTGCTGGTAGCTTCACAAAGTCGGAAGCGAACCTCCGCACTGCGTCCCAGTCTGTGTAGACTATCTCCTTCGTTGCGTCTGTCTCGCCACCTGTGACTTTCATGATAAACTGAATCATCACACGATCAAAGAAGTTGTACCGCGGATACCAAAGCGCGCCGGCAAAAACACCGGAGAGCTGTGGCACCCACTCCGTCTGATCAAGAAACTTCCGAGTGTAGGCGTTTGTCATCGCTGTGTTCTTATCGGGCTTTCGTGCGGTGAGGTTGACGCCAAAAAAAGCGGAGGGCATTGAGTTTAGCTCCTCCACGTGCTTTGCAGAATAGTTATACAGCGTCGAGCTGAAAAAACCGTAACGAATCGAAGCGCCAAGCATGACCTTCGCGTAAACGCCAAGATCATACTTGTCCCCGTCTCGCATATCGACCACGTCGCACTGCACCTTCGCCTCCTCCATAATCTGCCTCGCCATGGTGTCCATGATCGTCTTGGTGTGCCCATCTGTTGTGGAGTACAACATAAGGTACTTTTCATTCTGCGAAGACATTGTGTTCGGAAGAGAGTGAAACAACACTAGCTAAAATCGAAAAAAATAGTCTACGTCAATTAATATGTATGTATAAAGAGGATTGTGGATTGTCTTTTTTTTTTTTTTGTGTGTGTGTGTGTCTGTGAGCAATGATTGACAAATATAATATGAAGCTATCCAAACAATTGTTACTAGCAGTTTGCTTTTTTTTTTTTTTTTAAACAGTTTGTTTGTTTGTTTTTGACTCAACGACAACAAAGAAAGCACCCGCCACAAGCGGGGACCTTGAGGAAAAAAGAACCTTTACTTTTTCTTTTTTTAGAAGCAATTCGAAAGAGCTACCAAGGAGAGCACTGTTTTTCTGTTGAAAAAAGCTCCATGTGCTACTCTTACAGTTTTTTCACGTTAAAACAGTTGTCTCCGCAACAGGCTGCTCCGAACGCCGCATTCAAACCAACAAAAAAAACACTAATGACACCTTCGCTCCCATAATGATCATGAGAACAGCAATAGCTTGAGAAACGAAACCGTTGCGCGGAGGTCGGTGTTAGCTCAGGCGCGAGATGATGTCCTGATTGCCTGACTACAGCAGACTTACAACAATGAAAAACACGACGCAAATCCGATAATTCCGCTTCTAGTTTCCTAACTTCGTAAGCTCCATACAAGCGAAAGAAAAGAAAAACACACATGCAGGTCATAGACGTGCGCGCCCTATCGAAATAGGAAAAGATGATATAGATACGTAGAATAATCGAGGGAACAGAAAACAACAAAAAAAAAACGCTGGCTTTGATGCAAGCGAAACAAGAAAACGTAAAAGCACTGAGAACAACAAGATGAAAACAAAAATGTAAAAAAAGTGGCTTTCTGAAAACTCATGAATCTTCGCTCAGATACTTAAGCACAAAACACATGTATATATAACTTCACTCAGATACGTGCAAAGGCAAAAAAAAAGTATTTCCCGTTACCTTTGCTAGCATTAAAATCTCCAATTCCTGTAAGTTGAGAGTAGAGTGGGTTGAAGTGAAAGTTAATAAAAGAGGAAGCGAGAGAAAGCACTTAAGACCTATCATCTTGCGATCACCTTTAGTGCTTCCTCATCTGGACAGCTGCGACGATCGATGCCACGCCGAACGCGATCGCGAGGCGGTTCCAGCGCTTCGTCTTCTCGCACTCCTTCGTTTCAACCTCTTCGGACGCGGTGTCGGACTCCGGCGACGGCAACTCCTTGACGGGAATGGCGTACTCGACGTTTCCGGCAGCCCATGAGTTCAGCATCACGACGGCGTCCACGGTGTGTCGCGTCTTCTCAAAAACCTTCGTGATGTCGCAGTCCTTGTAGCGCATCAAGATGTCCTTGCCTCCAGGATGCAAGCGCGTCGCAAAGTCCTCAGGGATGTCGTACTTGTTACCGCGGTAGTAGACGCGGATGGTCTTCGTGTCGGCAGAAAAGGGCATTGTCAAAAACAGTGAATAATAAAAAAAAAAGGTGCGTAAAAATGTGCTGCTGCTGCTTGATTGAGCAAGTACTTACTGCTTTAGTGGAATCAGCAGGAAAAAAAAAAAAGGAAGTTAAGCCAAAAATACAAATATGGAAGAGGAAGAAAGAGAGCGAAATTGAAACGAGAGTCGAAAAACAGTACTTAAACTAAATAAAGATTTGCTACAACAAACGCAAAGCAACTAGTGAGTTAGTATTACCGTCTTCTGTTTTCCTGGAAAGGTGAACACAGTTGAAAATTGACACAGTTCCTTTCTCGATCCCTGCCTGAGGGTTAATCAGCCAATAACGACTAAAAAAAAAAAGTAAGTAAAAAACTCTTCGAGCAAAGAAACCCATAAGCTAAAGAAAAAAAAAACGCAAAATTCGGCAGTTTGAAGCACAAACTTAAATCAGCGTCCCACTCCATTAACGCTTTTTGACTAGTTGTAATTAAACTACCATTTTTGTTCGTTCATTTTACATTTCGAACCACAACAACTGAAACTCACCCAGCTGCCTCATGGCCTACGTAACACCGAGAAACGAAAGAGACTATTATCCAATGCTCGACTTCCCTGAAAAAAAAAAAAAACGGGTGAAGACAGATGGAAACACAACTTTCACAACGGCACAAAAGCACGTCAAAAACACAACCACTGTTTTTTTTTTTTTGCAACGCTTCGCCCCCCCCCCCCCCACCATTCCCTTCTTCCCATTTCCTAACGACAACCCCAACAGACCTACAACACACTTTGCAACTCTGCCCATAGGCAGTCTTCGCGGTCTAGCTGATCTGCCATGCGTCGTCAGAGACACCTCATCATCGCACTGTGGCCTGTGAAGCGTCGGCTGCTTGGACAGTGGCCTGCTGGTGCGTGGGGCTGGTATGTGCCTGGGAGTGACGACAGGAGGCATGAAGCGCTCTTGAAGGAGCACCTCTCTACAACGTCTGAATGTAGGAGGGCTGAAATGGGGGTGCCTGCTGTTCTACTTTTTTTTTTGTGGCGCTAAGGCGAAGTGGCGCTTTTCCTGTGCTCATTTCCTTCACTTGCAACAGCTTCCATTCCATCTCTGCAGGCCAGGTGCTTGTCGTGTGCGCCTCCGGAGTTGTGATGGTGCTTCGAAGTTGATGGGCAAAGCTCGGTTCACCCTTTAAGGGGAAAGAGGTCGCTGTACTTTGTTGTTTCTCTTTTTTCTCGTCTCTGAGCTCTGTTGAGTGTTCGATGATATTGTCCTCGGAGTGCTTTGCAGTAGCTCAAGCTACACGGCACCACGAGAGGCTGTTGCACCACGTTAGCTGCCTTGCGCTGGGGCGCTGTCATGGAACGCCACTCGTGTGCGTGGTGCGACAGCACAAGCAGTGACGTTGTCTGCCTTTTCTCTCTTGTTTCTTCTTTGCCTGTTCATTTGAGCTCTGCTTGGGTTTTTGCTTTGGTCAGCGTTTCACTTCACAGTGATTTCGTGGCACCGCGTTGGGCGTTGCGTTCTCCTTTTGCTTTTCTCTTCTTTTTGGCTTTTGCAAGACACCCGCAGCAGATGAGGTGCCTATTTGCCAAGCTTCCTCTTGTGGCAGCCGATTAGCGCAACGTGAGTATGCATGCAGTAAGCGTGCTTTATGAAGCGACGGACGCTATGACGGTGGTTGAGTTTCTTGTACGTGCGGAGAAGTGGTTTGCTGGTTCCTTTGATTAAGAGGACTGCCTGACTTCTAGATGCACACGCAAACAGCATCTAGACGTTGCGGCTGAAGCGTGTGTGTTTGCGCAAGAGGAGAGCTCCACTGAAGGAGGTTGCCTTGAGCGTTCCAATTGCATATGGGGAGTGCTTTTGCTCGCTGCACACCTCTTTGCTTGCAGCTTTCATATCCCCAGGAGGTAAAAGGAAAGGCTGTTTTTCAGAATTGAATAGAAAGAAGAAAAAGGTCCCAGCTGTTTCTCGTGATTGTGCGTGTGCTTTGTGGGCAGCTTGTTGCTGCTGCGTTCCTCCGTTGTCTTTGTGTGCTCTTGCTTCTGCCTTTCCACCTTGTAAAGGCGACGCGGAAAAAGGGCGCTTTGGCTGTTCAACGCTAAGACCGTCCTTTGCAGAGAATGCAGATGCCGCTCTTGGGGAAACAAGGATGATAGTCAGCGTGTGATGTGCGCATAGATGCAAATGGAGCCTTTTTGCTCGTTGCTGCCAATTAGCTTGATTTGTTGGAATCATGGAGGCAGTGGAAGCAGACAGCGACCGACCCTCCTGCAGCGGTTTTATTAGTGAGACGACAACGCTCTCACAGCGCCAACAGCAGCGGAAACGGAGAATTGCCAGACAACGGTGCGTGCTGCTGCCACTACCTCGGCTTTCTTTGCGAACACAAGGGATTCTTGTTAGGCGAACAGGGCTGACGGATCTGTGCGTGTGGCGCTTGTTTCCACGTGCCCAGCATCCTCCTCATTGACGCTACTGTTTGACGGGCTTTTCACACCTGCATCTGGGAAGGCAAGCGCTGACTGCACTGCGTGTTTACTTTCACAACGGCTGAGCAACGAAGACGGAGATGGAAGAGCATCTGCTGTTGAGTGGGAAAGGAAGGACAGATCAAGCTGCAGCAGTGCATTCGTGGCACCATTAGCATTGGCTTTGCCATTCCCAACTGGTTGGAAGGAAAGAAGGCAAAAGGGTGCATGTGCGTTGCTCACAGCTTCTCTGCATCTTCTTCGTTTCAACAGCTGCTGGGAAGAAGGAGAAACTCAACTTGACAGACGTGAAGGAAAGAGGAGCTGGCTTTCGTTGAAAAGCTAGCAGAGTCGAAGTGTGGCATGCAAAGATGTGAGACACTGCAGTTTTATGACGCCAGACCTGTACGTACGTGGAGAGAGCAAATGCTAATTGTGCCTCCCTTTTTTCCTTTTTTTTTCCTAGTGCACTCTGTTCGCTCGCATCTACTCTGGCCTGTGTAGCGTGTTCTCTCCCTTGTACATGTGCCTCTGTTGCTTCTTTCTGATCGTCTTCATTACTCTGTTGTTCTAGTGTATGTCAGGAGGGTAAGTCGCGAGGGCCTAAAGAGCCGCCGTTTAAGGCAGCAGTGCTTCGTGCTCCAGCACACAAAGAGTGGTGCACATTATGATCGTTTTCATCGTAGTTTGTTTTGACCGCTTTCTAAGGAACCACCGTATTTATCGCTACACGAAGGGAAAAGCCTGTAAACCGTTCGATGAAAAGAGGCCTTCACTGTTAGCTGTAACGACTCGAGTAGCTCGTTTATTGAAGAGGATGAAGTATGATTCAGCTTTGTTTTGCTTGCAGCAGGCCACAGCTCCTGCAAAAACCAGTGCTTTGAGGTGTGTGGTGACTGCGACACACCGGCGTTGCGTGGATGTGTTTTGGTGGTGCGTGTGACAGCATCGCCAGCGTCTTCCTTTTTTTTTTCTTCTGTGGGAAGTGGGACCAGTGGTGTGCAGCCGTAGAAGCAATCTGCGCTTTTTTTTTTTTTGGAAGTGAGCGGATGTGTACTCTGCTTTACTACTGTGTTTCTGCTTGTATTTTGTGTAAATACTCGGATGTGCTTTATTGTTGACCCTTCTTCTCTTCCTCTTGGTTCCATTATTGTTTTGCCTTTTTCCTTTTTTAGGAAGTGAAGTAGTGAAAGGACTCTGTCGTTGGTCTCAGAGCAGCAACCAATCTAAGCTCATTGACGCTGAAAGGTGATAGAAAATGCTCAAATGTCTGCAATTACTTTTCCCATGATGCTATTTGTTTCTCCAGGATCATCTCTTTTCTCTCATCTCCTTTTTTTGTTCTTGTTTTCTTCCGATTTCGTACCTTAACGTAGGTGACACAGCGTGTCTACAACAACAAAAAGCTATCTCATTTTTCACTCCACTCAGCTTCCTCGTTTCCGCAAAGGCAAACCTCGAAGACTCTTCTTCACTGGCATCCCTACACCCACACACACACTTAAGACAAAAGAAGCACTGCTCTCGTGTCTCCGCACGCAGTTCGTGATGTCCCTCTTCTTCCGTCGCTTCTTCCTTGTGGCGCTGCTCGTGGCTGTGGCCGCGGCTGTCGTAGCAAATGCAGCGTGTGATGCCAACTGCGACTCCTGCCTGTTCGGCTGGTGCATCGCGTGCAAGAAGGGCTACTACCCCGGCGCCAACGGATGCACCTCGTGTAACTCGGAGCACTGCGCTCACTGCGAGGCTGTCGGCTGGTGCATCGCCTGCGAGCCTGGCTATAAGCTCCAGTACGTGACCGGCTCGGATGACATCACCGTCAACAAGTACGGCAAGTGCGTGAAAGCGGCGTAGTTTGCAGGCGTTCCCACTGCCCTTGCCGCTGTTGCGGTGGCTGTCGTTTACGCCGCGATTGCGTGAACATGATCGCTGTCGTCTTTTTCTTCCTTCCTCCTTTTCCTTTCTTTCTCATATTACCCCTCTTTTTTCCAATCGCGCAAAAACAGTATTCTTTTTCGATGATACGTATATACTCTTTATTTTCTTTTCTTCATCTTCTGCTGGATGTCCTCTGTGTTTTAGATGCTGCACTGGAAAAGAAGTGCAAGTTTCAGTCCGCGTTGATGCTATTCCTTCGATTGCTTTCCACCATAATCCGAACTGACAAAAAAGGTAAACCAGCTTGCGCAAGCTTTCAGGAGTGAGGAGTGAGGCACGTAGCCATCTTTCCATGGAAAAGCACTGGGACGGACAAAGAACACATATGTAGGTATCGGTGCTGCTGCTTCATGTTTCCTGAACTTGTTGCTGCAAATACAGATTTTCTCTTTTTAATTTCATTATTGACTTTACGACTTTTGACAGCGTGTGTATGCTCGCGTTCACGGTCATACACGACCTTTCTCTCTTTCCGGGGCACTCCCTCTGCGTCTTTGCTGCTTGCTTGAACTCACATGTTACAGATCAACTTCAAGAGGAGCAACGTGGCGCAGGTCAGGGGAGGTTATCGTAGTCTCGCGCTCTCTCTCTCTCTCTTTATCGCAAATCACTGGTAGAAAAGCGCAAATAGAATGACTGTGAGTGACTCTCTTTTGTATTCCAGAAAACCGGAAGAGTTTTTAAAAGGTGCCGCTGTATCTCACGTTTCGAAAAATACAAACATGTATAATTCTACGGAAAAAAGGGAGTTGTGTGCGGTGTGGGGATGGAAGTACTGCTCTGTCAAAGTGCTTGTTCAGTCCAGCAGGACACCAGCAGCCACAGTTTCGTTTTTTTTTTTTAACCTACTGTTTTGACCGCTGCAGGCACGTTAGAGCTCAACTTTCGGTGAACCTCATTCCTCAAACGGAGCGAGTTTGCCACTTCCCACCCACAACATTCCAAGAACATCGAAAAAACAGTTTTTTTATCATTACTTTTTTTTTTTAATGATCAAAGTACTTTTTTTTTCTGATGGAGGTTATTTTTTATTTGCAGTTATTTTACGTCTGCAGTACAAAAAACAAGGGAAAATGAAAAAGGCAAAGGTGCCGAAATGCGCAGCTGCATGGTGCAAGAAAGATCGGACGAGCTTGTGATTAGGTGCGAAAAGCTCACTTCTTGCGTCCCTCGCTGGATTTGGTGAAGCAAAAGGGAAAACGGAAATAGCATTGTGCTCAACAATGCAGTATCACATTAAATGAAAGTGTCACCACACATTAGCACTTGATCTCGAAACATCTGTTCGTCTTTGTCTCTCTCTCTCCTCTTCCTCGTTTTCTTCGCCTCTACCTTTCTTTTGTTTTTTTTTTTTCACCCTTGCCACTGCCGTGATAAAAAACAAGGTATTCACTATAAGGGCACTCTTGATTGTCAATTCAACCGTTTGCAAGACAAGTAACTCGTTTGTGTGGTTGTTTGCGTACCGCACTCACACGACTTCGTCGCGGCTGATGGGCCTGCTCCAGCAGGTGCTATACCGGCTCTCTTAGTTTGATCTGCAGCGTTTTTTTTTTTTTTTGACTCCAGGAGTTGAGGTCTCCAGGGTTTGAAGACGTGCTCGAACCTGTGCACTGTCCAACTCACGGATACACCTTCCCTGCGTCACTTCCTTTCTCTACACTTTAGACCCACACTATTTCATGGTGTGCCAGGTTGTAGAAGCGCGAAAGTGAGAGGTGTCTGTCAAAAGGCACTGCCCTGCACCTGTGGCCTGAATGACGAAAAAGGGACCACCGTACCTTATCCGTTGCAACGCCATGCTATTGACGCGAGTTGCAGCTGTGATGCAGGTGCTGCTACACGCATAAGTCTGCTTCGCTGTGCCGTGTAGAGCCTCTCTCACTGGATGTTGCGACTGCCCGCTGCTTAGCGTGGTTGACGTTTTGAGCCACTCGGCACTGCACAACACCATCGACCATGTGTGTGTTTGCGTGTGTTTGCCTGGCCTCACTCAAGGCGGTCGCATTGGACCGACGATGGTGGTGCGTAGGTGAATGTTGAGCGTGCCGAGTTGTTTGTGGTGAGGGTGCGTCCTCATGACGGTGTGTTGTGCATGCAGTGTTCCGCCTTGATGGTGCGGTTTTGGACAGCCTGTGTGTGTTGTGGCGACACACAGCCAGGGTGCAGCAGACGACAAGGCAGAGACAGGTGCAGCCAGCGGATTGAGGGAGAGAGAGGGAGGACCACGACGAGCCACACCAGGTGAAGGGCTGCGCAGACATGAATAGGCTGGTGGTGTGGGTGTGGTGGACTGCTTGCTGTGTGCGCCTTGTGTCTGTGGTTTATTGTGAAGGGGAGCATGGACAAGGTGTTTGAGACAGCGATTTGCTATGTTGCTGTTGCGACGGAGCTGCACAGGATCTGTTCTTCTCTCTCACTCTCTCTCTGTGTGTATGCGTGTTGCTGTGCGTGTGTGTGTGTGTTTGCGTAGATGTGTGGCACTGGTACGCACGCAGCTGGCGGTGCTGAACTGTTGTGAAGGTGAGTCATGTGTGTGTGTGCATGGGTGTGTTTTGCAGGTGAGCGGACGACTGCCTTTGTGTGTGCCTGGACATACTGCGTTACTGTGCTGCAAGAGGATTGAATCGTGCTTGCATTGTGGAGGAGCTGAATTGTGTTGCGTGTGTGTGTGGTGTGGTGTGGTGGTGCGTGCTTTGGTGTGCTGTGTTGTGTGGATGTTGTTGGGGGTTAGGGTGTAGTAGTGTAGTAGTGTAGTAGTGTAGTAGTGTAGTAGTGTAGTAGTGTAGTAGTGTAGTAGTGTAGTAGTGTACGGGTGTACGGGTGTACGGGTGTACGGGTGTACGGGTGTAGTGGTATGCGGGTTAGGGTTAGGGTTAGGGTTAGGGTTAGGGTTAGGGTTAGGGTTAGGGTTAGGGTTAGGGTTAGGGTTAGGGTTAGGGTTAGGGTTAGGGTTAGGGTTAGGGTTAGGGTTAGGGTTAGGGTTAGGGTTAGGGTTAGGGTTAGGGTTAGGGTTAGGGTTAGGGTTAGGGTTAGGGTTAGGGTTAGGGTTAGGGTTAGGGTTAGGGTTAGGGTTAGGGTTAGGGTTAGGGTTAGGGTTAGGGTTAGGGTTAGGGTTAGGGTTAGGGTTAGGGTTAGGGTTAGGGTTAGGGTTAGGGTTAGGGTTAGGGTTAGGGTTACGGGTGTACGGGTGTACGGGTGTACGGGTGTACGGGTGTACGGGTGTACGGGTGTACGGGTGTACGGGTGTACGGGTGTACGGGTGTACGGGTGTACGGGTGTACGGGTGTACGGGTGTACGGGTGTACGGGTGTACGGGTGTACGGGTGTACGGGTGTACGGGTGTACGGGTGTACGGGTGTACGGGTGTACGGGTGTACGGGTGTACGGGTGTACGGGTGTACGGGTGTACGGGTGTACGGGTGTACGGGTGTACGGGTGTACGGGTGTACGGGTGTACGGGTGTACGGGTGTAGTAGTGTACGGGTGTAGTAGTGTACGGGTGTAGTAGTGTACGGGTGTAGTAGTGTACGGGTGTACGGGTGTAGTAGTGTACGGGTGTACGGGTGTAGTAGTGTACGGGTGTAGTAGTGTACGGGTGTAGTAGTGTACGGGTGTAGTAGTGTAGTAGTGTACGGGTGTAGTAGTGTACGGGTGTAGTAGTGTACGGGTGTACGGGTGTACGGGTGTAGTAGTGTACGGGTGTACGGGTGTACGGGTGTACGGGTGTACGGGTGTACGGGTGTACGGGTGTACGGGTGTACGGGTGTACGGGTGTACGGGTGTACGGGTGTACGGGTGTACGGGTGTACGGGTGTACGGGTGTACGGGTGTACGGGTGTACGGGTTAGGGTGTACGGGTGTACGGGTGTACGGGTGTACGGGTTAGGGTTAGGGTTAGGGTTAGGGTTAGGGTTAGGGTTAGGGTTAGGGTTAGGGTTAGGGTTAGGGTTAGGGTTAGGGTTAGGGTTAGGGTTAGGGTTAGGGTTAGGGTTAGGGTTAGGGTTAGGGTTAGGGTTAGGGTTAGGGTTAGGGT